>JANAVB010018399.1:1933362-2370862 GCA_029216955.1 Iris pallida | reverse complement strand
TGAAAAGGAATACATCAAAGAAATTCAAATCAGTATTCAGTCGAGAAGAGAAAAATAAGAAAGTAAATACATCATCTACAATTCAAATGTTGATTCTAACTTTCTCAACAGCTACAACCCAACTTCGAAATCCCCTGCTCATAGGAAGGATGCCTAGCTTGGGAAATGTCCAGGCTCGATACCACACCAGACATCAATGGTCTATGATCCATTTTAGACACCTAGCTAGGCTGCACATGTGAACTGGTACGATGCAAAGGCAGGGTTCAGACACAGCAAGGCCGAGCAATTGAGAAAGGGATACGAACCACACGACACGTACACACGAACTGGTCTGGACACAAAATCAGACCGATCACAGCTCAGTGCGATACGCAACAAAGAAACACAGAAAAATACTAAAATTAGCCAACTATTACTAATCTTATTGATCTGGAAATAGTAGGAATTACTTGGAAAAAGTGTTAAACCAGCAACAATATATTTCCACAAGATCGGACACAAATTTCTCGTGTCCAGCTGAATCAAAACCTATTCAGACATAAACACAAACAAGAAGTGGTCAGCCATACGAGACTCTTCTCTCAAGCTTCCCTGCTTCCTTTGAAGCCAAGTAAAATATAAAATTCCAGATCTCGTGGATCCATCTACCAACAAAGAATTTAGGATGGAACCACCGAATTAGGAAGGCTCAAACAACCTAAACAAATAGTGATGTCCAGACATAGATTCAGGTCGACTCACCTGGATTGGTTCGTTGATCGGCGATCGACGATCGGCACTCCGTTCGATTGATCTAGATTGGTTCAACACTGCTCGAACAAGCCTCAGAGGTCCATTGAAGTTCGTCAACGAAGAGAATTCATCGAGAACTACGAACTAGACTAGTAGATGCATCGTTTAGTGAATCGAATCAAGAACAACCAGATCAGAAATGAAAATACAAAGGACTTACTCGAACTGGTCGTCGGAGATTAGAACAGTTCCTCGCCTCTGCAAGGCTGTGTGCCGCCATGAAGAATAGGAGCTCATCACCGTTGTTAGCGACGCCTAGCTCCCCACGCTCGACTCGCCATTCGCCACTGCCATTGAGAATTTAGGTTGAAAAGAGAAGGAGAAAATATGAGCTCTACTCTCTAGAGAATTGATTCAACTGAAAGAAGAGGTGGGAAGGAGTTTATATAGGAAGTTGATGCTGAGATTTTAAAAATTGGGGGAACTGTTAGAAAAGTGGTTACGAATTAAAATTTTTATCCGAGCTTCATTTTGCTCTAAAACTTGTTGGCAGCCTGGTTGTTGGGCTGAGAAGGAATTAAGCAATCACAACAGATCAATTGGGCTGAGAAGAAATTAAGCAACCACAATAGATCAATTGGGCTGAGTAATCACCCAATTAGGATTAAAAAAATGAATGAGGCCTAAAATAATTACATAATATGGTTCCATAAATAACAAAGTTATAAAATAACTATGAAAAATTCCTTTTGAATTATTATACTTCAAAATTCTAGGAGATGGGGTTACAAATCTTCCCCTCAAAAAATTTTGTCCCCGAAATTTCAAGGTAAAACAACATATTTATTAAACTCAAAAATCAAATGATTTTCACAGTCTTAAAATTTTATTGAAAAGGAAATTCCCAAAATACAAATACAATCAAGAAAATAAACGGGGGTATTGCTCCCTCATCTCATCCTCACGCTACCATGTGGACTCTTCCGAAGAGTGATGCCTCCACATGACGTGGACAAGTGGTATAGTCTGATTCCGCAGTTGCTTCTCCCTCCGATCAAGGATCTCTACTGGATGCTCCTCATAGGTCAAGCTCGGACCCACCTCTAGCTCCGAGTAGTCCACCACATGGCTCGGATCCGGAATGTAGCATCGAAGCTGAGACACGTGGAAGATGTCGTGTACTCCTTCCAAGCTAGCTGAAAGTGCTAGTCTATATGCCACCTCGCAAATCCACGCTGTCACGTCGAAAGGCCCGATGTACCTCGGACTGAGCTTCCCGCCTCTACCGAAACAAATAATGCCTCTGGTCGACGAGATCTTCAGGAACACTCTATCCCCAACTACGAACTCTAGTGGCCGTCTGCTGCTGTCCGCCCAATACTTTTGCTGATCCTGTGCAACTCTGAGATGCTCTCTGATCAGTCTGACCTTCTCGGCCGAATCTAACACTATCTCTGGTCCAAGCAAAGTCCACTCGCCAACATCGTCCCAAGATAAAGGTGTGCGATCTCTTCGTCCATATAGTACCTCGAATGGTGTCATCTTGATGCTAGCCTGATAACAGTTGTTATAGACAAACTCCATAAGATGCAAGTGATCCTCCCATAAACTGCCGAAGTCGAGTGCGTAAACTCACAGCATGTCCTCCAGTATCTGAATGGTCCTCTCGGACTTCCCGTCTGTATGTGGATGATAGGCGGTGCTGAACTTCAACTATGAACCCAAGCTCAGCTGTAGACTCCTCCAGAAGTGTGATGTAAAGTGGTTGTCCATGTCTGAGATGATACTCACTAGCACTCCGTGAATCCGTACGATATGACACATGTAGAGGTCTGCAAGCTTCTCGCTCGACAGCCCTACCTTGAACGGAATAAAGTAAGTAGATTTTGTCAATCTGTCCACGATGACCCAAATAGTATCCTTGCCACTGGGCGTACTCGGCAAACCAGAGACGAAGTCCATGGTGATGTGTTCCCACTTCTATTCTGGAAAAGGTAAAGGCTGGAGTAATCATGCTGGCCTCTAGCGCTCCGCTTTAACCTACTGGCACACAAGACATCTAGAAACGAATCTGGCAACTTCCCGTTTCATCCCATACCACCAAATATACTTCCGCAGATCCTTATACATCTTGGTAGATCCAGGATGAATAAATACTGCGACTGATGGGCCTCCTGCATAACCTCCTCCCGTGAATCCTTGGACACACACAACTGGTTTCCGTGCCTCAGGGATCCATCCTCTGCAATAGTGAAGTTGTCGAGCAATCCAGCCTCTACCTGGCCTCTGAGACATCTGAGTCCCTCATCTAGAAACTGGGCCTCCTTGATCTTCTCTAACAATCCTGACTGTATTTGTATGTGCATCAGCTGTCCTCCAACTCCCGGAAGAATAATCTCAATCCCGAGACTCTCAAGATCCTCTAGAAGATGCTGGTCTATAGTAAGGAACATAGCAACAGGATATCGACTAAGAGTATCTGCTACCACATTTGTTTTTTCAGGATGCTATTGCAGATTGATGTTGAAATCCTTTATGAGTTCCAGCCACCTTCGTTGCCTCATGTTCAGCTTCTTCTGAGTAAAGACATATTTTAGGCTTTTATGGTCCGCGAAGATGTACACTCGCTCTGTATATAGATAGTGCTTCCACAGTTTCAAGACAAAATTACTGCTGCAAGCTCCAAGTCATGTGTAGGGTAATTTTTCTCATGAGGCCTCAACTGTCTAGAAGCATAAGCAATGACCCTCTTGTTATGCTTAAGCACACATCCTAAGCCTTTCCCTGATGCATCGCTGTAGATGACGAACCCTCCAGATCCTGATGGCGAAGCTAAAATTGGTGTTGTAATGTGTCTTTTCTTTAATTCTTCAAATGCTGACTGGCAGGCGCCGCTCCAGATGAACTCCTTGTCCTTCCACGTAAGCTTCATCATTGGCTCTGCTATCTAGGCAAAATCTTTCACGAACTTCCTGTAGTACCCTACTAGCCCTAGGAAACTACGAATATCTGCTACTGACTTGGAAGGTGCCCATGCTTTCACAGCTTCAATCTTCTTGTGATCCATAGAAATCCCCTCTCCAGTTACTACATGCCCCTAATAACTCCACTCTGTCCAAGAAGAACTCCTACTTCGAGAGCTTCCCGTACAGCTTCTCTTTTCGTAAAAATCTTTAAAATAATTCGCAAGTGCTCTACATGCTCTTCCTCAGTCTTCGAATAGATCAGAATGTCGTCAATGAAGACTACGACAAACTTGTCCAGATACTTTTGAAAAACCTTATTCATCAAGTTCATAACACTGCTAGAGCAATGTTCTGCTCCCAAACCTTCATCTGATGATATCCCGAACGGTATCACCAAGAATTCATACTGGCCATAGCGGGTATTAAAAGTTGTCTTCGGAATCTTCTGTTCCCAAACCTTCATCTGATGATACCCCGACCGAATGTCAATCTTGGAAAAGACCTTAGCTCCACTAAGCTGGTCAAATAGGTCATCTATCCGCGGCAACGGGTATTTATACTTGATGGAGATGTTATTAAGTGTATGGTAATCGATACACATCCTAACAGTCCCATCCTTCTTTAGAACAAAGAGTACCGGTGCTCCACAGGGTGAAGTACTGGACCGAATAAAACCCTTACCTTTCAACTCATTAATTTGGGCCTTCAACTCTGCAGCTTCTTTCGGGTTGATCTTATAGCAATACTGAGACTTCGGCGCTGATCCGGGCACTAGGTCGATGCTGAACTCTACATCTCGATCTAGCGGTAATCCTGGCAAATCCTTGGGAAAGATATCGAGAAATTTGGTAATCAGTGGGTACGACAACTTCTGATCTTCTGCAACTGCTTTGAAATAGACTCCCTCTGGCCTCTCTGTAATTTGTCTGCTGATCTCGAACGGTAGAACTCCAGATGGGCTAAAAATTACCTTCCCTTTATGGCAGTCTATTACAGCAAACTGCTCACCCATCCAGTCGACATCGAGGACTACATCAAATCCGGGCAATGGCATCACTAGAAATCGAGCCCTAAGCTCCCTTCCAGCTATAGTGATAGAGAAATCCACCATCTCACTAACTGGCACTACCCCTCCTCCAGTCATAATCCGACAGTTCCTCCTAGTGGGCTTAGGTGTGAAGTCGTGTCAATGCAGAAACTCATATGATACAAAGCTATGTATGGCACATAATCAAATAATACAATAGTAGGGAATGAATGTAAAGGGATAGAACCTATAATCACATCTGGTACTGCCTCATCCTACTCAACTGTGGCCATGACGTAAGCACGTCCCTGCTGTGGTGGTCCCCTCTGCTGTTGATGCTATGCAAATGCTACTGCTGAGTAGGTAAAGCCTGAACCCTCTATGGTGCAGTTGGTGGTACTCTGGGTGGTACAGGTGGTGGTCCTCCAGCTCCTCGAGGTCCTCCTGTCAGTCGAGCTGCAGCCTGTGGGCAGTCCGTCATCTGATGTACGTCTGATCCGCAAAATATGTAGAGCTCGAGCCTCTTACGGCATTCGTTGAAGCGGTGTCCTGGCTGGTAACAGAAAGTGCAAGTAGCTGCCTGCTGATGTCTCTGTGGATGATGTGCAGGAACTCTGGATGGACGGTAATATTGATGTGCCGGCTGCTGTGGCCTCGCCTGAATCTGAGTCCTCTTCGCCGGGGTCTGGAAGCTACTGCTGCCTATGTCCCGGCCCTCTTCAGCTTCAGATCTGCCTCTTTCTCCACAGCCTGAGCAATCTTGAGGATGCTCGCATAAGTCATCGCCTGGCTGATCGCCACTGCATGCCGCAACTCTCTGGTGAGGCCCGTTTTGAACCTCCAAGCTCTATTCTCTGGTGCACGGACTAGGTTCTCCGCGAACCTGCTGAGTCCGGTGAACTCCGATGCATACTCTGCCACCGTCATGTTCCCCTGCTGCAACGCCTCGAACTACATCCGAAGCTCATCTCGCTCTACATCGGGGAAGAACTTCTCCTTGAACAGAGTTTTAAAATCTGTCCAAAGAACCTGGGGCACAGCTAACTAGGGCTCCTCCCGGTACCAAGCTCTGGCAAGATCAAAAAGTCGCATGCTCGCAACTTCTACCTTCAGGTCATCCTGGATCCTCGTCGTCTTCAGTGTCCGTTCTGTATTTTCCAGCCACTCGTCTGCATATACAATCCTTCGTGGCACCCTTCGTGGTTCCAGAAATCCATCGGACAGAGGTTCTGGTAGTCTCTGGCAATCCCCGGTCTCGGTGGTGCTGCTGCTGTAGGTGCTACCGGTGCTGGTGCTGCCGACTCTCGGGTCCTGAGCGCATCCACGACTGCGCCCAAAACTGTGCGGCCTAGTGGTTCTGAGTCTCCATGAACTGCTGGAACTTTGCCATCACCTGGGCGCTGTCGAACGTTATCGACGGGGGTAGCGGAGGAAAGATAGGAGGTGGTGGCAGAAGCTGCTCTACTGGAACATCTGGTGTAGACTGTCCTGAACTGTCTGCAACTCCTAGCTGATCCGTGGTCTTCCTCGTATTGACCATCCAGCAACGAAAGAAAACTTCATGATTGATAAAAACCTAACCTACAAGTAAATGTAAATGTTTATATAATATCCATATATACCCGATGTACCCAATTTCCTATGTTGTGATTCAAGTTCCCTAGTTTAATCAAGTACCCCAATAGTACACTAATACCTAGGTACTATTAGGATAGACCTGCATGGGCCACTACTAAAAACATATCTAGACCCGTTCACGGACAATCGGACACGAGTCGGACACGCCCAGCCTACGTTGGAAGACTCAACGTAGTAAGCTGTACCAATCCTAGGGAAACTGTATGTCCAGATAAGAATGAATATAAACCACAGCATCTATAATATCGAATCCCAGAATAAAGTACATGTCTAAGAGTTATTATATTTTCTAGCAAATGAAATGTAAACTGATGTCTCTAATACAAAGTCCAAATAAAACTAAAAAGGTAGAAACTAGGCCTCCTCAGCCTCTAAGTCCAGAGCAACTCCAGCTGGATCTACTGTATCTATAGGCTCACGGCCATAGTAGGTGTCACACAATACCTCCATCTCACCTGCAACATATCCTAGTCAGGAGCGGAGCAAAGTACAGTTCTAGGTAATGAACAAGAACATCATGATATGAAAATGAGTACAGGAGAAAACAAAATATAAAGTACAGGAAAGAACATGAAAGTATGGAATATAAGTACAGGAAATAAAGTACACGAATGTAACCATGAACCTGAAGTACAAGACATGACATATGCTCAAAGTTTGAAATACAACTAGCCTATATAACCGGCTGGGGTAAGTACAGGAATATGTACAGGAGTACATGAATATCGGTACGGCTTAGGACCCGCGTGCACGATGCGAGGCCTAAGCTATCTACATGAATATTGCAATTGGGGTTTGGTCACATAGCTAGTGTATTTCCCCTCTCCGATATAACTACAAGAACAGAAAAGTACAAGAGTACAATATATCGTGTCATGACGTGTCACAAGAAAAGTACAAGATATGTAAATGCACAAAAACCATGGAAAAGTACTTGCCTTTCTCCGGGTAATCAAGGGTAGGAAGATAGATGTCTCTAAGTCATCCTGGAATATGTACAAGTTGATTAAGTCTAAGCAAGATCTATTTAATTATCGTATAACTTATCTATTTATAACATGTCTATAGGGTATTCTAAAGGGATAAACTCTAAACAAGTTTTAGATAAACCAAACTTAACTTCTAACCATAGAGTAATATCATTAACAGTTCTTATGAAGTTTATATTTTCAAGCTACAGAAACCACTCTTCAATTGCCAGGTTACCTCATTTAACCAATAACCTAAGTAACATGCTTAAGTAAACCTTGTTTAAAAGATGAATACACAACTGATCTTCACAACAAGGTAACATAAAGACTGGATATGGGAGTGGTATAAGAATTTACTGGTATTTCATTAGTAAATCCAAACATAGATCATTGAAAACTATGAGTTATACTACACCTAACATGTTTAAAAGTTATCTCGACTTGCAAACTACACAGGGACAGTCCACTAGTTGTATTAGGTCAGACTCCATTAAACTGACACTTCAACTCTTAGGGCTGTTACACTCATGCTAGTTCACTGCTTAACCCTCTATCTATAACAAGAGTCCCCACAACTTCCTGTATATTTAGAAATTCTGCCACACAGTGAGAGATCAATCAGCTAATCATCAACCAAACTTGCTGCTATATTAGCCACTAAACTATCAAAACCTATCCCTACTTTCCAGTTTGTATTTAGAGGCCTGCCACCAATCGACCTCAAGAACAGATCAATATCCCATCTTAAATCAAATAGAGTTGAACCTAACCTTCAATGCTTACCAACATCACTGTCCCATCCATGGGATCAAATCAAGACTAAACTGTAGAACTATAGTTTATAAGCTAGAGCATTAATCCACAGTTACTCACATTCAAAAATTAACTCTCAGTTACTAAACCCGATAGGTTCCCCCATATGAACAACAATAATTCGACTATAAATCTAGAAATCCTACTATAGTATTGGCAATCTTTACTTATGAGTCAACAAAGAAATAACTTAGAAAATTAGAGCCATTCTATTGTATCAGTGATTTAGATTCAAACTGGACTGAAAGAAATACATCAACAGAAATTAAAATTCAACTAGACTGAAAAAGAATACATCACAGAAATTAAAATTCAATTGGACCGAAAAGGAATACATCACAGAAATTCAAATCAGTATTCAGTCGAGAAGAGAAAAATAAGAAAGTAAACACATCATCTACAATTCAACTGCTGATTCTAACTTTCTCAACAGCTACAACCCAACTTCGAAATCCCCTGCTCATAGGAAGGATGCATAGGTCGGGAAATGTCCAGGCTCGACACCACACCATACATCAATGGTCTATGATCCAGTTTAGACACCCAGCTAGGCTGCACATGTGAACTGGTGCTATGGAATGGCAGGGTTCAGATACAGCAAGGCCGAACAATTGAGAAAGGGATACGAACCACACGACACGTACACACGAACTGGTCTGGACACAAAATCAGACCGATCACAGCTCAGTGCGTACGTAACAAAGAAACACAGAAAAACTAAAATTAGCCAACAATTACTAATCCTATTGATCTGGAAATAGTAGGAATTACCTGGAAAAAGAGTTGAACCTACAACAATATATTTCCACAAGATCGGACACAAATTTCTCGTGTCCAGCTGAATCAAAACCTATTCAGACATAAACACAAACAAGAAGTGATCAGCCATACGAGACTCTTCACTCAAGATTCCCTGCTTCCTTCGAAGCAAAATAAAATGCAAAATTCCAGATCTCATGGATCCATCAACCAACAAAGAATTTTGGATGGAACTATCGAATTAGGAAGGCTCAAACAACCTAAACAAATAGTGATGTCCAGACATAGATTCAGGTCGACTCCCCTAGATTAGTTCGTTGATCGGCGATCGACGATCGACACTCCGTTCGATTGATCTGGATTGGTTCAACACTGCTCGAACAAGCCTCAGAGGTCCATTGAAGTTCTTCAACGAAGAGAATTCATCGAGAACTATGAACTAGACCAGTGGATGCATCGTTTAGTGAATCGAATCAAGAACAAGCAGATCAGAAACGAAAATACAAAGGACTCACTCGAACTGGTCGCCGGAGATTAGAACAGTTCTTCACCTCTGCAAGCCAGTGCACCGTCGTGAAGAATAGGACGCTAGTCAACGTTGTTAGCGCCGCCTAGCTCCCCACGCTCGACTCGCCATTCACCACCACCATTGAGAATTTAGGTTGGAAAAAGAAGGAGGAAATATGAGCTCTGCTCTCTGGAGAATTGATTCAAATGAAAGAAGTGGTGGGGAGGAGTTTATATAGGAAGTTGATGCTGAGATTTCAAAAATGGAGGGAACCGTTCGAAAAGTGGTTACGAATTCAAATTTTTTTCCGAGCTTCATTTTGCTCTAAAACTTGTTGGCAGCCTGGTTGTTGGGCTGAGAAGGAATTAAGCAATCACAACAGATCAATTAGGATTAGAAGAAATTAAGCAACCACAACAGATCAATTGGGCTGAGTAATCACCCAATTAGGATTAAAAAATGAATGAGGCCCAAAATAATTACATAATATGGTTCCATAAATAACAAAGTTATAAAATAACTATTAAAAATTCCTTTTGAATTATTATACTTCAAAATTCTGGGAGATGGGGTTACAAGGGGGCCGCAACGATCTTCTCGCCAGCAGGTGCAAATCCCATGGCCTTTAGATCGTCGCGGCTGTCGAAATTTGGGTCCTATGGAAGAACCGGAACAAATACAGATACGAAGGACGCCAATACAACCCCTCTCAACTGATCTGGGAGGTCCTCCGTCAGAGTCTCAAAAGTAGCAGACGTTGTACATACTCTCCGGATAGCTTCTGGAGAGCGTTGTCCTAACCTGAGGTCCGGGCCAGCTAGTCTTGTTGGCAGCATCCGGTCTCTTTTAGGTTTTTGTTGTCTTTTTGCGCTGGTCGCTTTTACTTGTATAGGCTTCGGCATTTTGCTCCTGATACATCAATACATCAATAAAGTTTCTCCGTCCATTATATATATATATTTTTTTTTTTCCATTATATATATATATATATATATTTTTTTTTCTTCTGTATATATATATAAATATATATATATATATATAAAAAATATATATATATATATATATATATATATATATATATATATATATATATATATTCTACTTACATATATAGATATATATTCTACTTATATATATATATATATATATTCTACTTATATATATATATAAAAATATATATATATATAAGTAGAATATATATATATATATATATATATATATATATATATATATATATATATATATATATATATATATATATATATTCTACTTATATATTCTACTTATATATATATATATATATATATATATATATATATATATATATATAATATATATATATATATATATATAATATATATATATATATATATATATATATATATATATATATATATATATATATATATATATAAGTAGAATATATAAGTAGAATATATATATATATATATATATATATATATATATTTTATATATATATATATATATTTTTATATATATATATATATATATATATATATATATATATATATATATATATATATATATAAATATATAAATATATATATATTAAAAAATATATATATATATATATATATATATATATATATATAATATATATTAAAAAAAATTATATATATATATATATATATATATATATATATATATATATATATATATAAATAATAAAAAAAAAATTATATATATATATATATATAAATAAATATATATATTTTTTATATATATGTACATATATATATAAATAGAAAAGGATGTTGGCCTAAACAGTCAATGACTAACTTGATTTTGTTGCTTGATAACACACGAACTCGATATTACTTGATGTAACGCAGCACATGGATGCATCCTATGAAGATTAAACATCAAGCTCGAAGAATACTTCACTATTTCCATTCAGGAGTTGGTATATCGATCGTTGTGTTTTTTATACTTTATTATTTATTTTATAGAACCAAATATACATCAAGTCAAAACTGGCACTATGAAGCTAAACCTAAACCTAACCATATCCTAGTCCACCAAACAAATCTGAACCAAATCCTATTAAAATTTGGCTCAGTAGAAGTCAAACTCGGATGAGTTCAGCCACACCTAACTCGGATAGAATACGGTCCCTTTGATCCAATTTGCATTTGATCATTCCTTTCTGATGAACTGGTCACCAACGTTCGAATTTCAGAACATTAGACAGACCGAGTTCAGGTCAAATTTGGTTTCCAGTGCCCATTATAATTAGGCATTGAGTTCTTAACTAGAACTCACTCATTCTTCATTTGCAAACCCATTGCATTATGAGCTATTTAATCTTCCAATCCCAAAGAACAAGTCCCAAGCTTTCTAGTGCTAAGTACAATCTCGATTAATGGTCATTTCCATTCCATTGGTGAAGTCGGTAAGCCTGTCACGACCCGCACCCTGTTTAGGGGCACGAGCACGTGGGTACGTCCAGCCTATGCCATAGCATCGGCGGTAGAACGCTGTAAAGGTTATCTAAACATACAACATCTAAGACACAATAATATAACCTGTCATCTCCGTACGGAGGAATATAATCATAACTCAATCACATAAATCTAAGGAAGATAAGCACGATGATAAAGATAAAGATGAAGTACATAGTCTGAAATAGTGCTGAGTCACAATCACAAGTTCAAAATTTAAAGACATAACACAAGATCCCAAATAAATACTACAAGTCTCAAAGTATCAAGTTAGAATATAGTCCAGACAAAATCTAGCTAAACTAAGCCACTACAGGCAGTGCGTCCTCTACGAGCACCGGGTCCACAGGCTGGTCCTGATCGCAGGCTCCATCTACGCCAAACCCGTAGTAGGTCGGGCAATCTGCAACTAAATCTTCTGAAAAACAACAGAAGTTATCCTATCAGGATATGAGCAAGTACAAACACCAACAGCAGTTCCATGCGAATTAATAAATACTATAAGAGATAATCAAAATGAAATAAATGATGAATGTCAAAAGTGGAAGTAAAAACTGTATAAAAGAACTGAATAGCATATCATGGGTGAGATATAAGGTAAAGCTGGAATAAGCAGTAAATGTAATCTGATGTACGATGTAAACCTATAAAGTAAGTGCCATGAGATATTAGAGCATTATGTGATCGTCTTGGGTCAAGATCAGGTTGTTCCATTTGACCGGCTATGCACAAGTACATGTATAAAGGATCAGGCCGGCCAAAATAGAAAGTTATGTACAAGTAGTATAAGGTCAGGCTACACCCTACGTGTGGTGAGGGTGGAGCTATGCACAAGTAATAAACAAGTAGGGATAATGATCACTTAACCGCTAATAACTCCCCATCCCTGAGTAGTATAATGATTCCAGACATGACATGTCATGACATGAGATTCGAAGAGCATGGGGCCAGCCCACTCCTAAATCGGTGTCTATACAAGTACATGATGCAATATCGAACAATGTACTCATATACTCGGTAAACAGGAATGATATCTCATGACGAGATTCACGTATACTAGTTCGTGTATCCTCGTGTCAAGAATCAAGTATAACACTACAATTGAATCGAATATAGTCGATATCAAAGCAAAGAAAATTATCAGAGAATATACTTGCCTGCTGTCTTGAGCTGAGAAAAACGAACTACAAACCACTCAATGAGCCACGAACGGTCAACTCGCACAACAGTATCCTAATACTGAAACAGACATTACTAATATTTTCAGAATGGTCAAATTAGCCAGAAATGCCTACCCATAAGTCCAATTCTGGACACAGTGGCAAAATGGTAATTTTGGGTCAAAAAGGTGTCCGCCGTTAGACCCACATTGCACCGAAAAGTGTGCCAGAACATACGGTCTCTAAAGTCATCAAACTATATGTCTACAGGTCCGGTTCAACGAGACGAACCCAATCGTACGTCCAAATTTGAATTCCGGTGGGCCGTGCACAAATTCGCCCGTTGGATCGGGTCGCGGGCCCGCCAAAATAGCGTTCCGGTCAACCTTCTCAGATTCAGACCAAACTTGGCATACAGGACCAGAAAAATGATATGGTCCTGTTGGCACAAGTTTTGTCTCGATGTGCTAAACGTGCACAAAGTAATTGATAAATTTGCTAAAAGGCCGATACGGTGAATTTTGACAGATATGCATCAAATTCATCGCACACACGTGACTAATTTGAATTCTGTTAAAGCCCACACATCCATGAAGTCGATACGCACCTTTCGATGCTTTTGGTTCGCGACCACGTTGCCCGGATTGATGGGAGGGACGGCATATCGGGACAATTTTTCTAAAAATTTAGTTTTTTGAAAACAGTTTTTCCTCAAACTTTACAAACAAATAACTTTCTGTATAGTGCATAAAAATTAAATCTACAGGAAGGGTTTTGATCTCCTATATGTTGTCTATAAGTCTCTTCAGAAGGTTTTCCATGGTTTGCGATATTCTGGTCACAAATCTACCGCCAAGTTGGCATTTTGGGACAGTTTCTGTAACACCCTGTTTTCTGAAATTAGGAATTTTTGAAAAATTATTATTTTTATTAATTATTAAGTGTGTTTAGGGCATGATATGATTTATGGTGATTTCTAGTGTGCTTAGAACCATTTCCTAAGTCATGCTAAGTCATGACTTATGACTTGTGATTTTGTTAGTATAACTTAGTGTAAACCCTAGTTTTCTCTAACCTAGAAGTTGCCATGACCATGAGAGCTTAGCCATAGGCTTAGAACATCAAATTAGTGGTTTTTGACCAAAAGGGTATTTTGGTAATTTTCTAGACTTTAAATGTGATTAAGTGATTTTATTATTATTTAATCATGGTTGAGTCTCATGACTAGTCCCTAACCTATCCCACCCTAATCTAGGGGTTAGCCACTAACCTAGAAGCTTTAGGAAGGATTTTTGGTTAAAGGTTAAAGTTAGATAAATATCTTATTTACCTTTATTGATATTTTCCTTAAAACCCTCCAAATATCTCACCCTTTTCACCAAAGTCCAAGCCTTAGCCATGAAGGAAGGGCAAGGACACCCCCCCCCATGCCATGGCCGGCCATAGGGCACCCCCCTAGCAGCCACACTTTCCTATATAGCCCATTGTATCATTCATGAACAAATTTACATGAAATTTAATCCTAGAAAAATTCCCATTCCTTCAACCCTTCATAACTTGAGCTATTTTGATCCAAATTCACTCTAGTCTCTTGCATTGGGATGCTACAACATCTAGGGTACTAAGGGGAACTAGCAATCAAGGATTTGGAAGCATTGGACATCATCAAGTTGAAGATCACACACCCCCATTTTCCTTGATTTTCATTGGATTGCACAAATAGGTATTTTCTAACAAACTTAGTTAAATTCCTGTTTTTCCTTCATAAATGCATTCATATAGGAGTAACACTACTGTGGGTAAAGTTTGGTGGAATTTAGAAGTGTTTTGGTATCCGTATCGGACACGTATCCTAAGCTAGAAACCCTTGTTTAGTGAAATGCCACAATGGACTTGTTTTTATGATTTACCAAAACTAATTATACAAACTTGTAGCCCTAGACATGTAGGACACAAAACAACTTGACTGAGCACATTTTTGTGCTGTGTCCGTGTCCAAAATGGACACGAACTCGCAGCACGAGGCCACGCGTGCATGCCCTGCTACTCGACACTTAGCACGGACACTGTGGGACACGTGGACACGTGAAAATTTACACAGAGGAGGGGGCAACCTCTGACATGCCCCCCCTCGAGTTTGAGACACGTTGGTGTTGTGTCGAGAGAGCACGGACACGTGCACTGGTCGTGTACTGTCAGCACACACGCGCGCGGGCACGACTTTGAGCGTGTCATGTCGCGTGGACACGATACTAGAGTGTCTCATAGTGACACGGGCATGAAGCCCTATTCGTGGCGTACACGTGGACACGAGCACGTGGTGCTTCGTGTCCTGTGTCGCGAGTACGACGCGTGCAATCGCGTGCACGACGCGGTCTGAACTCACGCGCATCAGTCGTGTTTTCACGACTGATACGGGGTTCGTTTTGTGTCCACGAGTGTCGTGGACACGTGTCAGGGTGTGGAACGTGTAGCCCTATGTGTGGACTACACGTGTGCTCGACCATGAGACGTGTCGTGTCTCGTGGTGTGTCCTAGAGTGGACTGCACGCGTGCACGACACTGTGTTTGTGTGCGCGTGTCAGGATTTACCCGTGGGGAGTTTTCTTGTGTTTGGATACGTGAAACCGTGTCGTGGTGTCGTGTC
This sequence comes from Iris pallida, assembly GCA_029216955.1. NCBI lineage: Eukaryota > Viridiplantae > Streptophyta > Magnoliopsida > Asparagales > Iridaceae > Iris > Iris pallida. The sequence continues at coordinate 2,355,176 of JANAVB010018399.1, read as the reverse complement.
AGGCACCTAGGACACTAGTATATGTATGGGGTATCAGTTACCAACCAATAGGATCGAGCCTTAGCTCATTTTTGTGTGTATTTTTGGGATTACCTAGTTTCGAGTTCACAGTTTCTATTTCCAGATTTTAGGATTTTTCAAGTTTTGTAAAAACGAATTTCAAACCAATTTTTAATCTGAATTATACATGTAATGGTATGTATTTAGTATGTATATACGTAGTATATATGTATATGTGAGTGTGGGTGAGTTTTGGGGAAAATTGGTTGTGTGTAGGTGTAGTTGTGTGTGTACATACATATATATGTATGTATGTACTGTGTGTGTGTGTGTTTGGGTCTGGAATTGTGGTTCCAGAATCTGGAACCCCCCTGCTGTACAGCAGTAGCACTCTCTCTCTCTATATAATTCTCTCTCTCACTCTATGTCCCTCTCTCACTTTCTCTCTATATATATGTGTATATATATAAGTTGATATATATATATAGATATATATATATATATATATGTATATATATAAATGATATATATATACGTTGTATTAGATCCCATTATATATATATATATATATATATATATATATATATATATATATATATATATATATATATGTGAATGTGGGTTTTGTATATATAGAGTATTTACATATTGGTATTTGGGTAGTAGATAGATAGTGTATATATATATATAGATATATGTATATATAGATAACTTGCTAAGGAATAGGTTTATATAGAACCCTATGACAATGGCCTATGGCCAAGATCATTAGCCTATGGCTTGGGGCTAACCCTAATGGCCCAAAACCCTACTTGTTGACCCTTGTTGACTAAGGGTTGACCAAAGTCAACCTTAGGTCAAAAGTGACCTAGTTAACCTAGAAATGACTAGGAATGACCTAAAACAACTAGTTTGACTAGTTTGACTAAAACCCTAACTAGTTGACTAGTGTTGACCTAACTTTGACTAGTTTAACTTTAGAGTTGACCAAGAGTTGACTTTTGACAAGATTGACCTAGAATCATGTAGTATGCATAGTAGACTTCATTTTTACTATTTAGAACACATTGTGACTTGTATTGCTCTGATCAGGAGCCAGACACCTCTCCTCAGACTGCATATTCTCTACAGACATTCATACAGCAGGCGAGTACATTCTCTGACCGTTTCATACTTGTTCAGGCTTTACTTCTCGCTCTAGATTACTTTACTTTTTGCTGTCACATTGGTAACACGGATTGGTACTATATGGATCTTTACATGAGATGTTATCTCCCTCGGGAGCATCGGGTACTTCATGTTATGTGTGTTTCACTATCATCGTGTACTCCTATGCTTCCATCATTCATCTGCACTCAGGTGATCATGTACTCTCATGTTTACTGAGCCCTCATGTATACTATCATGTGCACCCTTTCATGGGCCCCATGTGATATCATGTACAATAACGTAACTTGTATAGATCCTTGTGTATTGATTGGGGTAACGGAGGAGTAGAAGTGGACATGTGAATAATTCCAAAGTAGTGTAATCATGTGCAAACTCAGTAGTGTATTCATGTATAAATTCTAGCCATTCACATGCCTATCTTGTGCTCTACATCACTAGTCACATACAGTTCTCTATATACAGTAGATATTTCATTACAGCTATCTCTTTTACAGCGTATATTTCCTTTCAGCAGTTCATGTATCTTACTCTATTGCCTGTATCGTATTTCCTAACCTGATATGAACTATGTGAGATGTATTGTGCTCGTTCCTGTCCTGATTGGACCTGTTGAAAATATTACAGAGGATGAGGACGAGGCATGGGTGACTACTTATTATGGAGCAGGACTAGATGACACTTGTATTAAGGACCCTCAGCAGGATCCACCTGCAGCTGAGGATGTTGTTCCAGTAGTCTAGACCAGTTTAGTCTAGGCAGTCTTTTCTATATTTACATTTTGTCTCACATTCTGAGTTGTATTTTGAGATGTGGAGATGTATAGACTCTTAGACTTATTGTATTACGAGTTGACAATCTGGATGTTATGTATCCTAGACACTTAGACTTATTTCATCTATGCTATGGTTCTTTTTGAGTTACTATCTATCTTCTGTCTTTCATTTTTCTACCTTAGATGTGATTGAGACTATATGTTGTGATGTTACCTCCACTCGGAGAGTATAAACTGTACAGGTACCTTATATTGTTAGATGATTGACCTAGGACAGCGTTCTACCGTAGACACTGCGGCGTAGGCTGGACGTACCCACTTCTCGTGCCCTTACTCTAGGGTGCGGGTCGTGACACGTTTTTAGTGGTGGCCCATGCAGGTCCAGTTTATGTGGTGATATTCGAACTAGAGTATCACCACAGCCTGCAGTAGGAAATAGGATGTAGTTGAGGTACTCAATCACATTAGGAAAAACTCTTATCTAAATCCCTGCTATCTAAATTCTTGCTGATATTGTCTTTCTTTTGAAATAAACTGTCTCCTTTGACTATATCGTTTCTTCTCCGTATTGATTTTCTTGTTGATCTGTCTTCAGGATGGTGGAGACACGATCGCAGTGTCTCGGTCTAGGTGACACCACTGAGAGGTCTGCCACCTCTCGTCCAGCTCACCAGGACCCGGGGACTGCAGCTCCCCTTACTCCAGCTCATGTGGGAGCTTCTGCCATATTTGGGGGTGCACCTCTACTTATTCGAAGGACCATCCCGGCTTCCCCAGACATGCCTCCCCCGCAGTTTCGTCAGCCTCAGTTCCAGCAGTACCAGCAGCACCAGCAGTACCAGCAGGAGTACCAGCAGCAGATGCCATCTGGATTTGTGGATGCTGCACAGATGTTTACATATTTCCAGCAGTTCCTAGAGTCGCAGCAGACCCAGCAGCAGCGTCAGACGACGACATTTACCAGAGGCATTGATGAGGTCCATCAGCTGGCTATAGTGACGATGGAGAGGTTGGCAGTCCAGCCGCAGGGAGGATCAGGACCGTCGCGACAGCAGAGGATTCCGGGCATACAGGACTTCAAGAAGATGAACCCCAGGGACTTCTTGGGGACAAAGGGGATACTTTATGCTGATGACTGGATTGAGCACATTGAGGAGATCTTTCGACTGGCGGAGATACCAGTCGGACTCCAGATCGAGCCAGCAGCCAGCCAGATGCGGGATCTTGCCCGTACCTGGTATCAGACGGACCCGAGAGTAGGCACTCCAGGGCAGACATGGAGAGATTTCAAGGAGCTCTTCAAGGGAAAGTTTTTCCCAGATCAGGCAGTCGGTGCTTTGGAGACCCAGTTCGAGAACCTGGTTCAGGGGAACCAGACTGTAGAGGAGTATTCCGGTAAGTTTTGCCGGTTGAACAGATTCGTGGAGGGCCTTAGCGAGACAGCAAAGGCGAGGAGGTTCAGGAAGGGCTTGGTCAAGGAGGTCAAGTCCTTGACCAAGAGTGACAGAAATGCCACTTTTGAGGAGATCCTATCAGGAGCGATGGCGGCTGAGGATGATCTTGAGCTGAAGCTCAAGAGGGGCCGCGACACCCAGGGAGCTGGCAGCAGTGGAGGACAGGCCAAGAGGCCTCATTATCAGCACCAGCAGCAGAGGCCATTCCAGCAGGTGCAGCAGCCGAGGCACCAGCAGCAGGCACCCAGGCAGCAGGTCGTCAGTTGCTCTTTCTGCAAGAAGCAGGGTCATGGATGGAATGACTGCAGAAAGAGGCTTGGCAGGTGTCTACTATGTGGTTCTGGAGACCACCAGCTGAGGGAGTGTCCCATGTCTTCGGGACGACCAGTTCAGGGAGGCAGAGCCAAGGCTCCGGCAGGGCAGCAGAAGGGACCTTTGTCGACTCAGCAGCAGAGGTTCACCCAACATCAGGCCAGGGGTGGACAGTAGGGACGAGCCTATGCCATGGCAGCAAAGAATGCCGAGGTTACTGGAGAGCTGATAGCAGGTTCTATTCTTCTCGACTCTATTCCAGCTTATGTATTGTTTGATTCTGGGGCTTTCCATAGCTTTGTATCAGTATTTTTTGCGATTCGACATCATGTTATATCTGAATCGTTGCCTAGGACTTGCAAGATTACGACCGGGGGTGGCATTATCCTCGTTCGTGATATTTGTAAGGGACGGAGAGTAGTTTTGGGAGATCGAGAGTTGGATGTGTGTTTGCTCGTAATGCCACTACCGAACTACGATATTGTACTCGGTATGGATTGGTTGAGCATGCACCATGCCAGCATAGATTGCCGCGGGGGTAGAGTTCTGTTCAGAGCGCCAGGAGAGCCAGAGTTTGTATATTCCCTACGGTAGGCAGAGCAGACTTGTGGAGTTTTCTGTGGAGCTTCAGTCGAGGAGCAGTCAGCTCCACATCCTTTGATTGCTGAGTTCATAGACGTGTTTCCAGAGGAATTGCCTGGGCTTCCACCAGACAGAGACGTTGAGTTCTCGATAGACTTGGTTCCAGGTGCGGAACCCATTTTTCAGCATGTCTATCGGGTGAACAACAACGAGCTGGTGGAATTAAAGAAACAAGTGGATGAGTTGCAGGACAAAGGCTTCATCCGCTCTAGTTCTTCACCTTGGGGTGCACCGGTACTCTTTGTACCAAAGAAGGATAGGTCGGTACGTATGTGTATCGACTACAGGGCACTCAACAGTCTGACGATCAAGAACAGATATCCACTGCCGCGGATCGATGATCTCTTCGATCAGTTGAGCGAAGCTCGGGTATTCTCGAAGATTGATCTGAGGTCATGCTACCATCAGGTAAAGGTGAAGAGGGAGGACATCCCGAAGACGGCGTTCAGGACGTGGTACGGCCAGTTCGAGTTTATGGTGATGCCGTTTGGGTTGACGAATGCTCCGGCGGTGTTCATGAACTTGATGAACAAGGTGTTCCACCAATACTTAGATAAGTTCGTGGTGGTGTTCATCGACGACATCCTGGTGTACTCGAAGACCGAGGAGGAGCACGAGGAGCACTTGAGAGTGGTCCTGGAGACTCTCAGACAGGAGCAGCTTTACGGTAAGCTCTCGAAGTGCGAGTTCTTCCATGACAGAGTTGACTTCCTGGGTCATGTAGTGACTGGAGATAGGATCTCAGTCGACCCGAGGAAGATATCAGCAGTTGAGGCTTGGGCAGCGCCTACGTCAGTAGCAGAGATCAGGAGCTTTCTGGGATTGGCAGGCTACTACAGGAGGTTCATCCAGGATTTCTCCTGGGTTGCAGAGCCGTTGTCTAGGCTGACCCGGAAGGACGCAGAGTTTCTCTGGTCAGAGGAGTGTCAGGCCGCTTTCGATGAGTTGAAGAAGCGGTTGACGACAGCCCCGATTCTGACATTGCCATCAGGATCAGGCGGGTTCACTATCTACAGTGACGCCTCGGGAAAGGGTTTGGGTTGTGTCTTGCAGCAGCATGGGAAGGTGATTGCCTATGCTTCCAGGCAGTTACGACCCCATGAGAAGAACTATCCTACCCATGATTTAGAGTTGGCGGCAGTTATCTTTGCTCTGAAGCTGTGGAAACACTATTTGTATGGAGAGCGTGTGGAGATATTTACAGACCATAAGAGCTTAAAATACGTGTTTACGCAGAAGGAGCTGAACATGAGGCAGCGTAGATGGCTGGAGCTGATGAAGGACTTTGATATTCTTCTGCAGTATCACCCAGGGAAGGCCAACGTAGTTACTGATGCGTTGAGCAGATATCCGACAGCTATGTGCTTGACGATGGATCGTCACTTGTTGGCAGACTTGGAGAGCCTTGGGATCGAGGTGATTGTGCCGGGAGTGCAGATGCAGATGTTGGGCCTCCAGATTCAGTCGGACTTGATTGATAGGATCAAGTCGGCTCAGTTCGATGATGTTTCTCTACGATGCATCAGGGAGCAGGTCAGACATGGATTTGCGGACGATGAGTTCACTCTAGCAGGGGATGGCGCATTGAGGCACGGTTCCAGACTGTGTGTGCCCAGTGGAGACTTTCGGGAGCAGGTTATGTAGGAGGCCCACCGTTCTCAGTACTCGATACATCCGGGAGCCAACAAGATGTATAGGGATCTGAGAGAGTATGTATGGTGGAGTGGGATGAAGCGCGAGGTAGCACACTTCGTAGCCAGGTGTTTGATCTGCCAGCAGGTCAAGGCAGAGAGGCAGAGGCCAGGAGGACTGTTGCAGCCATTGCCCATTCCGGAGTGGAAGTTGGAGCACATCACGATGGACTTTGTTTTGGGATTGCCGCGTACTCCAGGAGGGAAGGATGCGATTTGGGTCATCGTCGACAGGTTGAACAAATCGGCCCACTTCTTGCCATTCAAAGTGGGTTTGTCTACCGAGAAGCTGTCAGAGATGTATATGAGACAGATAGTCAGACTTCATGGGATTCCAGTGAGCATTGTATCAGACCGGGACAGCCGTTTCACTTCACATTTCTGGAGGAGCTTGCATATTAGCTTGGGCACTCAGCTCAAGTTTAGTACTGCATACCACCCGCAGACAGACGGACAGTCAGAGCGGACTATTCAGACTCTGGAGGACATGTTGCGGACTTGTGTCCTGGACTTTGGAGGATCTTGGGAGAGTCACCTGCACTTAGTAGAGTTTGCATATAATAACAGCTTTCAGGCCAGCATCGAGATGTCCCCTTTTGAGGCACTGTACGGGCGTAGATGTCGTACACCCTTGTCTTGGGACGATATTGGGGAGCGAGTTTTATTGGGGCCTGAGATGGTTGTAGATGCAGCAGAGAAGGTGAAGCTTATCAGAGATCGGCTTCACGTGGCGCAGGACAAACATCGGCATTGGGCCGACAGCCACCGCAGACCTTTGGAGTTTGAGGTACAGTTTAGAGATAGGATTAGAATTAGGTTGTCTTGTTGTGTTTTGTTAATCATGTTTGTTTATCATAATTAAATTGAGACCTTGTTTGTGATTAGGTCAGAGACCAGGTATTCTTGAAGATATCTCCGACACGTGGCACGATACATTTTGGTGGAGGTGGGAAGCTTAGCCCGTGTTTCATCGGCCCTTTCGTTATCAGCGGGAGAGTCGGTGACGTGTCTTACAGGCTAGACTTACCACCAGCATTGGTTGGAGTCCACAACGTATTTCACGTGTCGCAGTTGAGACGGTACGTGGCAGATCCTAGCCATGTACTTGATCATTCCGAGATCGAGGTGGGTCCTACTCTTCGTTATCCAGAGCAGCCTGTTGAGATTCTGGATCGACGGGAGAAGGCATTGAGGAACCAGACGATACCATTGGTTCGTGTCGCATGGAGGCATCATTCTCCAGGAGAGTCCACCTAGGAACGGGAGGATGAGATGCGCAAGCGATACCCTTATCTATTTGTACCTTGAGGTATGATTTCTATCCTTCTCATTGTTTCAGTTTCGTCTTTAAATTTCGAGGACGAAATTATTGTTAGGAGGGTAGACTTGTAACACCCTGTTTTCTGAAATTAGGAATTTTTAAAAAATTATTATTTTTATTAATTATTAAGTGTGTTTAGGGCATGATATGATTTATGGTGATTTCTAGTGTGCTTAGAACCATTTCCTAAGTCATGCTAAGTCATGACTTATGACTTGTGATTTTGTTAGTATAACTTAGTGTAAACCCTAGTTTTCTCTAACCTAGAAGTTGCCATGACCATGAGAGCTTAGCCATAGGCTTAGAACATCAAATTAGTGGTTTTTGACCAAAAGGGTATTTTGGTAATTTTCTAGACTTTAATTGTGATTAAGTGATTTTATTATTATTTAATCAGGGTTGAGTCTCATGACTAGTCCCTAACCTATCCCACCCTAATCTAGGGGTTAGCCACTAACCTAGAAGCTTTAGGAAGGATTTTTGGTTAAAGGTTAAAGTTAGATAAATATCTTATTTACCTTTATTGATATTTTCCTTAAAACCCTCCAAATATCTCACCCTTTTCACCAAAGTCCAAGCCTTAGCCATGAAGGAAGGGCAAGGACACCCCCCCCCATGCCATAGCCGGCCATAGGGCACCCCCTAGCAGCCATACTTTCCTATATAGCCCATTGTATCATTCATGAACAAATTTACATGAAATTTAATCCTAAAAAATTCCCATTCCTTCAACCCTTCATAACTTGAGCTATTTTGATCCAAATTCACTCTAGTCTCTTGCATTGGGACCCTACAACATCTAGGGTACTAAGGGGAACTAGCAATCAAGGATTTGGAAGCATTGGACATCATCAAGTTGAAGATCACACACCCCCATTTTCCTTGATTTTCATTGGATTGCACAAATAGGTATTTTCTCACAAACTTAGTTAAATTCCTGTTTTTCCTTCATAAATGCATTCATGTAGGACTAACACTACTGTGGGTAAAGTTTGGTGGAATTTAGAAGTGTTTTGGTGTCCGTATCAGACACGTATCCTAAGCTAGAAACCCTTGTTTGGTGAAATGCCACAATGGACTTGTTTTTATGATTTACCAAAACAAATTATACAAACTTGTAGTCCTAGACATGTAGGACAAGAAACAACTTGACTGAGCACATTTTTGTGCTGTGTCCGTGTCCAAAATGGACACGAACTCGCAGCACGAGGCCACGCGTGCATGCCCTGCTACTTGACACTTAGCACGGACACTGTGGGACACGTGGACACGTGAAAATTTACACAGAGGAGGGGGCAACCTCTGACATGCCCCCCCTCGAGTTTGAGACACGTTGGTGTCGTGTCGAGAGAGCACGGACACGTGCACTGGTCGTGCACTGTCAGCACACACGCGCGCGGGCACGACTTTGAGCGTGTCGTGTCGCGTGGACACGACACTAGAGTGTCTCATAGTGACACGAGCATGAAGCCCTATTCGTGGCGTACACGTGAACACGAGCACGTGGTGCTTCGTGTCCTGTGTCGCGAGCACGACGCGTGCAACCGCGTGCACGACGCGGTCTGAACTCGCGCGTATCAGTCGTGTTTTCACGACTTATACGGGGTTCGTTTTGTGTCCACGAGTGTCGTGGACACGTGTCAGGGTGTGGAACATGTAGCCCTATGTGTGGACTACACGTGTGCTCGACCACGAGACGTGTCGTGTCTCGTGGTGTGTCCTAGAGTGGACTGCACGCGTGCACGACACTGTGTTTGTGTGCACGTGTCAGGATTTACCCGTGGAGAGTTTTCTTGTGTTTGGACACGTGAAACCGTGTCGTGGTGTCGTGTCAGGCACCTAGGACACTAGTATATGTATGGGGTGTCAGTTACCAACCAATAGGATCGAGCCTTAGCTCGTTTTTGTGTGTATTTTTGGGATTACCTAGTTTCGAGTTCACAGTTTCTATTTCCAGATTTTAGGATTTTTCAAGTTTTGTAAAAACGAATTTCAAACCAATTTTTAATCTGAATTATACATGTAATGGTATGTATTTAGTATGTATATACGTAGTATATATGTATATGTGAGTGTGGGTGAGTTTTGGAGAAAATTGGTTGTGTGTAGGTGTAGTTGTGTGTGTACATACATATATATGTATGTATGTACTGTGTGTGTGTTTGGGTCTGGAATTGTGGTTCCAGAATCTGGAACCCCCCCTGCTGTACAGCAGTAGCACTCTCTCTCTCTATCTAATTCTCTCTCTCACTCTATGTCCCTCTCTCACTTTCTCTCTATATATATGTGTATATATATAAGTTGATATATATATATAGATATATATATATATATATATGTATATATATAAATGATATATATATACATTGTATTAGATCCCATTATATATATATATATATATATATATATATGTGAATGTGGGTTTTATATATATAGAGTATTTACATATTGGTATTTGGGTAGTAGATAGATAGTGTATATATATATATAGATATGTATATATAGATAACTTGCTAAGGAATAGGTTTATATAGAACCCTATGACAATGGCCTATGGCCAAGATCATTAGCCTATGGCTTGGGGCTAACCCTAATAGCCCAAAACCCTACTTGTTGACCCTTGTTGACTAAGGGTTGACCAAAGTCAACCTTAGGTCAAAAGTGACCTAGTTAACCTAGAAATGACTAGGAATGACCTAAAACTAGTTTGACTAGTTTGACTAAAACCCTAACTAGTTGACTAGTGTTGACCTAACTTTGACTAGTTTGACTTTAGAGTTGACCAAGAGTTGACTTTTGACCAGATTGACCTAGAATCATGTAGTATGCATAGTAGACTTCATTTTACTATTTAGAACACATTGTGACTTGTATTGCTCTGATCATGAGCCAGACACCTCTCCTCAGACTGCATATTCTATACAGACATTCATACAGCAGGCGAGTACATTCTCTGACCGTTTCATACTTGTTCAGGCTTTACTTCTCGCTCTAGATTACTTTACTTGTAGCTGTCACATTGGTAACACGGATTGGTACTATATGGATCTTTACATGAGATGTTATCCCCCTCGGAAGCATCAGGTACTTCATGTTATGTGTGTTTCACTATCATCGTGTACTCCTATGCTTTCATCATTCATGTGCACTCAGGTGATCATGTACTCTCATGTTTACTGAGCCCTCATGTATACTATCATGTGCACCCTTTCATGGGCCCCATGTGATATCATGTACAATAACGTAACTTGTATAGATCCTTGTGTATTGATTGGGGTAACGGGGGAGTAGAAGTGGACATGTGAATAATTCCAAAGTAGTGTAATCATGTGCAAACTCAGTAGTGTAATCATGTATAAATTCTAGCCATTCACATGCCTATCTTGTGCTCTACATCACTAGTCACTTACAGTTCTCTATATACAGTAGATATTTCATTACAGCTATCTCTTTTACAGCGTATATTTCCTTTCAGCAGTTCATGTATCTTACTCTATTGCCTGTATCGTATTTTCTAACCTGATATGAACTGCGTGAGATGTATTGTGCTCGTTCCTGTCCTGATTGGACCTGTTGAAAATATTACAGAGGATGAGGACGAGGCATGGGTGACTACTTATTATGGAGCAGGACTAGATGACACTTGTATTGAGGACCCTCAGCAGGATCCACCTGCAGCTGAGGATGTTGTTCCAGTAGTCTAGACCAGTTTAGTCTAGGCAGTCTTTTCTATATTTACATTTTGTCTCACATTCTGAGTTGTATTTTGAGATGTGGAGATGTATAGACTCTTAGACTTATTGTATTACGAGTTGACATTCTGGATGTTATGTATCCTAGACACTTAGACTTATTTCATCTATGCTATGGTTCTCTTTGAGTTACTATCTATCTTCTGTCTTTCATTTTTCTACCTTAGATGTGATTGAGACTATATGTTGTGATGTTACCTCCACTCGGAGAGTATAAACTGTACAGGTACCTTATATTGTTAGATGATTGACCTAGGACAGCGTTCTACCGCCGACACTGCGGCGCAGGCTGGACGTACCCACTTCTCGTGCCCTTACTCTAGGGTGCGGGTCGTGACAGTTTCTAACGTCCAATAAATCAAATTTATCTCGATTTTGGAACTCATTTTTCATCGCACATGGTGCGAACAAACACAAACTATTTGAAGAGAAGAATAGACGTACAGGTTAGGGTCATACCCGAAGAAATGGATCGAAAATCGATCGAGCGTGCATGGAGAAATCCCACTGCAAAGTCGGCTCCTCAATGCTCGCTGCTGCTGCTGTCAAACGTGCGTGCTTGTTTTCGGCGATCATCGGCCAGCCTCCGGCAGTTGTGGCGGTCGTCTAGGTAGTTGGAATGGTCGGGGTGGTGTCCGGCTAGGGCTTGTGTTAGGGTTTTGAGAAAAAAATTTCCTTTCTTTTTCTCGAAACACATATAAAAGGGGGCTCGAGTTCAGGTTTATGGAAAGGGGGTTCGGCTTGGCTGAAGCACAAAAAGGGCTCGGGTTCTTTGCTAATGGAGCTGCTGTGCTCCCAAGCACAGCATACATACATACATACATACATACATACATACATACATACATACATACATACATACATACATACATACGTACGTACATAGTGCTTTGTGTTTAGTTGTTGATTTTGACTTTTTCTTTTATTCTTTCTTTATTAATTTAATAATTGATATATATATATATATATATATATATATATATATATATATATATATGTATTCATACATACATACATACATACATACATACATACATACATACATACATACATACATACACACATACACACAAATATACATCCATATATACATATTATACATTCATTTTATTAATACAACTTATTATCCATATATATATATATATATATATATATATTTTATATATATATATATATATATATATATATATATATATATATATATATATATATATATATATATATATATATACCCCTTAAATAAATAAATACCCAACGATATATATATACAAAGAAAATCTGAATTATTTATAAATAAATAAAATATTTTATATTCTATATTTATTAAATATATTAAAAGTTTTTATAAATAAAACTCTATTGAACATATATATATATATATATATATATATATATATATATATATATATATATATATATATATATATATATATATCAACAAATTACCTATTTAACTAATAATGTAAAAACACTAACAATAATAATTTAAATAATATTAAAATAATAAAATAATATAAATGACTATATTAGTCCTATTCAGGAAAGTGGGGGTGACAAATCTACCCTCCTAAAAAAATTTCGTTCTCGAAATTAGAGCAAACTAGCACAATAACACTAGCAAGAACAAAGAGAAAAAATACCTCAAAGCTCGAAGAGATAAGGGTAACGTTCCCGCATCTCATCCTCTAGGTAGACTCATCTGGAGAGTGATGCCTCCATGCGACACGAACCAAAAGAATAACTTGGTTCCGGAGCACCTTCTTCCGATGATCCAGAATCTCTACAGGCTGCTCTGGATAGCGGAGAGTAGGCCCTACCTCTAACGCGGAGTGATCCAATACATGGCTAGGATCTGCCACGTACCGCCTCAACTGCGACATACGGAACTTTGTGAACTCCCTCGAGCGTAGGCGGCAAGTCTAGTCGATAGGCCACTGCACCGACCCTTCCAAGAATGGCGAAAGGTTCGATGAAGCGCGGACTAAGCTTCCCACCTCGGCCAAAACGAATCGTGCCCCATATCGGAGAAATCCTTAGGAAAACCATATTGCCAACCTCGAACTCTAACGGTCTCCGGTGGCTATCGGCCCAATGCCGCTAGCTATCCTGAGCCACCTGAAGTCTATCCCTGATCAACCAACCTTCTCTACTGCATCCACCACCATCTCCGGGCCAAGTAAAATTCTCTCACCAATATCGTCCCATGACAAAGGAGTACGGCATCTCCATCCGTATAGAGCCTCAAATGGCGACATCTCTATACTGGCATGATAGCTATTAATGTAAGCAAACTCAACCAGGAGGATATGATCCTTCCAAGATCCCCCGAAATCTAACACACAAGTGCGAAGCATATCCTCGAGTGTCTGGATGGTCCTCTCTGACTGTTCGTCTGTCTGGAGGTGATACGCGGTATTGAACTTGAGCTTGGTGCCCAAGCTAGTATGCAAACTCCTCCATAAGTGGAAAGTGAGATGACTATTCCGATCCGAGACTATGCTCACCGAAACTCCGTGCAATCTAACTATCTATCGCACGTACATCTCTGCCAGCTTCTCCGTAGATAGTCCCACCTTGAAAGGCAAAAAGTGGGTCGATTTGGTCAATTTATCAACGATAACCCAAATCACGTCTTTTTCTCCTGGCGTGGAAGTCCAGATACAAAGTCCATAGTGATGTGCTCCCACTTCCACTCTAGAATGGGTAGTAGCTGAAGTAGACCACCTGGCCTCTGTCTCTCAGCTTTTACCTGCTGGCACACCAAGCATCGAGATACAAACTGAGGTACCTCTCGTCTTATGCCATACCACCATACGTGCTTCCTCAGGTCTCTGTACATCTTGTTGGCTCAAGGATGCATAGAGTATTGAGAACGATGTCCTTCCTGCAGAATCTCCTCCAGAAGCTCTCCACTTGGAACGTACAATCTAGTACCACGCCTCAGCGACCCATCTTTGGCTATAGAGAAATTGTCTAGCAATCCTGCCTGCACCTGCTTCCTGATGCTCCTCAGGGTCACGTTATCAAACTGTGCTGATCTGACTCTATCTATCAACGTAGATTGAATCTGTAAACCCTACATCTGAACCTCCATGCCCGAAATGATCATCTCGATACCCAAACTATCCAGATTGGCCAATAGATGACGATCTGCCGTCAAACACATAACGATTAGATACATGCTCAAGGCATCTACAACTACGTTAGCCTTACCTGGATGGTACTGCAAAAAGATATCAAAGTCCTTTATCAGATGAAGCCAGTACCTCTGTCTCATGTTTAATTCCTTTCGGGTGAACACGTACTTCAAGCTCTTATGATCCGTGAAGATCTCAACTCGCTCTCTATATATATAGTGCTTCCATAGCTTTAAAGCAAAGATAACAGCTGCCAACTCTAGATCATGGGTATGATAGTTCTTCTTATGAGGATGTAACTGCCTGGATGCATAGGCAATCACCTTCCCGTGCTGCTGAAGAATGCAACTCAATCCCGTCCTAGAAGCGTCACTGTAGATCGTAAAACCACCAGTCCCAGATGGCAACGTCAAGATAGGAGCTGTAGTCAACCTCTTCTTCAGCTTATCAAAAGCAGCCTAACACTCCTCGGTCCAGACGAACTCCACGTCTTTCCTAGTAAGTCTAGTCATCGGCTCTGCAATTCGAGAGAAATCTTGTACGAACTTCCGATAGTAGCCTGCCAAACCCAAAAAGCTTCGAATCTTTGCAAACTGAGCTCAGTGTGGACCAAGACTCCACTGCTGAAATCTTCTTTGGGTCCACTAAGATCCTATGTTCGGTCACAATATGACCCAAGAACTCTACCTTCTCCAGGAAGATCTCGTTCTTCGACAGCTTCACATACATCTGCTTCTTCCTGAGAGTCTCTAGCACAATCCGTAGATGCTCCTCGTGCTCCTCTAACGTCTCAAACTCTGGCTCTCCCAGTGGTTTACCTCTTATAATACTACCGGTACACTATGGTTCTAGGCCATGGGCATACTCAACTCACTGACACACACTACCAAGAATAATATACCACACCTTACAAGGTACTATCTTCTATTGTCTACCCCAGCTCCTCTACCACCTAATATTACTTAATCATGCACTCTATGGTGTCTACCCAAGTCTTGATACCGTCAACACAAGGCACTAACTCCTTTATATGATACTTGGATGGTACCCCTATACTAGGTTGCTCATGTCTCTCCTCTAACTAGTCACTAAACTGTTGGTGCATAAACTTCTATAACACTTGAGATACTTCGACTCTTGCTACTAGGGTACTCCTCTTATTCTGGTACCTGGTGCAACTCTTACCTTAACACTCATTAATCACTCTAGGGTTCTCATCTATATTTAATTATCAAAAATCATATACATTACTTCCTAACTATGCTTTAAACTATTAACACAATTACTCAATTGCAATGACCAATTACAAATCATCAAGCCGTCACACTATGAAGAACCTATAATGAAGTGAGAATCTACAAGGATCTGGACTAAAGAACTGAATGTATCCCTATACTTCTAAGCTAATTGAGGATGGAAAAAAATCTATAATAACAGAAGGGAAATGATAGAGATGACATGTTAGGACCCTTTCCAAGATACAATCTGATAATCATACGCGTCTGTCCAAATCATGATACTCAGAATCCTCTCCACGCCAGTAAGTAAGGTTGCGATAATGATAGATTCCATAACTGGGTATGCACCTCTATAATCATGTCATCTGGAATCCTCACCATGCCAACTAGTATAGTTATGAGAAATCCTAAATATCATAACCAAGATATGTACATCCGAAGTCAGGTCCTTACGTTTTTGCCACGCCGGCTAATATAGCTGTAATAAACTCCAGGTTCCATAACTAGGTAGACGTTTTACCTTTCCTGTTATTCCGTCAACATATGTTATCAAAATATACCGTAACTTGGGCCATAAAATTCATCTCGATATGACAATAAAATCCACGATGATCTATCAAAATCAAATTCAATAACAATGAGCAAGGGTGAACAAAAACAAGAGGAAATAATTTCAAATTGACGTTTAAAACAAGATTCCCAAGGGTCGTCACAGGAATCTCTCAAAAGTCCTAAGCAAAGAGATCTATATGGCGCATGATAAGATATCTTCAAGGAAGGACAATTTATTTTGAAATGCAAGGAGAGTTGTCTTGATAATCAAAAGATTAGAGTTTTTCGAATATGTGATTGAGTAACTCCTATCATAACCTAAAACCTATATCCTAACAGCAGGCTCGTAATTAGCACTCTAAGTCGAGCACTATTACAAAATCCCACTAGTTGTGACTCTGACCTGCATGGGCCACCATAAAAATGTGTCATGATACGCACCCTGTTTAGGGGCACGAGCACGTGGGTACGTCCAGCCTACGCCGCAACATCGACGATATAACGCTGTAAAGGTCATCTAAACATACAGCATCTAAGACACAATAATATAACCTGTCATCTCCGTACGGAGGAATATAATCATAACTCAATCACACAAAGCTAAAGAAGATAAAATGATGATAAAGATAAAGATAAATTACATAGTCTGAAATAGTGCTGAGTCACAATCACAAGTTTAGAATTTAAAGACATAACACAAGATCCCAAATAAATACTACAAGTCTCAAAATATCAAGCTGGAATATAGTCCAGACAAAATCTAGCTAAACTAAGCCACTACAGGCGATACGTCCTTTACGAGCACCAGGTCCACAGGCTGGTCCTGGTCGTAGGCTCTATCTATGCCAAACCCGTAGTAGGTCGGGCAATCTGCATCTAAATCCTCTAAAAATAGCGGGATTACCCTATCAGGATATGAGCAAGTACAAACACCAACAGCAGTTCTATATGAATTGATAAATACTATAAGAGACAATCATAATAAAATAAATGATGAATGTCAAAACTGGAAGTAAAAACTTTATAAATGAACTGAATAGCATATCATGGGTGAGATGTAAGGTAAAGCTAGAATAAGCAGTAAATGTAATATGATGTACGATGTAAACCTATAAAGTAAGTGCCATGAGATATTAGAGCATTATGTTATCGGCTTGGGTCAAGATCAGGCTCTTCCATTTGACTGGCTATGCACAAGTACATGTATAAGGGATCAGGCCGGCCAAAATAGAAAGCTATGCACAAGTAGTATAAGGTCAGGCTACACCCTACTGTGGTGAGGGTGGAGCTATGCACAAGCAATAAACAAGTAAGGGTAATGATCACATAACCTCTAATAACTCTCCATCCCCGAGTAGTATAATGATTCCAGACATGACAGGTCATGACACGGGATTTGAAGAACAGGAGGCCAGCCCACTACTAAATCGGTGTCTATACAAGTACAGAAAATAATATCGAACAATGTACTCATATACCAGGTAAACCAGGAATGACATCTCATGACGAGATTCACGTATACTAGTCCGTGCATCCTCGTGCCGAGAATCAAGTATAACACTACAACTGAATCGAATATAGTAGATAACAAAGCAATAAAAACTATCAGAAAATGTACTTGCCTGCTGTCTTGAGCTGAGAAAAACGAACTACAAACCACTCAATGAGCCACGAACGGTCAACTCGTACAACAGTATCCTAATGCTGAAACAGACATTACTAATATTTTTAGAATGGTCAAATTAGCCAGAAATGCCTACCCATAAGTCCAATTCTGGACACAGTGGCAAAATGGTAATTTTGGGTCAAAACGGTGTCCGCTATTGGACCCGATTTGCACCGAAAAGTATGCCAAAACCTACGGTCTCTAAAGTCATCAAACTACACGTCTACAGGTCCAATTTGACTAGGCGAACCCAACCGTAGGTCTAAAGTTGAATTTCGGTGGACCATGCACAAATTTGCCCGTTGGATCGGGTTGCAGGCCCGCCAAAATAGCGTTCCAGTTGACCTTCTTAGATTCGAACCAAACTTGGCATATAGGACCAGAAAAATGATACAGTCCTGTTGGTACAAGTTTCGTCTCGATGTGACGAACGTGCTCAAATTAATTGACAAATTTGTAAAAAAGTCGATACGGTAAATTTTGACGGATACGCATCAAATTCGTCGCGCACACGCGACCATTTTGAATTCCGTCAAAGTCCACACGTCCATAAAGTCGATACGCACCTTTCGATGCTTTCGGTTCACGACCACGTCGCCCATATTGATGAACGGACGGCGTATCAGGACAATTTTCTAAAAATTCAGTTTTTTTAAAACAGTTTTTCCTCAAACTTCACAAATAAATAACTTTCTGTATAATGCATGAAAATTAAATCTATAAGAAGGGTTTCGATCTCCTATATGTTGACTACAAGTCTCTTCAGAAGGTTTTTCATGGTTTACGATATTCTTGTCGTAAATCTACCGCCAAGTTGGCCTTTCGAGACAATTTACGTTCAATAAATCAAGTTTTTCTCGATTTTGGAACTCGTTTTTCATTGCACATGATGCAAACTAACACAAACTTTTTAAAGAGAAGAATGGATGTATAGGTTAGGATCATACCCGAAGAAATAGATCGAAAATCGATCTAACGTGCGCGAAGAAATCCCACTGTGAAGTCGGCTCCGCGATGCTCGCTGTTGCTGCTGTCAAACGTGCGTGCGCATTTTTGGCGATCGTCGGCCAGACTCCGACGGTCGTGGCGGTCGTCTAGGTAATCGAAATGGTCGGGGTGGTGTGCGGCTAGGGTTTGGGTTAGGGTTTTGAGAAAATTTCTTCCTCTCTCTTTCTCGAAACACATATAAAAGGGGGCTCGGGTTCAGGTTTATGGAAAGGGGGTTCAGCATGGCTAAAGCCCAAAAGGGGCTTGTGTTCTTTGCTAATGGAGCTGTTGTGCTCCCGAGCATAGCAAGTGAGTTGGTGCTTTGTGTTTAGTTGTTGATTTTAACTTTTTTCTTTTATTCTTTCTTTAATACTTCAATAATTTATATTTATATTTAATAATTTATATATATTGTCACGACCCGTTACCCAAATTGTTGGGCCGGGCCGAGCCATGTCCAGCCTACGCTTAAGATAAAGCGCAGTAAGCTGTTCTAGACAGTCAGGTAATAATGATAAATATGCTAATAATTAAGATAGTTTAAGAATGATCACAACACAGCTTCTATATAGATGAAAAACTACTAAGTTTGATAATAATACAAACCAAAATGTAAGACTGGAGACAAGGTCCAGTTTAAAGGTACAAACAGCAACTGTGATAATAACCAAACACTAAGTCAAACTAAGCAGCTAAGCAGGATTCCCTGCTGGAATATCCTCAACTGGAGCTCCATAGTACGGGTCACAAAGCATTTCTTCCTCGGTCAAAATACCTACAACGTTATCCTGTCAGGACGGGAGCAAGTACAACCTCTACTACTAAAGTACTGAATGTATAATGCAAGAGATATACAACAGGAACATGGTATGATAAGACTGAAAAATAGACATACTGGAATCAGGGTAAATCATATAAAGTGGAAAATCATGGTATATCTTGATTATCATTTTAAGACACTCTTGTCAATTGTGGCATGTGTACATTATGTATTAAAACTGGAGCTGGTATGAGATCGGTCAATAAGTGCTATGCTAGTTTACTGCAATGTACGTATGTACATTCCACAAGTCCAGAAACTACATTGTTAGTTTACTGCAATGTACGTAAGTACATTCCACAAGTCCAGAAACTACATTCTCAGTTTACTGCAATGTACGTATGTACATTCCACAAGTCCAGAAACCGCACTGCTAGTTTACTGCAATGTACGTATGTACATTCCACAAGTCCAGAAACTACACGATTAGCATACTGCAATGTAAGTGAGTACATTCCACGAGTCCAGAAACTACACTATCAACTCTCTCATAACCCAGTAATCATCATGTAAAAGATACGGGAAATAGTGTAAAGCATGGTGGGAACTGACAATAGTATGAAACATGTTATGATTTGACTTGCTACTCCAAGGATCAGCATTCACATGGGTTAATTAACATTCTTTTATCACGTAACAGTGTTTTAACATTTAACAAAAGACTTGCAACTGGATTAATGGTAATTTACAAGGTTGTCACATGTACTTAACATTAAAAGACAGTAAATGAGTTTGTAGATGTACTTGCCTCTAGCAAAACAAGCTGCAATAAAAGTGCTATGGATGTCTGGTAACTCGTCACTGTAGAAATACATACAATAACTTAGCTTTACACTAAGCTAAAACACTAGGACACTAATCTGGTGCGACACGACTTGTGATTGGGCACTTAGCCAAAATAATGACTTGGCCTAGGAGACCAATGTGGGGTGACACACTATGTTAACTAACTTTCTAGGGTCTTTACACTAGTGAGGGATGGGGTTCAACACGACTAAAACTCCAAATAACACAAAAAGCTACAAGTCGTAATTAATCAATAAATAAATCAGAAGATCATTGTGTTCCAACAATTTTTAAAGTAGACAAAAAGCCTAGTTTTGCATAAAACAAAGTACCAAATCGATCCTTGCTAACTATAGAAATTTATTATAATTTTTCTGGGATTTATTAACCAGTACAAATATTTTATAAAAATCAGTTTTCCTAAGTATACAGAAAATGAGTTTTGGTTTCATATGCCAAACTAGAGGCAAAACAGTAAATTAATTACTACAAAAATTATACTAAATTAGCCAACTTAACAAAGTATCTAAAAACTATTTTTCCATAATTTTAGCAATACTCTAAGTATTTTTAGAAAATCATAAAACAGCTATGTACAATAATAATTAATTATCTGCGTATTTTGTCCATGTATATAATTTGAACCAAAGTTCAAATACAGGACCCAAGGCCATGAATCAAGTCCAATATGACTTGTACAGGTCTTGAATGTGTGAAAACACATTTGAGCCCAAATACCCATGCTAGGTTTGGACATCAAATGGTCGCAGTAATTTAAATATAATAAAAATACAAGTTGGTAATAGTGTAAAATATTTATTATTATTTTAATAAGGTAAATTTTATATAAAAGAATATTTACATACCTATGCCAAAAGTACATATATATATACACAAGAAAATACCTAATTTGTAAAGTATATATATATATAATAATATATATACATAGACAAGAAAATATATATACATATACATATGTGTATATATATATATATATAAATACTAACATATATACATAGAATTTACTAACCATAAAATATATATACATATATACATATACTGTTAAAACAGTATATATATACATATATACTAGTATATACATATATATATATATACATATATATATATATAAAACAATAAAAGAAAAGAAAAAAGAAAAAGAAAAAGAAAAAGAAAACAGAAGGAAAGAAAGGGGGGGGCTCGAACTCAGCCCAACAGCGGGGGGGGGGGTTTTAAGAAATGCGCGCTGGCCAGTGGGCCAGCTCGTGCTTCGTGTTAGGGGTAGGGTTGGGTTAGTTTTATTAGGTTTTAAATGATTTAAATGATAAAAAAAAATAATATACCACAGTCCTGTGTCCGGACAGTTAGGGACACAGGGTTTCTCGTGTCCGTGCTACGCACGACACGCACAGGTCGAGTTCTACGTGTCCAGACTCACCACTATGTTGCTCGTGTCCAGGCGAACGCTACGCGCGAGTTCGAGACACGCACGACACGAAGTTGGGACTGCAACTTACGTGTCCGAGGTTTGAGGGGAGTTTCGAGGCGGCGAACGGCGAGGAACGGCGTCGGGATGGTAGCGCTCCGGTGGCGCTGCGCCCAGCACGTCAGGGCGAACCGATTGGTGGTGGTGGTTCACGGCGAGGTCGTCGGGATGGGGAGAACGGGGTTCGTCGGAGCTAGGGTTCCGACGAGGGTGATTGGGGAAGAAGAGAGTCAGGACGGGGTCGTGGTGGTTCTGGGCGGTGTGGGGTGATTCTGGCCGTCGAGGGGGGTCTTTATATAGGGTCTATGGGCGGTGGGAAGTCGGTCGGGACGTGGGGGGGGCAGCTGGCCGGTCGTCGGCAGCTGTCCGGTCGTCGGGGGGGGGGGGTGATTTGGTAATTTGCACAAAAGCCCCTATAGTTTAGGAATTTACACTAAGGCCCCTTACAGAATTAAATGCAAAAAGAAATTTGCATTCCATACATTACAACAATTTAATAATTGCAAACTGTTATAAAACAATTTAAATAATTACAAATCAATATTTTTGTATTAAAAACTCATTTAAAAATCATTTAAAAATTCTAGAAAAATTCATAAAAATCCTAATAATTATTTTAAGGCTAAAATTAACATTAATAATTAATTAGCACTAATTAAAAAAAAATTTGAAAATCAGGGGCTTACAAGTCTTCCCTCCTTGAAAAATTTCGTCCTCGAAATTTACAAGAACTGAAGACACGCGAGGCAACTAACGTTTTAAAATAATTACAGCGATGACTAAGGCTATCTCCTAATGATGGAACGTCTATGAAACAGGTCTACTGGTCAATGGTTTGGTCTCATGGGTGCAGTTACTAAATGATGGTTTGGCATGAGTCTAGTGATAGGTAACTTAATGAGGCACTAGAATCAAACAGTCATATGCAAATAAATCCAACCTGTGGCACCGTCTGTCAAGTATTCTGGCTCTGGCTCTGGGCCCTGCACTGGTACTGCTGCCTGAATGGCTAAAGGGTATGCTCTCCCTGAAGGTCCTCTGGTAAATGGCTTCGCCTTCTGGCACTCCCGAATCATATGGGTGGAAGACCCGCAAGCAAGACACTGGCTCAATTTCTTCCTACAGATGGAGACATCGTGCCTTGGCTTTTTACAGAAGGCACAAGAGACCCACTTCTGCTGCTGTTGCCCCGGATCTCGGGCAAATGATAACTGATGCTGAGGATGAGCTGGTGGAGAATAGGCCTGCTGGTGCTGGGTAGTCGTCCTCTGCTGGAAAGTCTGGCGCTTGGATGGCCCGTCATGATGTGTGGTAGCTGGCCTCTTGCAAGACAAAAGACGCTCCTCGATACCTCGGGCTCTCTCCAGTAGCTGGTAGTAGTCTGTGATCCCGTTGGCCACTAGTAAGATGCTAATGTCCGGGACAAGACCATGGCAGAATCTGCGAGCCATCTCCTCGGGGTCGGCTACTAAGCTCGGGGCAAAACGACTGAGTCTGCTAAACTCACCTGCGTACTCATCAACTGTACGGCTCCCCTGTTGCAAGTTCTGGAATTGCAATCCCATGGCAACTCTAGCGGTGGTGGAAAAGAACTTCCTCTTGAACTGGATCTTGAATTGCTCCCAGTTTCCTCTGCCGCCAATGAACATCGTCTCATTTCTGAACCAGACCCCTGCCAAGTCTGCTAACAAAAATCCTGCTGCCTCGACCTAAAGGTCGTCAGGTAATCTAGCCCCTATGAGCTTCCTCTCTACGGAATCTAACCAGTCATCAGCTACAACTATGCCTTCCGTCCCAAGAAACTCCTTCGGTTTTAGGTTCATAAAACTCTTGATACTACCTAGCCTCAATTGATGTTCTATAGGTTGCGAGACGGGGGTATGCTGAGTATTCAGGAGCCCCTGGATCAAAGCCAGTAATTGGGTTCCGTCAAGGGAAACAATAGTCTGGGGAGGTATGATAGGAGGTGGGGGTGGAGGCATCTGGGTCTGCGGGGTAGGAGGTGGTGGAGGTATACCGTCACCTGAGGTGGCGGAATCGGGAGAGTGTGTAGGGTCCATCTATTTATAAAAGACAAAGGAATTATAAGAATAAAAGCAAGCAATCATAAGCAAACAATTTAGTTACACTACTGGTCCTATGCTGTGATGAGTTTTCCTATGTTGCAATCCTAAAATTCCTCTAGGTGTTCTAGATGTTGTTCCTAGTGTTATCTAGTTATCCTTAATTTCTGCAGGCGTGCTTGGTACAGTAACGTAACCAAACAACTTTAGTCAGGACCTTGCATGGGCCGCCAAAAAAATATGTCACGACCCGTTACCCAAATTGTTGGGCCGGGCCGAGCCATGTCCAGCCTACGCTTAAGATAAAGCGCAGTAAGCTGTTCTAGACAGTCAGGTAATAATGATAAATGTGCTAATAATTAAGATAGTTTAAGAATGATCACAACATAGCTTCTATATAGATGAAAAACTACTAAGTTTGATAATAATACAAACCAAAATGTAAGACTGGAGACAAGGTCCAGTTTAAAGGTACAAACAGCAACTGTGATAATAACCAAACACTAAGTCAAACTAAGCAGCTAAGCAGGATTCCCTGCTGGAATATCCTCAACTGGAGCTCCATAGTACGGGTCACAAAGCATTTCTTCCTCGGTCAAAATACCTACAACGTTATCCTGTCAGGACGGGAGCAAGTACAACCTCTACTACTAAAGTACTGAATGTATAATGCAAGAGATGTACAACAGGAACATGGTATGATAAGACTGAAAAATAGACATACTGGAATCAGGGTAAATCATATAAAGCGGAAAATCATGGTATATCTTGATTATCATTTTAAGACACTCTTGTCAATTGTGGCATGTGTACATTATGTATTAAAACTGGAGCTGGTATGAGATCGGTCAATAAGTGCTATGCTAGTTTACTGCAATGTACGTATGTACATTCCACAAGTCCAGAAACTACATTGTTAGTTTACTGCAATGTACGTAAGTACATTCCACAAGTCCAGAAACTACATTCTCAGTTTACTGCAATGTACGTATGTACATTCCACAAGTCCAGAAACCGCACTGCTAGTTTACTGCAATGTACGTATGTACATTCCACAAGTTCAGAAACTACACGATTAGCATACTGCAATGTAAGTGAGTACATTCCACGAGTCCAGAAACTACACTATCAACTCTCTCATAACCCAGTAATCATCATGTAAAAGATACGGGAAATAGTGTAAAGCATGGTGGGAACTGACAATAGTATGAAACATGTTATGATTTGACTTGCTACTCCAAGGATCAGCATTCACATGGGTTGATTAACATTCTTTTATCACGTAACAGTGTTTTAACATTTAACAAAAGACTTGCAACTGGATTAATGGTAATTTACAAGGTTGTCACATGTACTTAACATTAAAAGACAGTAAATGAGTTTGTAGATGTACTTGCCTCTAGCAAAACAAGCTGCGATAAAAGTGCTATGGATGTCTGGTAACTCGTCACTGTAGAAATACATACAATAACTTAGCTTTACACTAAGCTAAAACACTAGGACACTAATCTGGTGCGACACGACTTGTGATTGGGCACTTAGCCAAAATAATGACTTGGCCTAGGAGACCAATGTGGGGTGACACACTATGTTAACTAACTTTCTAGGGTCTTT
The DNA here is from genome assembly GCA_029216955.1 of Iris pallida. Classification (NCBI taxonomy): domain Eukaryota; kingdom Viridiplantae; phylum Streptophyta; class Magnoliopsida; order Asparagales; family Iridaceae; genus Iris; species Iris pallida. The sequence goes on along the minus strand of JANAVB010018399.1, from coordinate 2,329,713 downwards.
ACACTAGTGAGGGATGGGGTTCAACACGACTAAAACTCCAAATAACACAAAAAGCTACAAGTCGTAATTAATCAATAAATAAATCAGAAGATCATTATGTTTCAACAATTTTTATAGTAGACAAAAAGCCTAGTTTTGCATAAAACAAAGTACCAAATCGATCCTTGCTAACTATAGAAATTTATTATAATTTTTCTGGGATTTATTAACCAGTACAAATATTTTATAAAAATCAGTTTTCCTAAGTATACAGAAAGTGAGTTTTGGTTTCATATGCCAAACTAGAGGCAAAACAGTAAATTAATTACTACAAAAATTATACTAAATTAGCCAACTTAACAAAGTATCTAAAAACTATTTTTCCATAATTTTAGCAATACTCTAAGTATTTTTAGAAAATCATAAAACAGCTATGTACAATAATAATTAATTATCTGCGTATTTTGTCCATGTATATAATTTGAACCAAAGTTCAAATACAGGACCCAAGGCCATGAATCAAGTCCAATATGACTTGTACAGGTCTTGAATGTGTGAAAACACATTTGAGCCCAAATACCCATGCTAGGTTTGGACATCAAATGGTCGCAGTAATTTAAATATAATAAAAATACAAGTTGGTAATAGTGCAAAATATTTATTATTATTTTAATAAGGTAAATTTTATATAAAAGAATATTTACATACCTATGCCAAAAGTACATATATATATACACAAGAAAATACCTAATTTGTAAAGTATATATATATATAATAATATATATACATAGACAAGAAAATATATATACATATACATATGTGTATATATATATATATATATATATAAATACTAACATATATACATAGAATTTACTAACCATAAAATATATATACATATATACATATACTGTTAAAACAGTATATATATACATATATACTAGTATATACATATATATATATACATATATATATATATATATAACAATAAAAGAAAAGAAAAAAGAAAAAGAAAAAGAAAAAGAAAACAGAAGGAAAGAAAGGGGGGGCTCGAACTCAGCCCAGCAGCGGGGGGGGGGTTTTAAGAAATGCGCGCTGGCCAGTGGGCCAGCTCGTGCTTCGTGTTAGGGGTAGGGTTGGGTTAGTTTTATTAGGTTTTAAATGATTTAAATGATAAAAAAAAATAATATACCACAGTCCTGTGTCCGGACAGTTAGGGACACAGGGTTTCTCGTGTCCGTGCTACGCACGACACGCACAGGTCGAGTTCTACGTGTCCAGACTCACCACTATGTTGCTCGTGTCCAGGCGAACGCTACGCGCGAGTTCGAGACACGCACGACACGAAGTTGGGACTGCAACTTACGTGTCCGAGGTTTGAGGGGAGTTTCGAGGCGGTGAACGGCGAGGAACGGCGTCGGGATGGTAGCGCTCCGTTGGCGCTGCGCCCAGCACGTCAGGGCGAACCGATTGGTGGTGGTGGTTCACGGCGAGGTCGTCGGGATGGGGAGAACGGGGTTCGTCGGAGCTAGGGTTCCGGCGAGGGTGATTGGGGAAGAAGAGAGTCAGGACGGGGTCGTGGTGGTTCTGGGCGGTGTGGGGTGATTCTGGCCGTCGAGAGGGGTCTTTATATAGGGTCTATGGGCGGTGGGAAGTCGGTCGGGACGTGGGGGGGGGGGGCAGCTGGCCGGTCGTCGGCAGCTGTCCGGTCGTCGGGGGGGGGGTGATTTGGTAATTTGCACAAAAGCCCCTATAGTTTAGGAATTTACACTAAGGCCCCTTACAGAATTAAATGCAAAAAGAAATTTGCATTCCATACATTACAACAATTTAATAATTGCAAACTGTTATAAAACAATTTAAATAATTACAAATCAATATTTTTGTATTAAAAACTCATTTAAAAATCATTTAAAAATTCTAGAAAAATTCATAAAAATCCTAATAATTATTTTAAGGCTAAAATTAACATTAATAATTAATTAGCACTAATTAAAAAAAATTTGAAAATCAGGGGCTTACATATATATATATATTTATATATATATATATATATATATATATATATATATATATATATATATCGTTATATATAAGTTGATAAGGATGGGCCACTGGGCTTGGATCCCGTGGGAAAGTGCCCCGTCCCTTCCCGCACTGGGAAGGCGACCGGCGGCTCTCCGGCGCCCCGCAGCCGCGCGAGGCCTTCCCCCTCTTTCCGGCCCCCCAGCGTCATGCGGTTGGCCAGGCGCCTTCTGATCGTCGTCCCCGTGGGGAGCCGCCTCTCCCCCGGCACTGATGCCCGACGTCTGTCCGACGTGCGGCGGCTCGCCCCCCTATCTTCCTCTTCTTCGGCTTCGCAGATGCCCTCGGCGTCGTGGGCGTCACCGCGCGCGGTGGCCTCCGTCGGAACCGGGCCCCTCCATCCTCGGCCCCGGCCCACCTCTCCTTTTGCTTACCATCCCCTCTGCCGCATCGTACCCCCCTTCGGGCTCGACCACCCCCTCCGTCCTCCCCCCTCAAGTCGCCTCCCAGTTCCCCGCGTGGAGCCCGCATCGACCCCACCTCCCCCGCCCTCCCGGTGGTCTCCACCTCCGTGGCTCCCTCCGCCATGGACGATGCCTCTCCTCCGGCTCTTCCTTCCCCCGCCGTCGGGGCCGGAGACCTCCTCCCCCATCCTAACTCCCTCCATACAGCGCCTCCGTCCTCCTTGACTGTGGCCACGCCATCTGCCACCCTTTCTTCCCCTCCGGGTCCTCCCTCAGCCGCGGCAGGGAGCCTCCCTTCCGCCTCCGTACGGCCCCTCTCCGTCTCGGCAGCAGACCCCTCCGCCTACGCCTCTGCTCTGTCTCCCTCTTCCTCGGCCGGCGCGTACTGGCTTGATCCAGCCACCTCGCGGTGGGTCTGGGTCCCTGCCCATCCCCAGGCGGAGGTGGCCCTCCTATCCCTGGGGGCGAGTCGCTACCCCTAGCGCTCCTGCAGGCGGCGCTCCAGCCTCGACGCCCTGGCCGCAGCGGCCCCTCCGTCCCTCCAACCGAGGCCCCGTCGTTGCCGCCGCTTTCGTCGTCGAGCCGACCTCCCCCCTCGTGGCGAGCCCCTCCACCGGGGTCGAGCTTCCCCTCCCCCTGCTCCTCCGGCGGAGCACAGCACCCTCCCGTTCCCTCCTTCGAGGTCGAGCCACCCATTCCTCCTCCGGCTCCCTTCCTCGAGGTCGAGCCCCTCCACCGGGGTAGGCGTAGCCCCCTCCACCGCCGTCGATAGCCGCAGCAGCCGTCTGTGCCAGCTCCCCCTCCGGGTCGAGCTCCCTCGTTGGCCGCCGCTCTCCCTCGCCGCCTCGACTGGCATCGCCGCCGCCTTCGCCTGCTCGCTGGGCCCTTCTTCCCCTCCCCTTCAGCCGTGCTCGCGCCTCGGGGTTGGCCCCTCCGCCTCTGGCTCCCCTCCTCGCCGTCGGGGATCCGCCCCTTCGCCGTCACCGAGGCGTTCTCAGTGCCGCTCCCGGCGTAGTGTCCCCCCGCCTCCCTCTCGCTGGCGTGCGAGCGGGGATCCGCCCCTACGCCGTTGTCGCGGCGTTGCACGTTGCTCGGTGCCGTTCCCGGCGTTGTGCCCCCGTCTCTCCACCCCTCCGGTGGACCAGTCTCCCCCTCCGCCGCGGAGTCGCTTGTGGCCCCTCCGCCGGCCCGCTGGTCTTCCTCGCTGGGGTGTCTCGGCGTCGGGCTGCATGCAAGGGGGATAGAGTCTCCTCGAGCAGCGCGTTCCCCCCCCGGGCAGAGCGCCCACGTACCAGATCCCTCGGGATTCGTGCGCTGACCCACTTTTTTCGATCTTTTCGTTTATGTCCTTTCTTTTTTCGAATTTTTTCGAATTAGGTTTTTTGAATTTCGGTTTCCCTGGTTTTGCTGTCCCGGGCCAGTCGGGTCTTTGGGCCAGGGTTTTGTTTGTATGCTCGTTAAGAGCCCGTTTCTGTTGGTTAATATATTTATATATTGAAGCAAAATATATATATATATATATATATATATATATATATATATATATATATATATATATATATATATATACAAATAAAATCTGAATTATTTATAAATAAAATAAATATTTTATATTCTACATTTATTAAATATATTAAAAGTTTTTATAAATAAAACTCTATTGAACATATATATATATATATATATATATATATATATATATATATATATATATATATATATATATATATTATAAATAAAACTCTATTGAACATATATATATATATATATATATATATATATATATATATATATATATATATATATATATATATCAACAAAAAAAATATATATATATATATATCAAAAAATATATATATATATATATATCAACAAAAAAAAAAATATATATATATATCAACAAAATACCTATTTAACTAATAATATAAAAACACTAACAATAATAATTTAAATAATATTAAAATAATATAAATGACTATTAGTCCTATTCAGGAAAGTGGGGGTGACAAATCCCTTGGGATCAAAGCACGTGCTTGTAAGAAGTTGGCGAGCACATCGGATCAAAGCTCATGGTGTTTTGCTATTTCACATATATTGGATTAATAATGGACAAGAGTCCTTGGGACTGCACTATCTTCCACGAAGGAAATTAGTATAAATGTCAGTATTTGCACTTCTGAACTTTTAATCTCTAATTACTTGGATTTCCAAGTTTTTATTGGTATATTATTACCTGTTCACCCCCTCTAAGTTTGCCTTCAAAGGATCCACTCACTCTCCTAGTTCGCCATCCTTTGGATGGTCACCATATATATATATATATATATATATATATATATATATATATATATGTGTGTGTGTGTGTGTGTGTGTGTGTGTGTGTGTGTGTGTGTGGTTGATCCTTTAGCTCCGCTACAAGATATGTTCAATACCAAACCAGTGGGGTCAAAACCTCAAAATAACAAATACCACAAGAAAAGCTCTACAAGAAGCGAAAACCAATAACAAAATAAGACATGAAAATATGAAAAAACAACTAAGAAAAGTAGGCCTAACCATACGTTTGTATCATGCCAGTCGAGAAACAATATACTTCTTTATCAAACAAGAATAAGAGGAAGAAGGCTACCCCTCGAGAATTCGTGTCCGTATACCTGAGAATATAATGACAAGATAAAGACAAATAAATACTTGTACTTATACGGATACTTAAAACACCGTTGTTGAAAGAAATTACTGAGATGAGAGACTCCTTTAGTTTTACCCTGCAATTGAAATCCCACGCTAGATAAAGAAGTGAGAGGAAGAAGGAGGCAATTATTTTGATGGCTAGCAATAGGATTATTAGAATTCTCTACAATGGAGTCTTGTTAGCAATTTGGCAAAGGAAACAAATTTGGATCGACAAAAGTACGAGTATAAATCGGCATAGTACAAAAATAAGTTTAAAAAATGGGTCAAATATTTGACAAATGGAAATATTGAGGTTAGAAACTTCACATTCATAAACATGTTGTCAAATTTGGTTAATTAAGCAGGTTCCCATCATGTTTTTTTGGCCAAAATTTTCAAATTTATATGGAATACGTTTAAAGCTTCACATGCTTAAAATTTATGTATTGATTCGAATCTTTTAAAAGTACGCAAGTATGATATGTTTATGAAAGATATTAAAAATTTTGTGTATAATACGAGTTTTATTGGGGCGATTGGTTGATTGCTAACAAGACACTGGAGAAGTCTCTTTTATCTAGGTATCTAGGATTCCGTTAATGACTGGACCTTTATATCAATGCACTATCCATAGTGAACCGGATACGGTCTAGTTCGGATCCAATGCCAACATAATCCAATTGAGGAAGTCTATATTAATTTGTCTGAACTCTATACTTCCTTTTGTTGAATTTAATTTAATTCAACATTACGTAACCATTCGATACAAGTTTAATATGTAAAATGGATGTCGTCTAGTTGATTGAAGACCTAGAAATATTTGATGACAGACTGACCCAATAGAATTGTTGGAGTTTTTCCTTGACATGTAGAGAGCTTGCTCTCAACATGCCTAGTAAAGTTTAGTACCACATTGGAAAAGCATCATGAGGTATCTTAATATATATACTTGGTATGGGTTGTTGGGATATACACATGGGGTGGTGACCCTAAGGAGGGAACCATGTGGGTGATTTTACTAGGAGGTAAGGCTAAGACTCCATGGTAAGCTTAATGCTTTTTGCTCTTGGAATTTATTCCACTGGAGCTAAGCCCCGTAGGGGCTTAGCGACTCGGACTCGAACTCGGGCTCATGAGGCGTAATATGGCATTTTGTTGGTGCACATTGCACTTAGCACGATAGCATCGTCGCTAGGCGTATAATGCGCTTAAGTTGCGCTCGTTGTACGAGCCTCTTGCGTAGCCGTTTGTGCGCCAGTTCGTGCTGCCCGATCGCACGGCCAGATGGTGCACCAGTTGACTCAGCCAAATGTTATAGCAGTTGGCACATGGTGCACATGTGGCGCAGTTGCGTACGGTGCGCACGGTGTGCGTGGTGCGCTGGTCGCGCTGTGTGCACGGTGCACGTATTGTGTGCGGTGCGCAGGTTGCGCCGTTGATGTTGTGTGCACTGTGTTCATGATACGCGCGGTATGAAGGTTGCGTTGTTGATGCTGTGTGCACTTTGTAGGCTTATGATCCTAAATGCTATAGAAGATTCCCTTGCAGAATCATATTCAAAGAAGACTGTTGTCAGAGAAATTTGGGAGTCTCTAGAGAAATTGTACGAGGATGATAAGAACCGTAGCAAGATATTTTTAGTTGAAAAGTATCGCAAGTGGTTCTTTGAAGACGAGAAGCCAATGCTGTCACAGATGAAGGAGTTCCTGAAGCTGTGATAGAAGTTGTATGATGAGGCGATGGCCCTCCCCGACAAGTTTATTGTTGGAGGGATCGTCTCGAAGCTCCCTGCTGGGTGGAGCAAGTTCTATGCAAACATGCATAGGAAGAAGGTGGAGATCAGTTTGGAAGATCTCCTGCAAGAAGTCTATGTTATGACCAAATTAGGGCTCAACTGAAGGTGGACGCACTTTCCAAACAATTGGCCAACGCCAATTTGGTTCATACCAAGGAACCAAGGGGATAGCATGCAGCTTCCCACAGCAAGAAGAAGGACCCCAACAATTTAAAAGTGAAGGGGACCTCCTTAAAGCAAAAGAAGACAAAGTCTCAGATGCATTGTTTCAAGTATGGCAAGAAGGGCCACTTCAAGAGTGAATGCAAAGTGAAGACCAAGCAATCATAGAAAGGTGATCCTAGCAAGGTTTATATGATCACTGTTATTACAATGATTGTACAGGTCACTACGGTAGGGGCTGACTCTGACTGGTGGGTAGACACTGGGGCCACCTGCCATGTCTGCTCCAGCAAGGAGTGGTTCACCACCTATACAACAACTTCTGAAGTGGTTATGGTGGCAAACCAGGCACAAGCTAAAGTGCTCGGGATCGGGATGGTGGTTTTGAAGCTGACTTCAGAGAAGTCTCTAACGCTTCAAGTTATACAGCATGTACCTACTATCGCAAAGAACCTGATCTCGGAAGGCCTACTCTGCAATGCAGGCCTCAGAATGGATATTAATGCTAATCAGATGGTGATGTCCATTAAGAAAACATATTTCGGGAAAGCTTTTTATACCGAAGGAATGTTCAAAATTTAGCTTGTAAATCAGTCCAATATAATTAATACAATCACTCATTCTGCTTATAGTCTTGAGTTGTGGCATAATAGACTAGGGCATGTTCATTATAAAAGAATAAACAGAATGTCTAGTCTATGGCTTATCTCCAAGTGTGGGGGTAAGGTAGAGAAATGTGAAGTTTGTGCTCAAACGAAGATCACAAGGAAACTATTTCCTCGGGTTAATCGAAATACAGATCTTCTGGAGTTGGTACACTCCGATATCTGTTACTTAAAACAGTTCTCTACAAAGGTCGGAATGAAGTATTTCATAACCTTCATCGACGACTTCTCAAAGTACGCGTCCGTTTACTTGCTGAAGGCTAAAGACGAAGCATTTGAGAAGTTCAAGGTGTTCAGGGCCGAGGCTGAGCGACAGACTGGACAATAACTCAAGAGAATAAGAAATGATCGAGGTGGAGAGTATCGGTATCATGAATTCGTACCATTCTGCAAATAATATGGAATTGTAAATGAGACTACGGCTCTGTACTCTCCTCAATCTAATGGAGTAGCAGAGAAGAGTAACAGAACGTTGATAGAAATGATTAACTCAATGCTGTTGACTGCAGGTCTTCCAAAATGCTACTGGGGAGAAGCTGCATTGACGGTCATTTTATTCTAAATAGAGTGCCTCATACAACTTCAGAAGTTACTCCTCATGAACTCTAGTTCAAGGTCAGACCTAACTTGAATGTCATTCGAGTGTGGGGGTGTCTGGCATATGTGAAGCTTCCACATCTGAAGATTCAGAAGCATGGGACAAGGACTACAAAGATAATCTTCTTGGGTTATGCCGAGAATTGTGATGCTCGAAGATTTCTTGATATTGAGCATTAAATCTTGCGACGTAGAATATTTTGAAGACAAATTTGTAAGGCACAAGAACATTGTTCCTACGGACATTCCGGAGAACAATGAGGATACGTAGGAAACTTGTAGGTCCTAAAAATCAAGTTGCATCTATCAAAAAAGTAAGAAAAATCAAATTATGCATCCTTCAAATAAACTACACAGGAGATAGATTGCACAACACCTCAACTGCGCATTCATCCAAGTGCACTAGCTGACGTGGCCTCGTCATCATTATCTGACAGAAAATCAGATCTTTTGACAGCTGACAGCCCAAAAAACGAGGAAACTGTTCGTTTCTCGTACAGCACAGCGCTCGAGGACAGCTGTACATGCAGCGCAAGCTACCGGCCCAATCGAAGCACAATCTACCAGACTCTCTACAGTGTAATTCAATCTAGCGCAGTATGAAGCCAGCGCAGTTCATGTGGCGCACTCCATCAAGACAACTGACAATTTACACGTGGCCTACATGCCATCAATTGCTCACCATGTGGCAACCGTCTGTACACGACCAAGCGCATTTCAATCAAATAATGCCATGCGTCACATACAAGTGGTCCACGATCAAGTCACTACCAGCGCAGTTTACTGCTTGTGTAGTCCAGTGTCTGCGTAATCCATCCTGCGCAATTCGGAATAACTAAAAATTAGTTATTTCTAGAACTCTATAAATAGAGTTTTAAGTCCTTCCTAGGGAGGATCATAGAGATCAGATCATTATTGTCACCAGAGATCATGAGTTATTGCCAAAGTGCTGCTGCATTCTTCAGAGGCTATCATCTTCAAAGTTCACATCGTCCAAGGGATAAAGCGATCGTCATTCAGATCGGATTCCTATAGTTGTACTTTCCCAGAATTCTTGTAATCTTCTTACAAACTTGTGAAATAAAGAATCACATTTGTTTTTGCAAACAAAATGGCGACTCTGCTGGGGACGACTTTCTCCTCCGACGAGGAAGTGACAACTCAACGTGACGTTGCGTCTATCGGAAAGACGCAGAAGACGCTGGTTGTAAAGGTCAACCAGACGGCCTACGAGGCGATGAACAACTCCAGGACCACCCCTCGCACTATAACAACTTCTGCCACGAGCAAAGTTCACCCAGTGTGGGTCTCCAAGACTGTTGTGCAGTCTACTGCCTCTGCTGCTCAGTCTGCTGTGCAGTCTGCTGTCTCTGCTCCCAAGATTGTTGCACAGTCTGCTGCTACTGCCCATACGCAGTATGCTGCTCCCCTTACCAGTGCACAAACCACTTCCTATGCTGCTCTGTCAAAGTGCAAACTTCTCTTCCCCTGGCGCAGTTGGTTGCAACTCTGCCTGCGCAGTCCACTTCTCCAGCAACCAGAGAGCAACTCAAGCACTCTAAAGTCAAGACTCCTGCTGCGCAAGCTACTGTGACTATAGCCAGAAGGCCATCTGTCAGAGTTCCTCATACGCAACCTGCCAATGCGCCAACAGCCACTTCAACCCCTTCGTAAACTATGCCAGCGCAGTCTAAGAGGGACAGCCCTTTGGCTAATCTCTCTTCTTCTCACAGTAAGGGGAAAAAATCTGCTCCTCTTCCCAAACAACCTGTTGCTCCAGCGCAATCTACCGGGGGTAGTCTTTTGACTATTCCTTCTCCTTCCAGAACAAAGGAAAAGGCCCGTTGGTCTTTTTTCAAACTTCCTCGTCCCACGACTTGGAAGACAACAGAGGGAAATGCTCTTTAGCTAATCCTTCTTCACAAAACAAAGGAAAAGGCCCTTTGGTCTTTTCTCAGTCTTCTTCGGTTTTTATCGTAGAAGATCAATCTGAACGTGCTTCGGCACCAGTCAGTACAAGAACTCTCTCAAACAAGAGTTCTTCTTCCCTCCTTACCAAAGGGAAGTGTACTGATCAAAGAGGTATTCTGCCTACTCCGGTAGCATAATTCCATGATCTCCCAACTCTCAGGATATCCCACTCAAAATAGGGAAAATTACTGGTGTCTCAGACAGAAACCCCTGGGGGTGAATTTGCTGATCTAAGAACTTATCTCAATAGGCCAACTTCGACGAAACACAAACAGCCAATACCGAAGACCAACCAGCATCAGAGGCAAACTTCCAGGATCAAAAATCCTGACACCTATGCTAATGAAATGAGTACTTCCCTGTACATTCATGGGACAAAACATTTGAAGAATCGGAACCATGTTTCGAATGTTGTCAAAGAATATGTCCCTCAGACTTTTTTTTGTCCTGTCATTGTTCCTGATCTCCGAGAACACCTCAAACAAAAATGGGACAACATCTCAACACCTCCAGTTCAACCACTTGGATACCATTGTAATCACAAGGTTGTCATCAAGTGTTGTTGTCAGACAACAAAACGATCTGTCTTCGATCGTCTGAACTTTACAATCTCTGAACCAATGTCAGAAGATGAAGACGAAGTGTTGTACACTTCTGTCAACATGACCTCTCGAGACACTGGGGGTAGGAAGTGCTCCAAGCACGGCAAGCCTGGCAAGTCCAGCCAGCGGTATTTAGATCTACTCCAAGAATCTTCTGAAGGAGTATTTCGACATACCAGATCCCGAAGCCGAGATACAATCGATCAAAGGAATCTTCAAGATCCTTCCGGTCATCTCCCTCTTTCTCACTCAGGAGATGATTCTTTCTCCGACCATGATACATACAGCAAAAGTTCCAAATAGACAGTGTCCTCCACTGTACCTAGAGAAGTGACAGCTTATGTTGTCACTGAAGACCCATATGCTTGCAGTTCAGCTAGTCAAGAACAACGAATAGCTGTGCTAGAAGACAAGTTGAAGACCATGACCGAAATGGTTACAAGTATGCATTCTATCATCGTGGCCCAACATAGAGTACAACCGATCGTACCTGCTACAAATCCTGAGATCATAGCTTCGTCGATGCCTGTCAATGCAGGGCTGGGGGTAGCATCTCCTCAAGTACCTCCTGTACAGATTCAACCTACACCCAGTCAGTCAGGTACTGGGGGTAGTGCTTACCACGTTGTTCCCCCCTAACACTCTGATTCAGCCTGCTCCTTCTACATCATTGGAGGATGCTAATGAAGCTGTCAAACTCCTACGCACTCAATTCGAGGCCTTCAAAGAGAAGGACAATTTGCAGAGGTTGGGGATCAAATAACCTATCCAGTTGAATGGAAAGAAGTTCCATTTTCTCTAAAGTACAAGATTCTAATAATCTTTCTGTTTGATGGCAGCACTTCTTCCAGTCAGTTCATTAACCACTTTGAGGTAATGACTGTCCAACTTCAGCCAAATGATGCTCTTCTTACCAGGGTATTCGTCGGTTGTTTAGCCGGTATGGCATACGATTGGTACAGAAGCTTACCTGATGGCTGTATCACCTCTTTTTCGGGTCTCAAATATATCTTCTTGGAACGATTCTATGAGGGGATCAATGACATGACCATGTCAGCCCTTAATAAAATCAAACAAAGGCATAATGAAACCGCTGAGAGTTTCATTGAAAGGTTCCGCCGAGAAGCTTTAAAAATGCCTCCTGGAACTCCGGCCGCTGTGACTATAGACACCTGTAAGGCAAATCTTTTGTCTATCATCAGCATATGGACGGGGTCAACTCAGTTCCAAGATTGGCCATCCTTTATTGTCAACGCTAAAGCAGCTGAAGTTAGTACTGACAAATTCAAACAGCTAGGGGTACACATGTCTAACCCCGACCGGGATGAACACCAGACATCGAGTGGTGGTAATCGCCAGAACAACCGCAAGGGAAAAGAAACGTTGAACATCAATTTGAAGAACAAAGAATCTCTGGCGGTCAACGTAGCACCACCTACGTCCACTTCTACTCCTTCAGCACCTCCACCAAGGGAACCTCATCCGAAAGTAGAGTACTCCTTTGACGAGAATGACACCGTGAGCATCTTTGATTGCTTGATCAAAAGCAATAAGCTCCAGCTTTCAGACCCGAAGAAGCCTGATGAGGTCGGTAAGACTGATCATCCCAAATATTGTGTCTATCACAGGTTCATTGGGCATCCCCCTCGAGCGTGTTATGTTCTCAAAGGCAAAATTCAGGAGCTAGTCAACGCTGGTGTTGTCACTCTGCAGCAAGACGAGAAGACGGTTACCGCGAACATGGTCTCAGTTCAGTTTGGTAACTTCCCTCCGCAGATGGTACAGCATGGTGTCATCCCTATCTCCAAAGCTACTCTTGAGATCGAGAACCTCCCTCCTCCACGAAGCAAGGATCTCGTCCCCTTGTCTCTTGACAATGGTGAGATTATTTGGATTTATCCGGATCTTGCTTCGGAGTTCGAAGTTTCCTCTTCCTCCAAGAAGAAAGATCACTCCAAGGGCAAAACAAAGATCTGCGATATGGTGTCTTTTGACCTCATAGTTGAAGAGGAAATCCTATTGGGCACCAGATCAGGGAAAGCCTACCTACGGGAAGTTCCCGAGACTCAAGAAAATCCTACTTTTTCTTCTGAGCCTACTCCAGGGCAACCTGTCTCCCCTGAGGACATTCCTTCTGCTGCATCCTCACCGGTTGTAGAGTCCACTCTTCCAAAGCTGACAGTCGCTGACAAAGGCAAACAACAAGTCCGCTTCGACAAACCTTTGAAGACGTCATCTCCTTCTGGACTTGAAAAGCCTTATAACTTTGATATCTTGGCTCAATTAGCCAATACACCGGCCCGGCTATCAATCTTCGAGATCTTGCGCCTCTCTAAAGAGACTCGGCAAACTCTGAATGAAGCTCTAATGTAGGCAGAAACCTGTCTAGCCCTTCCAAAGAAGCCGAAAGTAGAGCCAGTCTCTTGCCTCCATTGTCATAGTGTGTTGGAGTTAATTTCAAACATAACTTTTACGCAGGATGACATGCTGATGGAAGACAATAGGTATGACCGTCCTTTATACTATACAGGATATGTCGACTCAATAAAAGTCGATCGTATTCTGATAGATCCAGGGTCTGCTCTCAGTATCATGCCGAAGACAATGTTAGATGCATTTGTTTGCCATAAAATATAAAAGAGAAGAACAATTATCGGAGGACTGGACTTTTACTTCACGTTACAAACTCACTTGTACAAAGAAAGCCGAGAATGAAAGCCTAGGTACAGCAGTCTAAGTACAATTGTTTATTTTAGATTCTGGGGGTGACGATAGAGGCTCGGAAAAGCGACGGCCGCTCTGCCTTACTCCTTGGACGATCGGTATGCAGCCTTGGCTCCAGAAGATTGCTCGGCGTTGAAGAAATGCTCTCTTTGCTCTCCCTCTGCTCTTTCTCTCCAAGTATTTTGGTGCTCTCTCTGATCTCGAAAAGTGGTCTTTTGCAAGGGAATGGCACCTTGTTATTTATAAGGAGGGAATGTAATCATTAGGGTTTACAATGATTGCCCTTTAGAGTGGCGGCGGCCTGTTGATTGATCAATCTGGGCCATTAATCTTGAGTATGATGAATCTGGGCCATTTAGTACAGATTGCACCAAATTCTATCAGTAATTAATGCTGATTGGAATAAATCTCCGTGATGATGATTTGCTGATGTCTGCGAATCTGAATAAATAAGTTTAATTTATTCTCCTGCCACGTGTCCCAGATTATTGGGATTTGACCCAATCTTTGATTGTAGTAAATCTGGGAAATTGATTGGCTTTATGACACGTGTCCCGGGAGTCACTGAGCCGCATAAGGATTGAGCCGCATAAGGGTTGAGCCGCATAAGCCTGGCCACGTGTCAGGACTGCCTGGGGAGTGGCCTCCGAATCTTCGAACCATATGATAATCTGGCCTATACAATGGGTAATGAGCCACATGGAGATGATCCTTGTGAGCCGCATAGGGCTGCGTCTGCTTGAGCCGCATAGGGCTATTTTGATCTGGGCCGCATAGGACAACTTCAGCCTGAGCCGCATAGGGGGGTCTCTGCTCGAGCCGCATATGGCTGTCCACGTGTCTAGGCTGCGTGGTGTTTTCTGGATCTCGGGGGGGTTGTGTCAGAGATTTTCTTTGATTTCCTAGGATTTTGTCATTATGACAGAGTCATAATTGCCTTTTTATGTCAGGCCTGTCATTTCGTCAGAGCGGTCAGCCGTCCAAGCAATTAATGCAGTACAGTACGGAGGGGAGAACTGTTTGCAAGCCACGTGTCTTCTCTTCTGAGTCGCTTGGAGATCACAGAGCCGTATAGAATCGTTGAGCCGCATGGGTCTTCTGAGCCGCATGGGTTTTCTGAACCGCATGGGATTTCCTGGCCGCATGGCACTTTCTTTATTATTTTCCATGCTTCTACAAGACCCCCTTCAAAGTTTTCAATTTGCAAAATTGAAATACTTTGAATAAGAAGCATGGTTGTGTGCAAGCTCTTCTAGCCGCATATGAGGTCCTAGCCGCATAGATATCTTGGCCGCATGGAAGTATCAGCCGCATGAACTTTCGAACCGCAGAGTGGTTTCAGCCGCATGGATAGCTTAGCAGCGGCGACTTTCGAGCCGCATAGCTTCTTGCCACGTGTGAGGGTCTTTAATTGCCTCCTAATTCATTTCAGCGCCGTCTTTAGAGGGAAATCCCAAGGGCCGGTTCATTAATTCTTTTGGATTTTATGCCCTGGGTGAATCTCGAAAACAAAATCCGAGGAGTCGGTTTTGCCTTTTACGAGGCAGTTACTAGTCCACGTGTCCTCCTTCTCTCGTCCTCCTATAAATAAGAGGAGTTTAGAGAGAGAAAGGGCTTCTTTACTTTCTCTTTTTCTTCAAATTTTCCCTATCCCGATCGTCCTTTTCTTTTTCGATAACTAATGGCTCCCAAGAAGACCATGGCAGCAAAGGGCAAGAAGGCGGCCTCTTCATCGATTGCAACAGCGAAAGGCAAGAAGACTACTCTGCCTCAACTACGGCCATTCCTCCGCCGGTCGTCGTCCCCGATGTTCATCCTGACGTTCATCCCCCCATTATTGGTAAGGACATTGTATGAGTTGAAGAACCCTAACTGCTATGGCTACGTCGCATATTTTATGTACGAGCTTTTGTGAGCTGCATGTTCGTCCTATGGCTGGGCTACGAGCCGCATAAGAATAGCTACTATGTCCGCATACGTGCTTTGCCGACGAAGCCGCATAAGCAATGCTGAGCCGCATGGACTTTCACTGAACGGAGCCGCATAAGTGTTCTTCTGAGTCTTAAGCCGCATGAGGATTCGTTAAGTTGGCACCGCATAAGGCTTCATTAAGTTGGAACCGCATGGGTGTTTTCTTGAGCCGCATGAGGCTTGGAAGCACCCAATTATTTCTTTTTATCCATCTTTTTAACTTATCTTTCTCTGTCTTCTTTTCAGTAAATCTGCCGATAAATGCTGCTGGAGAACTCCTGGTAGATAGTGCCCAAGATGCTCTGGGTTATAGGTACGACCACATTGTTCAGCATATGACGGATCAGTTTCCGAGTGACGAACCTCCGGCTAGACTGAATGCCAATAAGAACCAGCCTTTTCATTTCCTTAACGCTATGATGAACTCCAAGAAATTCGAAGGAGAATATTTGAAGCCTGCGTTCTTTTTTGGAGATGCCTTGACTGTGGAGAACAGTCATGTTCTGGAGGTGTCGGAGAATTAGAGTTTTGTCTCTAACGGGATGGCGATCCGCATCCCCAAAATGGAGCGACACTTCCCATTATCTTGGTTCAATATGCTCCCATTGGACCGGAAGATGGAAGAGACTTTAACCCCTACCCAAGGTGGGATGTTTATGGAAAACATCCATTATAACAACAGTCTGAAGTCAGTGACTGCCGGCAAGGTACACACCAGCTGTTCTGTAACGGGATTGGTCCCAGGTACATTCTTGAATGTGGCGGGCCCCAATTTCACATTTTCTACCGTCGACACTTTTATAAATCAACTTGCTCAGAAGGGGTCCTACCCTATTGGCCGGTTGATGCTCCCCAGTTGGATACATCCTATTCCCTCGTGGACCAATCTGTCTATATGGATCTTGCAGAAGTATGAGGACTTTTT
The DNA here is from genome assembly GCA_029216955.1 of Iris pallida. Classification (NCBI taxonomy): domain Eukaryota; kingdom Viridiplantae; phylum Streptophyta; class Magnoliopsida; order Asparagales; family Iridaceae; genus Iris; species Iris pallida. The sequence continues at coordinate 2,313,163 of JANAVB010018399.1, read as the reverse complement.
GTGTGAGATTGGCCTTTACCATGCTATTCGAGGTACCAGCCATGGCTTGTCCATAAACAAGAAGTTGTTCATGTCTCTGCTGGAGATGTATAACTGCCATACGGGAACCTTCTATACACCCGTAGGGGAAATGGGGCTAGCGCTCCATGAAATGCACGCGGTCTTCAAGCTTCCTTGGGGGGACGAAGCTTTTGAGGCGTATACTCCCACTAATGAGGAGTTCGATGATTTGGAAAGACGGTATCCCAGCTTTGTGGCTCTTTACCATGAGATATTGTGCCACTATAGCACATGTCATCAGATAGCCCGAAAGGATAGCAACTCGGAAGGGAATGCTCCCCACACCAAGGACTGGGTGCACTATCTCTTTCCTACGGATGCCTCAGGTCGAGTTACCTCCCGTCGCCCTCGATCCCGGGAGGCGGTTAAAGACTTGGTGTCGTCGGCTAAGAGGGTAGCCACCACCAGTGACAGATTCGGGAGTAAGACCGACTCTTTTGGTTATTTTTACCAGGATATCTAAGAGTTGTCAGAGAAGGCGCTCCTGGCGGGGTTTTTCATGATATGGCTGTAAAATTGTGTAGTCTCTGGAGGGGCTGGTTCTATCGAGAGAATCAGTCGTAACTTCATCCTTCTGGCTGTGAAGTTAGTTTTGCGAATCAGGCTAGCTCTCCTCCCGGCCATGATGTGCAGCATACATCGTAGCCTTCGCACCTTTACATCTAAGGTCATCGCTCGTGACGTGACCAAGGATTTTGAACGGACTGAGTTGCCCTATCACTATTTGATAGGGTGGCTGTTGATGCATTATCCGTCTTTGATGAGACCGGGCTCTAAAGACGGTGTAACTGATGATGACGTATTTATCTTCCGTTATCGTGATGAGCCTTGGGAGTATGAAACCATACGGGCTTGTCGGATGGCATTGGCGAGGACAGATATGTACCATATTTTCGTATCCGTCCCTCGCTTTACTGCTAAGGACATAGATGCTGTACATCTTGACGGTATTGCGCCTCCTCAACTTTTGGACGGCCAGATGCTCCTGTGGCTGCGTAATATCCGCCCCGCATATCTGGTGTATCGTAACCGCAATACTATTTTTCTGGAGCCTTATCTGCCTAGCAGGTTTGCCCGGCAGTTTGGATACAGCCAACTTTGTCTAGACAGTCCCAGCTCCTGTCTGGGTTTTGAAGGTAGCCTTCTTGATGGTATCAGGGCTTGGCAATACTACGATACATTCCATACCCGTACCATTTTCTCGGTCCCTGCCATTAAGGCGTCAGTGGAGATCTTATACATGGCGGCTTTGTATCATTTCATGGCGAACAAACCCCCGGTCGGTTTTAACCCAGGTGCCAGTTTTATTGTTGGTACCGGCCTGGAAGAAGGATCTCAAGGGGCCAAGAAGAGAAAGACTAGAGTCGAAGTGCCAGATTTGGATTCCGTTGCCGAGGATGATGAAGGCAACGAGCATGATGAAGATGACTCTATCCTTCCGGTGGCAGACATAGAGGTGGATCAGCCGCCTATTTCGTCAGATGAGTGTTGGGGGATCAGCCACCCGTTGCGCCTGGCCCTACTCCAAAGCGTAGCAGGCAAGTTTCTCCTTTGGCGGTATTTCTTATTCTCGAAAGTTGGTTGCGACCCGACACCGTCAGCTAACTATAAGAGAAAGCGGAGAAGAAATTAACCCCGCGTCAGAGGTAACCAAGCCACTCCCGATTCTTCCTTCCTTCTTTCCTTCTAGTTTCAATTTTAATCATCTTCTTTCCTTCTTGTAGGTGTTAAGAGAAAAGGAAAAGTCTCAAGATGCTGAGGTGGTAACCCAGGATAACGGGGTTTTTAATGAACCTGTCCCTGAAATTGCTGAATTTCATCAAGAAGACGTTGATCGCGTCGTACTTCCCTCCGGGGTGGCTGGGATAGAGAAACCCGCTGAATCTAACTTGGAGGTTGCGGGTAAGGAGGTTATGTCAGCTACGTACGAGCTGTAGCCTCCATGTTTCTCTCCTGGTAAGATAAGCCGAATCTTATCCTGCGAGGAGGCCTATCTGCTCTATCATCACATCCTTCAGGTCACGTCGACTGATCATTGTTCTGGGCATACAGGTCCGACCTCTCCAGTGCTGAGGATGGACACTATTGAGAAGAACTATATCGAAGGGGCACCGGTGGAGAGGAGCGTACTTCCTCCTCTCCCGGCTTGTCTTGAGGGGCCTCCCGTGGGCTCGAGTTCGGAAAGTCGGGTGATGGGACGGCCAGGGCAGGGAATAATGGTCCTCTCATCCTCTTTTGCTGGGGTGACTCTGAGAGTCGACCTCTCTACCCTACCGAGTATTCAGGCTCTTCGGGTGGCGGAGGAAGAGTTATCCATTATCCGTGCGTCGTTCTGCTCGGATTCCATCCCCCTGGTTGCAAGTTCCAGCATTACTCCTCCGATGTTGCCGGCCACGCTTTCTCTGACGTCGTCCTCTACAGAGGTCTTGGATGACGCGTTACAGGACGTAGTTGACAGTTTTTACCATCACTTGAGGAGGAGAATAACGGCTACTGTGGAAAGAGGGACCTCTTTCGTCTTGTCCCGGCAATGTGCCCAGGGTCAAATTGATATTCTTAAGACTCTTTTTGGGGGTGCGGGGCTGGCTGCGCTCTTGGAGACGAAGTTATTGGAGACTGAGCAGCTGGTGGCCCAGTTGCAGGTGTTGCGACAGGCTGATTTGTCTGCTGTTATAGATCGGGAGCGTGGTTCTCTCACCGCTACTATAAAGAAGATAAGGGTTGCTCGAGATAAAACCAGGCCGACCGTACTGAAGGACCTTCGCGATTTGTCTAATCGATATGATCAATTGAGCCATGAGGGCGAAGATGTCATAGCTCGGAAAGTGGCTGCCTCCCGTGGGATCACTGAGACGCGAGGGCAGATCCTTGAGCTTCAGAGGAAGCTAACTTTCTTGGAGTCTGAACTTGAGGCTGCCCTTATTGATAAGGAGCTGATTAATCAGGAGGCTGACAGAGTCAATCGAGCTTCGACTGACCTGGAAGTTGCCCTGAAGAAGTTGGAAGATGACTGGCAAGAGCTCATGGGCTTGGATGATGAAGAGCGGTTATCCCAGGAGGCTGAGTGTCGAGTTAAACAGCGACTCGAACAGGAGGCCATCTTAGTGAAGAATCGTCTTTTGGAATTGTGTAACGTCAAGCTATAGTCGACCTTTTTCTTTTTTGTCTTCTTTCTTTTTTTTTCCTTTTTGAGAGGGACGTGGTCCCGAAACATGTAATGCCTTTTTTTTCTTCCCTCAAATAAAAAGTACTTTCCATTCTACCCTTCATTCCTATTGCTTGTTGTGCTTGTGATATGATGGTGGTGTTTGCCCCGCACGGGGGACTTATTTGTGGACTCGTCATCCATGGCATACCTTGGTTTTAGGTACGGATAACAAGTTTGGTTAGGATATCTGGAACAACCATGGCAAAGTGGTCATGGGTGCTCTCGGTATCGGGAAAAAGAATGCCGTAGAGCAGCTGGGCTCCCGGGGCATGATGAGATGGTGGGCTTATGCTAAGAAACTTAGCAGAGGATATTTGTGAGCCTATTATCCTTGGCGTACCCTGGCTTAGGATACGGATAATAGGATGAAAGGGAACCAACATATTTGCTCAGAGGTTATGAGGACACGGCAAGCATGAGGGTTTTATCGTGGAATCTTCCTACTCAGAGGTAATGAGGACATGGCATGAGTGAATTCACGGAGGATATTTATGGTCAACAGAGGACATTTGTGGGCCTATTATCCTTGTCGTACTCCGGTTGTGGGTACAGATAATAGGTTGAAAGGAAATCGACATACTTGCTCAGAGGTAATGAGGACATGGCAAGTATGAAGGTTTCTTCTACGGAGCCTTCCCACTCAGAGGTAATGAGGACATGGCAGGAGTGGGCTCAATAAAGAGGGGGTACATAGAACGACTCAGAGATAATGAGGACATGGAAGTTCTATGTAGGGGGTGATTTATTTTTGGCGGAAGTAAAACGACTCAGAGGTAATGAGGACATGGCCGTTTTGGCAATTTGTGGATCGCTTACCCTTTTTGTGCACTGGAAGTGCGGGTATTAGATCATGAGGGAGGATCTCTTCCAGGAAGAAAGTTCAGAGGTATGATCGTACATGACTTACTATCTGAAAGAGTGACCGGGATGTGAGTTCAGAGGCACTAGTGGGTACATGACTCGATATTGTGAAAGTGTGAGTTCAGTGGCACCAGCGGGTACATGACTCGATAATCTGGGATGTTGTGGATTTGAGTTCAGCGGCACGAGAGGGTACATGACTCGGGAATCTGGTGAATGGTGAGTGTGAGTTCAGCGGTACCAGCGGGTACGTGACTCAAAAATCTGGAAAATTGTGAGGGTGAGTTCAGCGATACCAACGGGCACATGACTCAATGATCTGGAGAAATATGAGGGTGAGTTCAGCGGTACCAGCGGGCACATGACTCAATGATCTGGAGAATTGTGAGGGTGACTTCAGCGGTACCAGCGGGTACATAACTCAATGATCTGGAGAAATATGAGGGTGAGTTCAGCGGTACCAGCGGGCACATGACTCAATGATCTGGAGAATTGTGAGGGTGACTTCAGCGGTACCAGCGGGTACATGACTCAATGATCTGGAAAATATCGTTTAGACATAATATTTCTTCAGGAACTTGCCATTGACGGGCAACATGAGCAAGTCCCCATTCTGTTTTGCGAGGCGATAGGCTCCGTTGGAGAATACGGGCTCAATGATAAATGGGCCTTCCCATTTTGGCTGGAACTTGCCGGCGGTCTTCTGAGTCATGACCATCAGTCTCCGAACTGCCAGAACAAGATCGACCACCTAGAATGTTCTGATTTTAACCTTCTTGTTGAAGGCTCCAGAGGTGCGTACTTGGTATAGCTTGATTCTTTACGGAGCCAGTAGGCGCTTTTCATCTAAGACGTCTAACTCTTGTAGTCGACGTCGGTAGTTATCATCAGTCGTCAATTGATAAGTGAGGGCGACACGGTGTGAGGGTATTTGAGTCTCTAATGGGAGAACTGCCTCACTCCCGTACACCAGGAAGAATGGTATATTCTTCGTGGCCATTCGGACCGTGGTACGGTACGCCCATAAGCATTCACCAAGCTTCTCGTTCCAGTCACATTTATTGGACGATATGAACTTCTTGAGTAACTTGATGATGGTTTTGTTGAATGCCTCTGCTAACCCGTTTGCTGCCAAGTTGTACGGTATCGAAGCAATAATCTGGATGCGATGCTTGTCGCAGAATCGATGGAAGGCGTGGCTTGCAAACTGCGGACCATTGTCGTGGATGATCCTTCGGGGCAGTCCAAAGCGATAGATGACGTGATGCTTGAGGAAGCTGATCACGTTTGAGGTTTTGACTTCTGTAAGAGGGACAGCTTCCGTCCATTTGGAAAAGTAATCTGTGATTGCGAGTATGAAGCGATGTCCTCGGAAGGAAGGTGGGGTAATCGGACCGATGATGTCCATCCCCCATGCTTCGAAGGGCCAGGATGCCACTGTCGGATGTAGAAATTCGGATGACTGGTGAATGAAGTCTGCGTGGACTTGGCAGGCTTTGTATTTTCTCGCATAGTCTATCGCATTCGCTACCATCGTGGGCCAGTAGTAGCCCATCCGGCGGAGACGATGTTGTAATTTAGGGCCAGGCTGATGGGCCCCGCAGATACCATCATGAGCTTCTCGCACGGCTTCTTTGGCTTCCGTGTTTGACAAACACCGAAGCAAGAATCCATCATAGGATCGGCGATATAGCATTTTTGTCTCTGTATCGTAGAAGAATCTGAGAGAGCGCCTTCTGATGGAAGTGGCTTCCTTTGGGTTCTCGGGCAGGATGTCGTAGACGACGAAGTCGATGAATGGTTGTCTCCAATCGGGGGCATCATCAATCGCCTGAGCGGAGTAGCTTGCCATGAATTGAACGTTGTTCTTGGGGCAGACCAGTTCATGGCCTATCACATCTACCGATTGATGAGTATGATTTGGCACTGCTAGGGAAGCGGCCAGGCCTGCGAAGGCATCGGCTTCGATATTTTAGAGTCTAGGAACATGTTCGATAAAGAATCCCTCGAACGATAAGATGATGTTGATTGCTATTTCGTGGTAGGGGATCATGTCTTCGTGGCGAACTTCGTATGAGCCCCGGATCTGATTGATGATTAACTGAGAATCGTCGTATGCTTCAAGATATTCTACCCCCAGCTCCTTTGTAAGTTGGAGGCCAATGACCAGAGCGTTGTACTCGGCCACATTGTTAGAGCAGGGTTCCGTGAGGGAGTAAGCGCGGTTAATCACCAATCCGGAAGGGGAGACTAGCACCACCCCAACTCCGACGACGATATTGCCCTTGGGTCTAGTTCTCAAAGCACCGTCGAAGAACATTCGCCATATATCATTGTGAGCGGTTGTATGCGAGTCGGCGACCTCATCTGGGATTTTTTATATACCCTGGATGACTCTGAGCCCGGATGGGCTGCCAAAAAATCTGCCAGGGCTTGACCTTTGACAGCCTTTTACGGGACGAAGATCATATGATAAGGGGACAGCAATATTGCCCATATAGCGAGGCGAGAGCATAGTGCCCCTGGTTTAGTCATGAGGACCCTGAGAGGGTTGACTCGTGAGATCACATGTATTGTTTATCCAGTGACATAGTGCCGCATCTTCTGAATGGCGAACACCAGGGCGAGACATTCCTTCTCCACAGCGGTGTATCAGTGCTCTGGCCCAATCATCATTCGACTGAGGTAATATAAGGCTTGCTCATGGCCTGCATCGTTATTTTGTGCCAACAGAGCTCCGAGGGAATGCTCTATTGCTCGTACGTAGAGCAGGAATGGTTTTCCAGCAACCGGGGCCACCAGAACTGGAGGGTTCGACAAATATTCTTTGATGCTGTCGAAGGCCCGCTGACATTCTTCATCCCACACGAACGAGACGCCTTTCTTCATGAGGTGGGTGAATGGTCGACATCCTTCGGAGAGGTTAGAAATGAACCTCCTGATGTAAGCTAGCCTCCCTTGAAGGCCTCTGAGTTCGGGAAGATTTCTCGGGGGACCCATCTCCATGATTGCCTTTGTCTTCTCAGGGTCTACATGGATACCCTGGGCGGTGATGATGAAGCCCAAGAACTTCCTGCTGGATACGCCCATGAAGGATTTTGCGAGGTTCATTTTCAAATTGTGTGCTCGCATCAGGTCGTATACCATTTTCAGGTCCTGCAGATGGTCTCCCTTGCGGCGACTCTTGACGGCAATGCCATCAACATAGCACTCTACCGTCTTACGTAAGTGGTCTCTGAAGATGATTCTCATGGCTCTTTGATATGTGGTGCCAGCATTCTTTAAACCGAAATGCATGACTGTGTAGCAGTATGTGCCAATCGGTGTTCGGAATGATGTATGCTTTCCGTCGTCAGGAGACATCTTGATTAGGGGTGAGCATTATTCGGTTTTCGACCGAAAACCGAACCGAACCGAACCGAATAAGTGGTTCGGTTCGGTTTTAAAAAAATACGGTTCGGTTTCGGTTTTGAAAATACTAAATTTTTTTATTCGGTTTCGGTTTTGGGTTTCGGTATCGGTCCAAAACCAAAACCGAATAAGAAAATTTAATTTATATATATATATATATATATATATATATATGTATATATATTTATACATATATATATATATATATATATATATATATATATATATATATATATATATATACATATATATATATATATATATATATATATATATATATATATATATATATGTATATATATTTATATATATATATATATATATATATATATATATATATATATATATATATATATATATGTATATATATTTATATATATATATATATATATATATATATATATATATATATTTATATATATATATATATATTTTTATATATATATATATATATATATATATATATATATATATATATATATATATATATATATATACACATATATATATATATGTGTATATATATATATAAAAAAATATATAAAAAAAAAAAAAAAATATATATATATATATATATATATATATATATATATATATATATATATATATATATATATATATATATATACACATATATATATATATGTATATATATATATATAAAAAAATATATATATATAAAAAAATATATAAAAAAAAAAAAATATATATATATATATATATATATATTAAAAAAAAAAATATATATATATATATATATATATATATATATATATATATATATACATATATATATGTGTGTGTGTGTGTGTGTATACTATATATATAAGTATTAATATATATAGGTATATACTAAATATATATAGGTATATACTAAATATGTTTATATATATTTAGTTACCATATATATTAACAAAAAAAAAGCTCAAAAAAATAAAAAATGTGAATAAACCGAATATCGAAAACCGAACCAATTTATTTCAGTTCGGTTTGATTCGGTTTTGAGCCAAATCGGTTCGGTTTCGGTTTTGCTTATTCGGTTTCAGTCCAATTCGGTTTTGGGTTATTCGGTTCGATTTAAACCGAATAAACCGAATGCTCACCCCTAATCTTGATTTGGTTGTACCCCGAGAAGTCATCCATGAATGACATACGTTCAAAGTCGTCGGTATTTTCAATCATGATGTCCGTGATAGGGAGGGGGAATTCATCTTTGGGGCATGCCTCGTTCAGATTACGGAAGTCGATGCAGATTCAAATCTTCCCATTCTTCTTGAGGACTAGTACTATGTTGGCGACCCAATCCGGATGTTGTTCCTCACGAATGAAGCCGCTGGCTATCAGTTTGTTGACTTCGACCTCGATCGCATCCATGATGCCCAGGCGGAAGTGTCGCTGTTGTTGCTTGACTGGCTTTGCATCCGGCCGGATGTTGAGTTTATGAAGAGCAATATCGGGATTTAATGCCGGCATGTCCTCATAGCTCCAGGCGAACACATCAATATATTCTTTGACAAGTCCCAGTAGTGATTCTCGCTCTTCGTCTGTTAGGCTTTTACTGACGAAGATCGGTCTTGGAGAAGATTTACTGCCGAGATCTACTTGTATGACCTCATCTTCAGAAGGAGGTTCTCTCTGTTCGAATCGCTTTTCTCATTATGCATCCAACTGTTGGGCCCACAGCTCTAGCTCGAAGATTTCGAGGATGTCTTCATCTTCTTCATAAGCGTCGGCGAATGCCATGTTGACTGATAAGACTTGTCTGAACACATCTCCGATGCTGGTATCTGAGTCAGAAGTTGGTGACCCGGTCGAATGTGAATGCCAGTCACATTCTTCATCTGAACTCTCGGGGGTCGTTGTGGGTGTAACATATCCTAATCCACATCGAGTCTTGCTATAGTAGTCCTGTGGTTTGCCTGCCGAGACTGGTGGCTTCAAAGATAATCGTCGCCCAGTGCCGTAGTTCAAGCCTGGCGTGGTCTCCAGATCATACCCCTATTTTTGCATGAGATATTTAGATTGGGGGCTATAAAGATATAGAGGCAGTCTCCCGGCATCTGATCCAAGGTCGACTTCTTCTATGGTGAAGGGATGCGGGTCGTCCTTCCGGCCGAAGATGATTGGGTGGTCCCCTCCCTCGATTATGCGGTAGGCATCTTCCGCTGGAGTAAGCTGGATTACGGTGTGCACATTTGTCACCTGTGTGTGGAGGTGAGTGCCTATACCGTGTTCTATAGCATACATCGTACAGAGCTTATTAAGCTCGAGATAGTTCAAAGATAGCCCTCTATTGATGAAGTAAGGTATCTTTTCTAGGGGGATTACATCATCTGCGGAGGGAACATCAGTGTGGGCAGCTACATACTTGGCTAGCTCTGGTTCCTCTTCGGCTACCCCCTGTATAAACGACGACTGAGAGGATGACTTGGGCAGCTTGATCGTCAGCGGTTCAGCTGGTGGAGCAGAGCGTAGAGCTGTTGGCAAACTGGCGACCCCCAGCTTGGCACTCGATGCTGTGCGGGGAGTGGTTGGTTCGCTAGAAGTTCCAGGCCTGGCATCGGGGTGACGACCCTTCTTGGGAAGGCGTATCGTCATTGGTTTGTCGGAGGGATTGAGCTTCTCCGTTTGCGGCTGGCCGGCTCTCGGCAGCCTGATTGTCAGTGGCTCCGTTGTGGGTCTTGGCACTTGGCCAGACCTTGGTAGCCTGATTATCATCTGCTCTTCTTGCGCCGAGAGGCTGATTGTGTCCTTACGCAGGATGGCGGTAAGGGGTGCAGACTTGCCAGGTTTGCGAGCTTGGAGGTGGATCGTCAGAGGCTCTTCTGATCCTGTGGCTGTCTTGGTATGAGCTTGCGTATTTCCTTTACCAAAATGCTTCTTCGATTTTTCGTACAGACAGGAGTCTGAGTAGTAGGATTCGACCCCTTTGAAAGGATCGAAATCAGCAAACTCCGTCCTCACGAAGCCGTGTTTGTCGACATATTTGAAGCACTGGTACAGCGTGGAAGGCACGATCATATAATCGTGTATCCACGGGCGTCCCAAGAGGATGTTGTAAGAAGTGTCTGCATCTATGACGTAGCAGGTGACTTCGGATTGGAGATCGCCAATCTGACACTTCAGACGAATCTTTCCAATTGTGTAGCTCCTGCCCGAATTGAAACTGCTGATGGCGGTGCTTGTAGGCGTCAGACGATACATTGGGATACAGAGATGGTGTAGCAGGCCCTCCGGGATAATGCTTATGAAAGAGCCAGGATCGATGTGCATCCGATCCACCTTTACGTCACCGATGTATCCAGTGTAGTATAGCGGGCGATCATGCAGGTTGGTTTTGATGAGCATGTCCTGCGGAGTGAAGACAATGTTGGGCATCTCTTCCGTGCAGGCGCTGTCTTAGAGATCTGCAGGCGGGTTCCTCCCGTGAGGTTGACCTGAGCCAGGTACGCATCGGCGTTTTGGAGTGCATCGCTCAAAGCCGTACGAACATCCTTGGAGAGTCTCAAAAGCTCATATAATAACAACTTGGCCGGTGTGTTGGCCAATTGCGCTAAGATGTCGAAGTTATAGGGCTTCTCCAGCCCCTGTGATGCCTCTTTTCGGAGGGATTTGTCAAAACGAGTCTCCCTCGGCCTAGGCTTGTCGGTCGTCGGTGGCTGAGCCGGTCCCGGAGCATCAGTTGTAGTGGGCTAATGATCTTCAGTCGGGTTGTCAGCCACGGGTTGGGATTGTGCCCCAGATCGCGTGACGACGGCTGTAGCTTCTTCGATGTCTGCCGAGATTGTGTGGCAGATCCTGACTTTTCCACTTTTTTTCTTGTCGGTGGAAGACGATATGGGCCGAGTCACTTCCGATACCAAGTCCGGATGGATCCACATGACCTCCCCTCGTGATGTGGTAAAGGGAACTAGACCAGCAGCCTGATCTCGGGGAGGTGGAAGATTAGCAATCTCCATTGTCGCTAGAGGGATGGGACCACGCCGTCTTGAGTTTCCGTCGGAGGGAAACTGCCGAATTGTACTGACATCATATTGGCCGCCACCGTTACCTCTTCGAAATCGATGGCCAGTGCGTTCGAATCGATGAGATTTTGGATGTACCATTTTAGTTGGTAGCAGCCATGTATGGCATGGTGGACGTAGCGATGGTAATGGCAGTACTTTGGGTTCTTCATGTCTGCCTGCTGCGGTTCCCGTCTTGGTGGAGGAAGCTGAATTCTGTCTCCTTGTATGAGCATGTCCAAGATGGGCTTGACGTGACCGTCTTCGAAGGAGTAAGTAATTTGCGACCATTGTTTATCTGCCGGCTTTGGCTCAGGTTTCTGCGCGGTGTCGGCCACCATAGCCTGCTTACCCCTGCTATCCTGGTTGTTGGAGGGGCTACCCACATTGTCGTTATTTGGATGCTTGCCCTTATTCCCTCCGTCCGAGATGTGCAGTCCCAATTGGCGGGCTTTCTACAATCGTTCTTCGGCGCTTGTGGCACTGATGATGAACGTCTTCCAATCCTTGAATTGACTTTCGCCCATCTAGAGACTGATTGTTGGGAGCAATCTCTTTTGGCAAATTTCAATCAAGGAGGAATTCGGATTCCCAGATGGCAGCTTCATTGCGGTTTGGCGAAACAGCTCGATATAGTTTCTTGTCAGCTCTTTCTTCCCTTGGACGACGTCCATGAGGGTGGACATTGTGATGTCCTGTCCTACTTCGTAGAATCTCTCCAAGAACATGCGCTTGAAGCCGACGAAGGAGTGGATGCAGTTGTCTGGCAGGTTGCGGTACCAGCCGAAGGCGACCCCTTCCATTGCCCCGATAAATAATCGTATGAAAATAGCATCGTCATAGGGCAGATAGTCGGTGGTGACCTCGAAATAGGAGATGTACCGACTTGCTGAGGTCTTGCCATCATAAGGATTGATATTGAATGGCTTATATCTTGTTGGAAATGGAACGTCCCTCCAGGCAGCAGGGTATGGTTGCCGTATTCTGAGGTCTTGAGAGTTTTTTCGAGCATGAAACATGGCTCGGAGCTCCTAAACCTCTCTTCTCGCTTTGCAGGCCTCATCCACGGCGGTGGGGGCCGTTGTTTCAAGAAGATCGTTGCCCGGGTTTGGTGCCGCCGAATTCGAGTCCGTATTGACCGCGGGACCCGCGCTTGTTTGGCCAAGCGTCCCTCCTTGCAGAGTTGGAAGGGCCGCTTTAATCTCGTCTACAGACTTGACCAAAGCAAGCAATATAGCTTCGAGACTGTCGATGCGTTGGCGATCACTGGAACCTCCTTGGCTGCTGTCTGTCATGAATACCGTCTTTACGTGAGGAGAGATGGACGGAGCGGTGGAGGAAGCGCCCTCCGAATCGTACCCCTGTAGTGAGAAGTCATCGGGATATGTGGGTATGTTCTCTTCTGGTTCAGACTCGGAAGGAACAGTACCCCCAGTCTCCGAGTTCGCCTCGTCTTGGGAATTCTGGACGTTCTCGGGGACGTCAGGGTTTGCTAAATCTGATGGGAGAGTTGCCTCCCCTGACTCGTCTTCTTGGAACATCGGATTGTTATGGAGGCTCGGAGGGGTGCTACCCCCAGTCCCAGCAACTTCCTGTGTTATGGATGACAAATCTCCTACTGTAGCAGATTTTGTCTTAGAACGAGTACCTTGGAAAACTCCGGTAGTGGGCACCCGTTTAGACGACAGTCTTTTAGTCGCAGTGGTTGAGATCTTTGGGCTGGGAACATTTGTCTTCTTCCCCCTTCCATCAGCGAGGACTTTCCGAGCAGAGTTGTAGGAGACGACGGGAAGTACCTCGTCTTCTGAAGATGGCTGTTGCAGTCTTTGAAAGATAGATTGCCGGTCTTCTCACACCGTAGCATTATTGTAGTAGCAGATGACGATGACTTGGGTGCAGTGACGTCCGCGGAAGGACTTTTTATACCTCGATGCGTCTTCTCTTTCCTTGCGTTTGTGGAGGATGGCCTCACGCAAGTCAGACTGGTCTGAATCGACCATGCTTGCTCCGGGATTTTGGGAGAGTTTTGTGCACTTTTCTGTCCATTTGCCACCGGGGGCTGGACTCGAGTGGTTCTGTACAACTTCCCATCTGAGGCCCGCATAACGGTATACGGGACGCTCAGATGATCAGAGACATGATCAGCGGACCGACCGTGCCAAGCTCGCGCTGCCCTAGACTTCTTCGCTCTAGTGCGTAAAGGCACATAGTAGGAAGAGTCTAGGTGATGCTGGAGACAGTCAGACATATCTTCTTGGGAGCACAAGAGATCATGACCATAAGACAGACGGTCGAAGACAAAGCCGCGCGAAGTAGGCGTCATGCTGCCGTTCTCAACAATCTTCATGCGGCTGGCAGATGTAGCCGTATAGGATTTCTTCATGCGGCTGGGAGTCTCAGCCGCATGAGTCTTCTTTATGCGGCCGGATGATCTGGCCGCATAAACTTTTTTCATGCGGCTGGCAGATCTACCCGTATGAGCCTCCTGCATGTGGTTGGCAGATTTGGCCACAGGAGTGCTCGGCTTCTTCTTGGGGCGCATAAAGTCGCTCTTTGTCCCTGTAAGTCCAGCATCGTAGTACTTTCCTCTGCCGGACTTGGGGACAGCAGAGTTCTCTACGGCTCGAAGTGGAGCCGTATGAGAGTTGCCTTCACCGTCTTGGGTAGCAGAGAGTACCCCGTCCAGAGCTTGTGGAGGAGCAAATAATTTTGGCCTTCACTCACAGCGAGCTTTCTTTGTGCGGGTTCGCTTCTGGATCGGGCCGACACTTCCTTCAGAGAGCATCTCTTCAAATGCCTGTTGGTCGAAACGGATGACCATTTTCTGTTACGAGGAGCCAAGCTCGGCTGCATCCGACTGCGTCACCAACTCCTCAGCCGTGGAGAAGTTTGTCCCCAGCAGAGTCGCCATCGTGTTTGCCATGAAATATAAAAGAGCAGAACAATTATCGGAGGACTGGACTTTTACTTCACGTTACAAACTTGCTTGTACAAAGAAAGCCTAGGGACGAAAGCCTAGGTACAGCAGTCTAAGTACAATTGTTTATTTTAGATTCTGGGAGGTGACGATAGAGGCTCGGAAAAGCGACGGCCGCTCTGCCTTACTCCTTGGACGATCGGTATGTAGCCTTGGCTCCAGAAGATTGCTCGGCATTGAAGAAATGCTCTCTTTGCTCTCTCTCTGCTCTTTCTCTCCAAGTATTCTAGTGCTCTCTCTGATCTCGAAAAGTGGTCTTTTGCAAGGGAATGGCACCTTGCTATTTATAAGGAGGAAATGCAATCATTAGGTTTTGCAATGATTTCCCCTTAGAGTGGCGACGGCCTGTTGATTGATCAATCTGGGCCATTAATCTTGAGTATGATGAATCTGGGCCATTTAGTGCAGATTGTACCAAATCCTATCAGTAATTAATGCTGATTGGAATAAATCTCCGTGATGATGATTTGCTGAAGTCTACGAATCTGAATGAATAAGTTTAATTCATTCTCCTGCAACGTGTCCCAGATTATTGGGATTTGACCCAATCTTTGATTGTAGTAAATCTGGAAAATCGATTGGCTTTATGACACGTGTCCCGGGAGTCACTGAGCCGCATAAGGATTGAGCCGCATAAGGGTTGAGCCGCATAAGCCTGGCCACGTGTCAGGGCTACATGGAGAGTGGCCTCCGAATCTTCGAACCACATGATAATCTGGACCGTACAATGGGTAGTGAGCCGCATGGAGATGATCCTTGTGAGCCGCATAGGGCTGCATCTGCTTGAGCCGCATAGGGTTGTTTCGATCTGGGCCACATAGGACAACTTCAGCCTGAGCCGCATAGGGGGGTCTCCGCTCGAGCCGCATATGGCTGTCCACGTGTCTAGGCTGCGTGGTGTTTTCTGGATCTCGGGGGGGTTGTGTTAGAGATTTTCTTTGATTTCCTAGGATTCTGTCATTATGACAGAGTCATAATTGTCACTTTATGTCAGGTATGTCGTTTCGTCAGAGTGGTCAGCCGTCCAAGCAATTAATGCAGTACAGTGCGTAGGGGAGAACTGTTTGCAAGCCACGTGTCTTCTCTTCTGAGTCGCATGGAGATCACAGAGCCGCATAAAATCGTTGAGCCACATAGGTCTTCTGAGCCGCATGGGTTTTCTGAACCGCATGGGGTTTCTTGGCCGCATGGCTCTTTCTTTATTATTTTCCATGCTTCTACAACATTGAAGATCCCAGTGCATAGTCTTTCCAGTACAATCACCACCATCCTTGGGTTCAACCAAGGAAGAAGTGAGCCTCTGGACAAGATTCGCCTAAAACTCCAAATAGGCAATCTTCGCACAAAGATGACCTTCTACATCATTGACAACCATGGTTGTTCTTATAATGCTCTGTTGGAGAGACCATTCCTGCATGAACATAACATTGTTCCTTCAACTCTCCATCAATGTTTCAAATATATCGATGACAATGGAGAGGTTCAAAAGGAGGTTGCTGATCTCTATCCTTTCAAAGGTGTCGAAGCATACTGCAACGATGCTCGTATGTACAAGGATGAGTTTATGAAAGTAGTACTATCCCTGGACACTGAAGAAGAACAAGAAGTAGTACCCAATGACACCCTCACCATACCTGTCAAAGGTCGTGTTTCTCGTCCTCAATCCTTCAAACCATTGGCTATTCACTTGCCAGTCCAGAAGCAACCAACTGATGGTGGTCAAGATCAAAGGGAGCTTACCTCTTCTGAGCCACTTGTTATTAACCTACGTCGTAACAAAGATAAAAAGCAGCTCACCTCTTCTGAGCCACTTGTTATTGATTTATCTCATAACAAGGATAAAAGGGAGCTCACCTCCTCTGAGCCGCTTGTTATCGACCTCCGTCGTAACAAGGCTAATCCTCCTCCACGTTCTTCTTCTCCCCCTCTTGTAATCAATCTGACCAAGCCTGCTAAGGCTACAGGTCCTGCTATAAATACAGACGTACAAATCAATGAAAAAGCATCTACTTTCCAGTATACTGATGTCATTTATCATGCTAAGTGCTATTTGGATATGTTAGATAGCGTTCAGTCATTTACAATGGGAGTTGTACAATCTCTTCAAACAGAAGTCTTACTCGAACACCCAGATAATTCATACTTTATTGTCCCTTATCGAAAGAGAGGCGAGAGTCCGATACTTTTTAGTAAAGGACCAGAACAACAATTCAGCTATACGGATGATAGCAAAAGTAACTATACGGGGCATCTTCAACTTCGTCGTTACAGTCAATAATTAAAAGATATCATTCGAAAGATGGGTTATGACTTCAAAAATGGCCTCAACTATGGTAAAGGTAGAAGAATTCCTATCCGTACGGCTGTTCCGAAGGAAAAGTCAGAGATGTACTATAGCAGGACCAAAAGAGGTCTTGGATATACTTTACCTCCGGTATTATCTCCAATAGTCTCTGAGTCCGATAGCGAGGAGCGCTCTAACTCTTCTGATTCCAGATTATGGGATTCTGACACCAGCATCGGTCAAGTTTATCGATTGATCATATCGTCTAACATGGTCTCCGTCGAACTTCCAGAAGGCTATGACGAAGATATTGAAGAAAATTCTGAAACAGATCCCTGGGCTCAACGAATGGATACCCAATAGAAACTCCGATTTGAACAACGAGAACCTCCTACCGAAGATCAATTAGTTCAAATTGATGTAGGAGAGAGCGGGTCACCTCGTCCAATATTCATCAACAAGAACCTCCCAGAGGCAGATAAGCAAGAATTAATTTTTCTTATTCAAGAATACATTGATGTCTTTGCCTGGAGCTATGAAGACATCCAGGTCTAGATCCCAAAGTTGCTAAATTGAATATCCTGCCTAATGCAAAACCGGTCAAACAGCAACAATGGCGCTTCAAGCCAGAAATGATGGATGCAATCGACGATGAAGTCAAGAAGCTCATTGCCTGTGGCTTTATCCAAGAAGAGCAGCATCCTGATTGGGTAGCTAATGTCGTTCCAGTTCTGAAGAAAACCGAAAAAGTTCGTGTTTGCATCGACTTTCGGGATCTTAATGAAGCCTGTCCAAAAGATAAATTTCCTCTTTCTATCACGGACGTCATGATTGACAACACCTGTGGGTTCGAGCGAATATCTTTCATGGACGGATTCTCCGGATACAATCAGATTCGGATGAATCCTGAAGATGAAAAACATACTTCTTTCCACACTCCTCGCAGAGTCTACTGCTATACCGTAATGCCATTTGGTCTCAAGAATGCTGGTGCAACTTACCAACGAGCCATGAGTACCATTTTTTGAGATCATCTGCGCAAGAATGTCGAATGCTACGTCGACGATATTGCTGTCAAAAGTCGTCTAAAGGAATATCACATCCAAGACTTGAGAACTATCTTCAACCTCATGCGCCAACATCAACTCAAAATGAATCCCACCAAGTCATTCTTGGGTGTCTCTAGTGGCAAATTTCTCGGCTTCGTCATTACCTCTAAGGGTATACACGTGGATACCGAGAAGATCAAAGCCATTCAAGATATACATCTTCCACGCAACCTAAAAGAGCTACGAGGATTCCAAGGTCGACTTGCGTACATCAGAAGATTCATTTCGAATCTGTCTGGACGCTGCAGACCATTTACTCAACTAATGAAGAAGGGTGTATCTTTCATTTAGACTGAAGAATGTCAACGAGCATTTGACGACATAAAACGATATCTCATGAACCTACCGGTCTTGGTGCCACCGATTTCAGGCATACCGTTCTTAATGTAAGTCCGTACTATAGATCATTCATTGGGTGCTTTACTTGCCCAAAAGAACAAAGAAGGCCACGAACAAGCCATCTACTATCTCAGTCGTACTATGATTGGTGCCGAACACCGTTATAATCCAGTTGAAAATGAATGCCTAGCTCTTATGTTTGCTGTTCAAAAGACGAGGCATTACATCATTGGCCAAACTATTCATGCCATATCCCGAGTTAATCCTCTTCGGGTACTGATGAAGAAGCCTAGCACACTCAATTCTCGGCTGGCTACATGGGCCATTCTGCTAGCCCAATATGACATGGTATATGTTCCACAAAAGTCTGTTAAAGGTCAAGCACTAGCAGATTTTTTAGCAGCTCATCCTGTACCAGAGACATCCAAACTCTATGATGAAATTCCAGACGAGACATTAGAATCAAATATGATCTCCGAAGAATTTCCTACTTGGCGTCTATTCTTTGACGGTGCATCCAGGATTGGACCCAATGGTGCCATTGTTGCAGGAGTTGGAGTTGTCCTTGTTTCTTCAAATGGGTCAGCTATTCAAAGAGCCTATTCCTTAGATAAGCCTTGCTCCAATAACGTAGCAGAATACAATGCTCTACTCATCGGCCTTCAGTTAGCAAAACAACTAGACGTCGAGTATCTTGAAGTCTATGGTGACTCCAAGCTGGTTGTTAATCAGGTTAGAGGAACCTATGAAGTTTGCCAGCAAGATCTAGTACCTTACTATGAAGCGGCAATCAACATGGCCACATCATTCAAAGCCTTCTTCATCGAATATGTCCGTCGAGCTTGCCATACTGAAGCCGATGCTTTAGCTAATCTTACAGCAGTTTTAGCCATCCCTATCAAAAGACAGCAGGTGGTGGTTATCTCTAATCGAGAATTGTTCTGCATCAAAAACAATCGTAATATTGAGTTCAGTAATCTTACTGAAGCCAATGTTATCAGTGAAGATTGGAGAGCTTCCTTCATCGACTTCGTAGTTCATGACAAACTTCCTGAAGATCCTAAGGAGGCTACGAGTATTCGTCGGCGGTCTCTGCGATTCTATTACAATCAGACCACCAAAACTCTTTACCGGCGAACTTATGACGGCTTACTCTTGCGCTGTCTTGCTGGTGATGAAGCGAAACAAGTATTGCGTGAAGCTCACGATGGTGTCTACGGAGCACATCAACCCGGTCCTAAGCTACAGGATCGTATCCGACGCATGGGTTACTACTGGCTCTCTATGGTATCTGATGCCATTGAATATGCAAGAAAATGTCGAGCTTGTCAAATTTACGCAGATTTCATTCATCAACCATCGGAATTCCTTCATCCGACTGCTGCTTCCTGGCCTTTTGAAGCCTGGGACATGGATATTATAGGTCCCATCAATCCTTCTTCTTCTAGAGGACATCGTTTCATACTGGCAATAACCGACTACTTCTTTAAATGGGCCGAAGCTATACCCTTGGCTGAAGTCAAAACTAGCAGTGTCATCAACTTCGTCAAACACCATGTCATCTATAGATTTGGTGTACCTCGAAGAATCATCCATGACAAGGACCTCAATTCATCAGCCAAAAGTTTACAAGGTTCTGTGACGATCATCGGATTGATAATGTCGCTTCGACAGCCTACAACCCTGCTACTAATGGCTTGGCTGAAGCTTTCAACAAGACTATCATCAAGCTCCTCAAGAAGTTTGTGTCTACTAACAAACGAAACTGGAGTAAAAAGCTTGGAGAATGTCTTTGGGCCTACCGTACTACGGTCCGCAACCCTACAGGCTGTACACCCTTCTCTTTGGTGTACGGCTGTGAAGCAGTTCTACCCCTGGAACTTCAAATTCTGTCTTTAAGGATTGCCATCGCCAATGAACTCACTACAGAGAACAACGATCTTCTTCGACTGCAAGAATTGGAGGCGCTCGATGAGAAGCGGTTAATGGCTCAACAGCATATTGAGTTATACCAAGCTCGCATCTCAAAGACTTTTAATTTCAAAGTTAAGGTCAGAGCCTTTCAGAAAGGAGAGCTCGTTCTAACAGTCAGACGTCCCATGACTCTGACTCACATGAGCAAAGACAAGTTCGATGAGAAGTAGGAAGGGCCATATATCGTGAGCAAAGTCTTCTCAAATGGAGCCTATCAACTCACATAGCTAGACGGTCGAGTTGCAATGATGCCTATCAATGGCAAGTTCCTCAAAAAGTATTATATATAAATATAAAAGACATTGCTTGTAATCATCAAACAAGTTCATAAATAAAATTTAATTTTATTTCATCATGAATGATAGTACATAATATCAAGGAAGGTCACTATCATCCTTCTCAAAATTGGGACGCGGGCCACTGCCGTTCTTATCGAAGACATAGTCGGCAAAAGAGCCGAGAACATTCTTGTCCGAACCCACCAGGAACTTGCAAGCAGCCATCCTCATGGCTTATTCTTCTTCAGTCTTCTCTGGTTCAAGAAGGAAGTCTAAAATATCTCCTGGCGGCTTGGGTGCAGATGAACCTTCTCCTGCCTCTGTCTGCTTTGGCTGGGCCGGTTCGACTAGACGTTCTTCAGTAACCGCTTCAACCTTCGGGGCGATCTCAGCCTTCTTAGATGCATCTCCAGACGACATATTTATGTTGACAAGTGAAAGTGATCATTCCATCTGATTTTCTATTCTATTTATAGACAGAGATTCGTGAGACAATGAAGCGATACATTCATTTGACGGTTCGCCCGTTCATTACATTTATCCGACGGTTCGCCCGTTCATCACATTCATCCGACGGTTCGTCCGTTCATTCCATTCATTTGACGGTTCGCCCGTTCATTACATTTATCCGACGGTTCATCCGTTCATTCCATTCATTTGACGGTCCATTCGTTCATCCTGACGATTCATTTCGTTCACATATTTTGATGATTCATCCATTTCGTTCATATCAGTAACTTGTCATCTTTGATTAAGTTGTCTATTGAAATAATGATATTTAACAAATTATATTCTGTCATGTCCACATTACCTCTGAGCAGATATAATAAATATAATTATTTTCTAAAATCAAGAAATATATCATATTTTGTACCTCTGAACATATTTTCTATCGTTATTATTTATATCTGAATAAGATATGCAATAAATGAACCTTATAAGCCACAAAGAAAATGTCTTTTTATTGATCAAAATTAAAAGACATTACAAAATTACATGTCACAAAAATTGAAGATACAAAAAGTATTTCTATTCGGCTGGCGGGGTCATCAAGCTAGTCATCTGCTGCTTTAAAGTTTGCAGTCGCTCCTCACGAGAGTCCATCACTCGCTTCCTAGCTTCTTCCATCCCAGACTTATCGTCGAAAGACGGCATGGTTACTAATTTGCGAGAGATTTTAGCTTGATGAGTTGCGACATACTCATCTCTTTCCTGAGTCAGAGCGTCCAGTTGTTGAACTACAGCATGATGTTGTGTGGCCTCATCCTCCAGAGCAAGCTGAACAAGTCTCAGCTCTTTTTGAAGACGGACAGATTCTGCTTGCAGCTCAGCAACTTTCCTCTCCTTCTTTTCAGCAACAGATGCTATTGTTTCCACTTGGGAATTATACTCAGCTGACTTAGTAGAGAAAGTGTCCAAGAGAGCTTGGAGATCAACCTTCGCAACTGTAACCTCTTGTGACATCTTCTCAAATTCAGCCTGTACCAAGGGCTCCATCTCCCCCCTATTAAGCTCTTTGTAGATACTAACCGATGCCTCCAACTCATCTAATATATGTTCAAAAAAATAGCTTGAGCTTCGTCACCTTGACAGTAGATGGCATTGATCCGATAAGAGGTTGGACCTCTAACTGTAGAGAAACCAGCATCTTCTTTCTCTATCACCCTATCTACTAAGGGTCCCAACGAATTAAAGAAAAGGTTGGTGAATGAGCTAATGATAAATCGGTTAGTAGCCAGAGCACCAGGTCTAGCGGCTACTCCTATTGACGACGAAGCAGCAGGTGCCTGGGATAGACGTTCAGTTTTTTTGTACATGAATGGAGGGCTCTATGGATAAAGGAGCCATCGTAGAGCTAGCTGCCCCTCCCGGATGTTCTTCTGCAAAATCAAATGAACCTTATCATTTTTTTTTTGTCATTAGCAACTAATTGAAAAGGATCAAAAGTAGAGGCAATCTTACCATGGCTTGGTTCAGTGACAGGTCTGTCATCTGCTGGTACAGGTTCCATCCTCACAGAAGTAGCCTCAGACATTACTGCCTGGCTACTACCCGCCTCGGAGCCGTCCGAAAAAGGTCGGCTACCACTAGCTATCGCCGTTATTGGCACTATATCTGTGCATGTGGGAGGAATTGGAGATGATTCGATTTCTGCATAGATAAAATATATATATATATATATATATAGATGTCAGCCATTTAATCTGTGAAAAGAAGATTGATAATCTCATTCAATACCTTTGGGATCAGCAGTAGTAGTTTCCTCAGGTGCTACTTCTTCACCCGCATTCTTTTCTGGAGACACATGCACCTCAACATCCTCTTCAGGATTCCGCGTGTCATCAACAGCTTTTAGGGATACATGGACATTAGCATCCTCCTCTGGATTTAAAGTATCATCAACAGCTTCTGTTGATGCATCTTCATTACGTATACTGTCCTCCGGTGCTTCTTCGTTGTCAGTTGCGACGGCCGGATCTACATCATCCTGCATGCCGAAGTCGCAATCATTCAATTCATCGATCATTAAACGATCTTCTTCTTCACGGAGTGTTCCTAGTGTAGCAGAAAGCTGTGTGGTTTCCACTGCGAGTGAAGGAGATCGCAAAACTTCATCCTCTCTCTCTACAATGTCTTCCCTGGGCTCTACATCCTCATCCCTCTGTTCTGGACTAGGAGTTTCCTGCCTGGGTTCAGGGGCAGGAGTAGGAGATGACATTGTGACTCCGGCAATAGCACTAGCCACAACTGAGGACATGATTTGTCTCGGAGGAGTGACTACCCTCTTTCTTCTGAAGACCAGTTTCTTTCGGTGAAGAGGTCGCTCCAGACTCTCTATATCTATAACATTTTCTTGTCTATGGATAGAAGTTGGGGTGGTCGCTTCTTCCCTCTGAGTCAACTCAGCCAGCTGTTGAGACTGTGACCGAGTGGTGACCTTTTATGAAGGTTCTAAGATAAGCTTCTTCTTGGCAACAGGAGAAGAAGGTTCCTCTATTCTCCTCTTCCTCTCCTTGGTTAGAGATTTGACAACCTTCAATGAGACACGCAGTGGCTCGTTGACTTCTTCGAGGAAGTTGGCTTCCCTCGAAGCTTCCAATGGGGCATCAACCGGCTCATATTATTCGTCATTTAAGGGAGCTGACACAACAGTCGCTCCTTTCTTTAATCGGACTGCTGTTGCAAAGCTATCGGCAAGACTGAAATTCTCAGCAAAGGTGTTCGTCGATGTGTAGAAGATTGAATATGTGTACAGCATTCGAGGACCATGGTCGCCCTTCGTCGGCATCGAGAACACTGTTCTGGTGTTTCGAGCGTTATAATAAGCCCAAGCCCGGGCGCCATCGATCAAATGACCTTTTCTTTGCAGGTACGTGATGGCATTGCCTACGTGGAATTGGTCATAGCCGAATTGGCGCACAAATCGGCTGGAAAGATAGGGTTCCAAGTAACATTCATCTTCGAATCTGTAGACCAGATGAGACGGCCGGATCGTCTTCAGCCAATCAAACACTGCACGACCCAAAGACTGCCTCCCAAGATCAACCAGATTTGTAGACATATGTTCATAGCCAGTTGGAGGGGGAACACAATAGAAATTCCACCATTTCCCGAGATTCAGAGCTCGTCTGCAATCTCTTAGGCTGGTATATATCCATTTGCTTCTGGAGAATCTCCTTAAGATGCTGCCGCCTATCGCTACCATGTCAGGATTCATCAATGTAGGATAGTGCATAAGCAACCATCCGAACAAATAAGTGTAGGGAAGCTCCAGCCGAGGGAAGTTCCCTTTCTCACCTTTCTCCTTGAGCATTGAATCAACAAAAAGACGGAGACCCGCGTTCACTCTATAGG
This sequence comes from Iris pallida, assembly GCA_029216955.1. Taxonomy (NCBI): domain Eukaryota; kingdom Viridiplantae; phylum Streptophyta; class Magnoliopsida; order Asparagales; family Iridaceae; genus Iris; species Iris pallida. The sequence goes on along the minus strand of JANAVB010018399.1, from coordinate 2,288,803 downwards.
TCATCGCCGACAGCAGATCCATCTGATAGCCAAAGACTAAACGGACGGCAGCAAAGAGCACGCCTCGATGGAAACGATCGACGGCACTCGCTCCAGGGACGACGAATCGTCGAAGCTAGTAGGTGAGGAAACCCGCCAGCTGGGCTTCCTCTGACATAGGCCTATAGCCCATTCTCATGAAACTTTCAATGATATCTCCTGTCTTGAAAGAAGGATATTGAAGTTCATCATCAACCTTGATGTCCATCTCTTTATTCTCCTCCATCAAGCCTATCACCTCACTATGGATGAGTAGTCTGAAGAAGTTAGGATTGCACTTATCGTGCTCCTTAGTCTTCTTCTCCATGATATGGTTAAGGAAGAGATAGGGCAACCACTTTGACGAGTAGCAAGTGCCAGAGGAACCAATCTTGTAATATAAGGAGCAGATCTTATAGTGGCACAGCAGTTCTTCAAAAACGGCCACCATATCAGCGTTCTCCCGACGAAGTCGGTCCAACTCATCATTGGTTGGAACAAATTCTTCATAGGGGAAGTCCTCCATTGGTAAGCTCGAGATATACTTAATCTCATAAAGAGCTAGTCTAATCTCTCCACAGGGTGTCATAAAAGTCCCTGTCGTAAAATTGTACCTCTCTGCCAAAGCGAGAAACAGATGAGGGTTGGGGTGGAACCCATATACGGTAGAGTATACTGCCTGGTACAGCTCAATCTCCTTGAGCTTCTTTTCGAACTGTGCCAATATCCAATTGGCTATGCAGTTCCATCTTTTGTTATCTGGATTCACCAGACCTGTCAATTGAAAGTCCTGATCAGGATATCTTCCCTCAACCTTCGCAAATTCATTCGCAAAGATCGGTGTTCTAACTGGCAGTAGCAGGGAGGAGTTCTCTGGGGGGATGCACCCAGGTTTCAATCCTCTGGGCAGAGAGCTGTGATGCTCAGAGAAGCTATAGAACATATCTTTGTTGTTCGGCCCCTTTTTCACACAAATATTCCCTGTTCTGACTTGCTGGAGAGGAATAATATCCCAGTCTATCCTCCTGGGATAGCTCGCATGAGCATAGCGAGATAGAGGGAGGCACATGGCAATGTCTGGTAACAGTACTCATTTCTCGCCTCTCTAAAAGAGTCTTTGTTCAACTCGAGGTCTCGGCTGAGAACTCTTATCAAGAGCCTCACCGAACAGAAATAGAGGCTTCTTATGAACAACGGCGTCAGCAGTTTGTAGTGGCTGCCCGTTCATCAGACTTAGCAAGGTTTCATTGTCCTGTGCTATTAGAATGGCCTGTCGAGAAGATGGCAGGGCATACGAGGAAATATCATATTAGACAGATCCTCCTTAAATTCAGGCTCAGCTAAAGTCCCTGTAAAGATCTCATATTCTGGGTCTTCCCTGAGATTGACTGCATCAAACAAAAAGACAGAATTCAGTACATGTAAAATCAAGGATTCTGTTCAAAAATCAGCAGATTGCGCAAGAGTCAGATTGTGCTATATGCATAGTATCAAATTGCGCTAATATAGCCTACATGCGCATAGTATCCAACTGCGCCAACTCATTCACTTGCGCAAGTCATCAGATTGCGCTGAACAACTTGCACAAAGCATCAGTTTGCGCTGGACGGACTTGCGTAAATCGGTAGATTGTGCTGTACATTTGCCAGCACTTTCCACCGATTGCGCAAGAAAATAGTTTTCATAAAAATGAAAACTATTGAGTTTTTGCAACCAAAACCCTAAACAGGGTGGCACAATACAACCAAATCTCTAAAAAAAAAAGAGGTTTGAGGGTTGAACAATGTCAAAGAACCCTAAAAAGGGTTTTTGATCAAGTCCAACGTCTACCTTGCAGAGTAGGGTGACCGACTTCGTGACGAGAAATATGAGGCGCAGCCCGAGTCGAAGACTCAGCGGGGGCTTTGCCCTTCTCGGCGGCGGAACGTTTCGGGGCCATTGATGTCGACGGAGAAGAAGGAGAAGGGTCGAAAATGGCACAGGAGCTTTTTCTCTCTCGAACGTTGGAAACAAGTAAAGAATGACAGAAAGAAGAATGAGAACTATTTATAGTTTTTTGAAAGTAACCGATGCCTCAGATTGCGCCGAAGAAATAGGAACTAATTCCTCCAATTGTGCAGACAGGGCATTACTTGCGCAACTTGATTTTAAAATCAAAATTCAAAGTATTTCGAGGCTTTGAATATTTTCAAACTTCGAAAACTTTGAAGGGGGTCTTGTAGGTCCTAAAAATCAAGTTGCATCCATCAACAAAGTAAGGTAAATCAAATTGTGCATCCTTCAAATGAACTGCGCAGGAGATAGATTGTGCAACACCTCAACTGCGCAGGCTGAACTGCGTACTCATCCAAGTGCGCTAGCTGACGTGGCCTCGTCATCGTTATCTGATAGAAAATCAAATCTTTTGACAGCTGACAGCCCGAAAAATGAGGAAACTGTTCGTTTCTCGTACAGTACAGCGCTCGAGGACAGCTGTACATGCAGCACAAGCTACCAGCCCAATCGAAGCGCAATCTGCCAGACTCTCTACAGCGCAATTCAATCTAGAGCAGTCTGAAGCCAGCGCAGTTCATGTGGTGCACTCCATCAAGACAACTGACAATTTACACGTGGCCTATATGCCATCAATTGCTCACCATGTGGCAACCGTCTGTATACGACCAAGCGCATTTCAATCAAACAATGCCACGCGTCACATACAGGTGGTCCACGATCAAGTAACTGCCAGCGCAGTTCACTGCTTGCGCAGTCTAGTGTCTGCGCAATTCAGAATAACTAAAAATTAGTTATTTCCAGAACTCTATGAATAGAGTTTTAAGTCCTTCCTAGGGGGATCATAGAGATCGGATCATTATTGTCACCAAAGATCAGGAGTTATTGCCAAAGTGCTGCTGCATTCTTCAGAGGCTACCGCCTTCAACTTCAGAGGCTATCGTCTTTAAAGTTCACATCGTCCAAGGGATAAAGCGATCGTCATTCAGATCGGATTCCTATAGTTGTACTTTCCCAGAATTCTTGTAATCTTCTTACAAAGTTTGTGAAATAAAGAAACATATTTGTTTTTGCAAACAAAATTGAATTTTTCAATGAGGATGTAGTCCTAGAAGATGTTGTTGTTGAAACAACGGTTGAACCAGAACTAGCTAAGCCATCAGCTAAGCGTGTGAGGAGGCCAAAGGACTTCGGAAATGACTTTGTCACCTATCATGTGGAAGCATATCTGCTTACCTATAATGAGGCGATAAAGACCAGAGACGCAATTTTTTAGAAGGAGGTTATTGGCAATGAAATTGATTTCATCACCTCAAATAACACTTGGGTGTTTGTTGATCTTCCTGAAGGAGCGAAACCCATCGGATGCAAATGAATCTTCAAGAAGAAGATGAAAACAGACGGAACTATTGACATGTTCAAGGCTAGGCTGGTAGCCAAGTGGTTTTCTCAGATGCAGGGGATCGGCTACTTTGACACGTATGCTCCAGTAGCCTGGATGACCACTATAAGAGTGTTGATTTCTCTCGCAGTAATACATAAGATGGTGATACATCAGATGGATGTGAAATCGGCTTTCCTAAATGATGAGCTGACCGAAGAGATTTACATGCAACAGCCAGAGGGATTTGTCGTCAAGGGTCTTGAAGACAAAGTCTGCAAGTTGGTGAAATCCTTGTACTGTCTTAAACAGGCTCCCAAGATGTGGCATGAGAAGTTTGACAAGATTATAAGGTCAAGTGGCTACAGGGTCAGCAAGACGGACAAGTGTGTTTACACAAAGTTTGCTGATGGAAAGAGGGCTAATCATTTGTCTGTACGTGGATGACATGCTGATCTTAGGTATGGATATGGACTGTGTCACGGAGACAAAGAAGTTTATCTCGAACAAGTTCAGTATGAAGGACTTGGGGGAAGCTGATGTGATCTTAAGGATCAAGATCATCCGGACAGACACTGGACTAGTGCTTTCACAGTCTCATTATATTGAGAAGATGATCACACGCTACGGGTATCAGGATCTTCCAGGGATCGATACGCCTTACAAGTGTGATCTGAAGTTGCAGCCTAATTCAGGAGAAAGCGTCAGGCAGCTGGAGTACGCAAGCATTATCGGGAGTTTGATGTATGCTACTACTACCACAAGGCCAGACACAGCTTTCAATTTGGGAATGCTGAGTCTTTTCACGGGCAACCCAGGCATTGAGCACTGGAAAGCTGTGAAACATGTTATGAGATATCTCAAAAAGACTCAGACATATGCACTATACTATAGCAAAGATCCGCCAGTAGTGGAAGGCTTCAGTGATGCTAGCTGGTGCTCAGAGTTGGAGAACAAGAAGTCTACAAGTGAATTTATTTTCATAATGGGTGGAGATGCTATATCATGGAAGTCGAAGAAGCAGACTATGCTCTCGCGATCATCCATGGAATCTGAGTTCTTTGTACTTGATACCGCAATGGAGGAAGCAGAATGGCTTTGGGAGCTCATGTATGATCTTCCAGTGGTTGGGGCGCAAATACCGACAATTTTGATATACTGCGACAATCAGGCGACTGCGACGGTGGCATCAAATAACCTCTTCAATGGGAAGAAGATGACTGTGCGGTTAAAGTACAAGGCAGTACATGATTTCATCAAGAGAGGTATTATTGCAGCGATTGATGTTCGAAGTCAGAAGAACCTGGAAGATCCATTCACCAAGGGCCTCAAGCGCCAGCTGGTCAATGACACAGCAAGTAAAATAGGCATGAAGGAATTCTGATATTGTGTTATTGTAATCCTACCATAAAGTTCTATGCTATTAGTTCAAAGAGAAATCTACTAGGCATCTAGCTTTTGCTTCAAGGGAGGACCATTAACTGGAAAAATATCAGGAATAGTGGGTACATGTCCTCTGTGGCATAGAGAGGTTATGGACCTACAACCACTGTTGTCTACTATTGTTTTCTGCGAAAAACGGATCCTGTGGGAGGTTGGCTTAAACACCTTAATGAGTTCTCAGGCAGAGTGAATGCCTGGTGTATTTTACAGGAAGCACGGTAGTACATCACTACAAGGAGTAAAACTCTATGTTACAATGGGGTGACTCCACCATGAGGTTCCCAAAAAGGGTAATGCCTCAGCTTTGCGAGCCAAGTCATAGCGGCGTAGCACCGCAAATAAGCAGGTAGCCTAATGCTGTATGATGAAATTAAAGAGGTGTAGTCAACACTACAAAGGGGAGGTGTTCCTCATGTTACAGTGGCATGACACTACGATGAGGTACCCATATAGGAGTAAAGCCTCGGTCTTACAAGCCATGTCGTTGCGGCATAACACCGCAAGGGAGCCTAAGGCTTCATGCTAGGTAGTGTGGCACTAAAAAGAGGTTGTGATCTCATGCTACAGTAGTATAACAGTACGATGAGGTTCCCGGTAAGGGGTAAAGCCTCGGCTTTAGGCCATGTCAGAGGGGCGTAGCACTACAAGGGAAACGCAAGGCTTCATGCCATGCCTCTTTAATAAAAAAAACTCACCTATAGTGTATGGATAGAGATAGCAGGCCATCTCTTGAGGGTAAACTTGTATACGCCCAAAATTATACACTGAAACCAGGATGGCACAGGGCCTTTAATATGCATCCAGAAGCACATATAAGTACATTATGTGAGTGGAAAGAATTTCAGTTATAGTGAAGAATTTAAGGCTTAGTCCCTTCTTGTATTATAGTCTGTTATTTGACCTATGCGGGAAGATTCAAGTCGTCAGCGACATCTCTCCTAATGCATGATGGACAGTTATTGTGGAAAACACTCAAACCCATATATTAAGATATGTAGGGGATTGTTGGAGCTTTTTCTTGACATATAGAGAGCTTGCACTCAACATGCCGAGTAAAGTTTAGTCCGACATTGAAAAAGTATCATGAGGTATCTCAACATATAAACATGGTATGTGTTGTTGGGATATGCACAAGGGGTGGTGACCCTAAGGAGGGAACCATGTGGGTGATTTTACTAGGAGGTAAGGCTAAAACTCCATGGTAAACTTAATTCTTTTTGCTCTTAAAATTTATTCCATTGGAGCTAAGCCCTGTAGGGGCTTAGCGACTCAGACTCGGACCCGGGCTCATGAGGCGTAATATGGTATTTTATTGGTGTACTTTGCACTTAGCACAACATCATCGTCGTTAGGCGCATAGTGTGCTTAAATTGCGCTCGTTGCGCGAGCCACTTGTGCAGCCGTTTGCGTGCCATTTAGTGCTGCCCGATCGCACGGCCAGATGGCGCGCTAGTTGGCTTAGCCAGATGGTGCAGCAGTTGGCACAGGGTGTATACGGTGCGCAGGTGGCACAGGGTACATGTGTGGCACAGGTGCGCGCGTTGCACTGGTCGTACTGTGCGCGTGTTACTCAGGTGGCGTTGATGGCACAGTGCACGCGTTGTACAAGTTGCGCTAGTGACGCTGTGTGCACGATGCACGTGTTGCGCGCGGTGCGCAGGTTGCACTGTTGACGCTGTGTGTGCGGTGTGCAGGTTGTGCTGTTGATGCTGTGTGCACGTATTGCGCCGGTGGCACGTGTTGTGTGTCATTTAGCTCAGATCGTGTCTGTGCACGATTAAGCAATTACAGCATGTTCGGGACGGTTTTTTTCCCACATCTCGAATATGTTGCTAACTGGGCGGTTACTGAACGGGGCTATAAAAGCTTCTCTCTCTCTCTATATATATATATATATATATATCTCTTTGTATACAGCGTACACAAGTGTTTCTTAACACAATTTCTTACGAATTTCTATAGAGTTTGTGAGAAGAGAAGCAGAGCACCAGCGCCACTTAGCGCAGGAGTCCGCTGCCATACGAGGAGTCAGAAGAGCGGAGTGTTCCAAAGTTCTCCTTCGAACTTGCTTGTTCCTGGAAGCTGTTCGTGTGGGACGAATCAAGCTTTGAGCGCTGGTGATCATTCACCCTAGCAGGATGTTCTTCCATCCATCGCCTGTCATCGCTGCTGCTGCTTGCAATTCGATTAGTAACTTCTTTTTGGAAGTACTACATTCGTTTAATGCTGTTATGAAATCTTTTTAGATTTTCGTAACCCAGAATCCTCCAAGAATCTCTGTTGTGCACCTTCTTTGAAGTGTTGCATCGAAACGTTGTTTTTACAATCATTTTATTTTACAGTTTTCCATCAAAAATTACATCCAGGGACTAACAAGAATAAGAATTTTGAAAGTCGTTCAGAACAGTGGCCAAATTAAACAAGGAGGTAAATATTCCATTCAAGGGGTACCATGGAAAGAAAGATACTAGCTTGTGTGCCTAGTGGGGCTCTACATCTATCCACTCTGTTTAGTCGCATTTCTACATGCAGAACAAGTGATCGATCTGGAAAGCAAAAGGAAAAGAAATGGAGAAAAAAAAATTATAAGAAGAGATTGAAGTTTTTCTTTCGATGTCCGCCCTTATGCATAGAATTTTATACATGTTGCATTAGAATTTTTTGGACCAACTATTTTCAACTTTTATTATTTTTATGAGGGTAAATGACAAAAAAAAACTTTCCTGGATTGGCCATTTTTTGAAAAAAGATCATATGCTCTTAGATTTTTCACTAGTTATTTTTTGTTGCAAAAAATCTCCAAATGACAATTTTATCCCTCCCCTCCCTCCTTCCTCGGCCGTTGGGGGAGGGGCTGGGTGGCCGGCGATGCCAGTGGGAAGGCCGCGGGGGGCCGGCGAGTGCGGGGGAGGGCCGTGCGGGACCGGTGAGGTCGGGAGGGAGGCTCGCGGGGGACGGACGGGGCTGGGGGCTCGCCGCCGGGGCGAGGTCGGGCGGGGGGAGGGCGGGGGGGCGAGGTTGGGGGGAGGCTTGCGGGGGACGGGCTGGGCTGGGAGCTCGCCGCCGGGGGGAGGGCCGGCGGGGGGAGGGCAGGGGGGTCGAGCGGGACTGGGGGGTCGCCGCCGCCACCGGGGGAGAGGGGGTGGCAGGAACATTTTCGGAATTATAAATTTTAATTTTGACTAGAGGGACCTTATTGAGCGGATTTGTAATCTAAGGATGGACGAATTGCTAAAAATGACTAATAGGTCTTAATTTGTAAAAGTCGAATATCTAACGAGAATTTTTTTTTCATTTACCTTTTATATAAAAAAAAATATTCCTAACTCAATTTACTAATCTTACGTTATCTAACCAGAATCGTATCTCTCTCCTCCGACAACCATACGAGTTATTGGGGTTCGATAGATCAGCGATTGTTGTTAGGGATGTTTCTCCCACAGTGGCATTCAATCCATTCAATCAAATGTATCTCGAACAACTTTCAGGTAAATGGCATTAATTCTAACCGTATACTATCCAGATCTTGTTGGTACCAACTACTAGGAAGAGCGTCAGAGGGACATGTAGCTCGAGATATTCACTAGTACTTGAAATTTTTTTTATTCCAGAATAGATTTAGGAAGGAAAATTTAGGTATATATCTGGTTTAGATTATAAAAATTTATTTTTTAGCATTGCTATATGAGAATTATATCCCTTAAGAATATGTAGATTTTTTGGTTTTCGGTTTTGTTTTTATATATTCTTTTCGAAAAAAATTTCTTATTTTTTAATTTTTTAACTAATATTTTTTTGTTCTTTTTTTCAGTTTTTTATCTTTCTTCTACTTTTTTTTTTCTTTTCATTTTTTCCTCTTTTTTTTTTTCCTTTTTTTATTTCTTTAGGGTTATTTACACTAAAATTCCTATCTTTAGACCATCTCCAATGGCGGTTTCTATCTTCCCTATTTCTATGGAAGAAATCCATTTTAGAAAAAACTTCTCCCAATGGTGATTTCTATCACCATTTCTATCCTAGGTGGCAATGATGTAGGATAAAAACTTTCTAGGAGAATTTCTACATATAGAAACTCTTAGACCATCTCCAATGGTGATTTCTAAAATTGAGTTCTTATCCTACTTGGCATTGTACTTTAAGGAGATTTCTATCCTAGTTGGAAGAGTTTCTACATAGAAATTGTAGACATACAAAAATGCTCTCCAATGGTTCTCCATTTCTATCCTATGTGTCACATAGTAAAAGGACCAATTTAATGGTGTGGGGCCCAATAATAATTGTCATGAGAGATAGGAGAATTTCTATGAGAGTTTCTACATGTAGAAACCCTCCTAGAAAGTTTCTATCCTACATCATTGCCACCTAGGATAGAAATGGTGATAGAAATCACCATTGGGAGAAGTTTTTTCTAAAATGAATTTCTTCCATAGAAATAGGGAAGATAGAAACCCCCATTGGAGATGGTCTTAGACCATCTTCAATGGTGATTTCTAAAATTGAGTTCTTATCCTACTTGCTATTGTACTTTAAGGAGATTTCTATCTTAGTTGGAAGAGTTTCTACATAGAAATTGTAGACATACAAAAATGCTCTCCAATGGTTCTCCATTTCTATCATATGTGTCATATAGTAAAAGGACCAATTTAATGGTGTGGGGCCCAATAATAATTGTCATGAGAGATTGGAGAATTTCTATGAGAGTTTCTACATGTAGAAACCTCCTAGGAAGTTGCTATCCTACATCATTGCCAACTAGGATAGAAATGATAATAGAAATTACCATTGGGAGAAGTTTTTTCTAAAATAAATTTCTTCCATAGAAATAGGGAAGATAGAAACCCCCATTGGAGATGGTCTTATAGAAATTCTCCTATCTCTCATGACAATTATTATTGGGTCCCACACTATTAAATTGGTCCTTTTACTATGTGACACATAGGATAGAAATGAAGAACCATTGGAGAGCATTTTTGTATGTTTACAATTTCTATGTAGAAACTCTTCCAACTAAGATAGAAATCTCCTTAAAGTACAATGCCAAGTAGGATAAGAACTCAATTTTAGAAATCACAATTGGAGATGGTCTTAGTGTTTAGGACCTCCCCCATTTAAAAAATAAATAAACCGACACCCCTCTATATTTTGTCTTTAATATATGGACTATTTCTAAGTTTTATAATTTATGTAAAAAAAAAAAATTATACTGATCACCCCTACTTTAAAAGGAAAATAAAGGACATGGGATGTCAGTGTATTTATTTTTGAAGTAGGAGAGGTCCGTTTAATAAATACAAAACAAAGGGAGTATATGTGTAAATAATCCATTTATTTAAGTATGAATTTTTTTTGGTATTTTTCAGTTTTTTCATGTTTGTTTTTTAAGGGGTTTTTTTTTTTTTTTTTTGGTTTCTTAATCCATTTTATTTCAGTTTTTTTTTTCTTGGGAATATTAGTATATTCGTTAAACATAGTAATATAGTTTTTTAGAAAATCTAATTTTGAAAATTTTATTTTCCTGAACGTATAGTATTCTGAATACCAAACAACAAATTTGTTTTTGAATGTTTTATGTACTTTGAAATTAAATCTCCAAAAATTTATACTCCTGGCTATATTGTATTTTACGTACAAGAGGACGAAATCTTTGAGACATGTCTGCTTTGAATGTGCGTTACCAAATCACCTAAATCCTGCCTAACAATTTTTTTGCAGACGCAGAAACACAAGAGAAGTTGTTTTTCTTCAGCTAGTTTACTGTAATATATTAGTAGGTTCCCGGCCGGCCAGGCTTTGTCCAAGCGAAGTGCATCCTTATCCGCACCTATGCATATTTAAACAAACATCATTGTTGCCGACAATAGAGCTCAACTCTATGGGATAATTTGGTTAATTTGGAGTGACAAAATTTTAGAAGTTATTTTCCACTTTAATTTTGGCTATATCCTGGGAATAAAACTAGCGTAAAAACTAATATAAGAAATTGAACAGAGACGTGAGTACACTTTTATACTCCACTACAAGCTATCAATCAAGCCATGCTTGAAAAGAAAAGTGTAAAAACACTCTGGCCTCCTTTGTTTAGCGAAATCACAATCTTAAAAAAAGTTATTATATTTCTGTGTTTAGACGTTAAATTAAATTAGCAGAAATAAAAAATAATTTTCAAACAAAAAGAAAAAAATCGGAGAAAAATGGTTGTCCATCCACCCAAAAAATTTACTTTTCCCACTCCAAAAATTTACTTTTCTTCACCATTTCAAATACCGAAAAACATATATATATATATATATATATAATTTTTCAAAAAACAAATAATAATAATAATAATAATAATAATAATAAATATTGAGAAAATTTGAGTTGCATCTCACTTTATTTTATCCATATTCAAGGTGCATCCCACCCAATTACCATAATGTAAGGTAGCTCCCACTTTTGACGAAAATTGTTTATAAGCGACGGACAACTCCTTTGACCAATAATTTATGACAAAAATATCCTTATTCTTCTTCCTTCCCGCGTAACCCCCGCTGCCCCTCCTCCCGCCGCACGCGCCCTAGCTGCCCCCTCTCTGCCACGCGCCGACGAGCCGCTAGTTGACCCCACCGCTGATGTTGTTGCCGCGAGCTGCTGCTTCAGCCGCCGTCGTTGTTGCTGCCGCGACTGCTGCTGCCGCCGGTGCTGCCGTGGACAACCGGATTAGCCGCGACGTGCCAGTAGCAGCAGTAGTTTGCAGTGGTGCGCAATGAGGAGGGGACGCGGCGAGGGAGAGCAGTACTGCCGGCTATGAGGGGAGTGGCGCGGCGGGGGAAGCGGGGGAGGGGGACTGCCAACAGTAGCAGCAGTTTGCAGCGGGGGCGCGCTGCGGCTGGTTGGGGGGGGAGGGTGGCGCAGCGGGACGCGACGGGGAGGGAGACCGCCGGCGAGGAGGAGAGGGTGCGGCGTGTTTAAGGTGGCAGTGGGGAAGTGGCCTGCCAGCAGAACGGCGGGGGGTGGGGTGGTTGCGGCAGGGAACAGGAGGTTGGGTGCGGGGCAGAGGAAAAAGAAAAAGAAAAAAAAAGAGTATTTTAGTCCCAAAAAATGATCAAATTGATTGATCGTCTATGTCAATGAAGGACGATTTCCGTCAAAAATTGAAAATAGTTTACATTATGATAATTTAATATGGTACAACTTAAATTAAAATTAAAAAAACATAAGATGTAACTCAAATTTTCTCTAGTTAACTTCCTTTCCGTTCTTTTCATTTCCACTTACCTAACGATGCCTGTTTTGTAGGACCGGGTAACAAAGTAGTAGGAACATGATAAACTTGACCTCTGACCTCTTTATGAGTGAAGTGACATTTAACTTGAATATGCATGCATGAAGAGCACTCGGACGACGAAATTTTCAGCATCGTGGGTACCAACTTTGTTGTCCTCGCAATAGATAGACGTGGGAAAAGTTTGAGAAATGCTATGATCAACAAAAATACTTTTAAACCTGCAGGTTTGACTTGAAAATTACATAGGCCATTACACTTCCATGGGATAAAATGCATTTAAATTCTCCTTAAATGTGACAAAAATATAATTAAAGACTCATACTTTGAAAGAAACCATATTTTTTATATTTTTGCTCAATTCAGTCCCCCTCTTCCGTTAACAACCATTAAAAATCGTCTATTTAGACTCATAGTTGAAAGGAACCATGCCTTTTAGACGATTTTATCCCTGTTGGTGTTTTTGCCTTTCGACTAGAAAAGATAGTCCCACATCGGCTACACCAAATGGTGAGTATCTCAATATAATGAATTGCTTGTGTTGAGGTGTGCACATGAGGTGTAGTGGGGCACAAGTTTGTGTCATGTGGAAGTATTTTTCTAGAAGGAAAAAGGATTAAATCCAACAAGGATGCAAGTTAATTTTTGTTGTGCGGACTCGGACTCGGACACGGACTCCAGGATGTCTCGTGCATGCACGGGAGTGTTCGGGGGGTAGGCGTGGACTGGCACACTTCTATGCTGATTATGGGATGATCTAAAATATCAACCTCTATTTTTGAGTATTGGTATTTTAGTCCAACATCGGATAGGAGAAGAGGTGAAGTCTCAACTCCACTCTATAAATAGAGCCCCTTGGCCTCCTTTGAAAGATGCACCAAGAAGAGAGTAAAGGGAGTCCGTAAAGTCGAGGAAGCCCGTTCAAGTCTCAAATATTGACTTACGAGCGTTCCAGAAGTTCTTCGTGAACTTGCTGCTTCCTGGAAGCTGTTCGTGCTCGTGTGGGACGAATAAAGCTTTGAGCAACGGTGGTTCATTCACCCCAGCATCTCATTCTCGTCTGTCATCGCTGCTGTTGCCTTTTACAGTAACTTCTTTTTAGAAGCTCTACTGCCGATAGTCGCTTTGTCACTCCCCGATCCTGGAATATGTATTTTAATACGTAAACCGATAAACCGTATCTACCTTGTATTTATACTGTATTTATATGCTGTATTTCTTCATGTATTTCCCAAAAATATTCAAAAAAATATTATTTCGTAATTTATTATCTGCATTTGGGCCTACAGTTTTGGCTCATTTGGGGAACCTATTCTTGGTTCACCTTGGTTCATCATGAACCCATGGGTTCAAGATTCTATATAATAACTCAACTCATTCTCTCTCCTTTCATTTATTTTCTCTCATTTACTTTCCACCACCAACCAAGACAAGTACCAACTTGCTCAAGAGATGGATCCATAAATATTGTTGATGTTTTCTTACAAAATTATTTGTCAAAATATGTTCTTCTCCTTATTCTATACTAGTTTAGAACTTGAAGTTTTTCATTTTGAAGCTTTAATCTTTGTAGATCTAGGTTTTAGCCATTTTCGGATTTTCTAGGTTTTGATCTAGCAAACTTCATTATTTTTAAGTTTTGATGGTTCCATGTTGTAGAGAATTTTGTTCTACCCCATTTTGACCTAAGGAAGTTTCGATTTGGGCTCCGGATGAAGGTTTTGTGTAGTTTGGAAGCCATGGTTGCTTGGCTCCTCTTCTCGGACAAGTGGAGAAGAAGAGCAGTACTTGACCGCATGAATCTTCATGCGGCAAGTCTCTGGCCGCATGGCCTATCCAGCCGCATGAGACTCGTTCGAGCTCAGCCGCATGGAAAGTCCTTCCTAGCCGCATAAGACTTGCTTGAGTACTTGACCGCATGAATCTTCATGCGGCAAGTAATTGAGCCGCATAGCCTTGTTCAGACCCAGCCGCATGAGCCCCTGTCGCATGGACTTCATGCGGCTAGCCTTCGCAGCCGCATGAGTTCTTTTGCACCCAGCCGCATATGCGCCACTGTTTTGGGCCGCATAAAGCTCATCCGTCATCCAGCCGCATATGTATCGTCCATGCTCCGCCGCATAAGGCTTCGTCTGATCCTAGCCGCATATGCTGTTGAACTTCGGCCGCCTGGCGATTGCTCCCTTCGCAGCCGCATACGCTGACACCCCTTCGTCCGCATGAACCCGACCTTCCAGCCGCATGCGCCTTGGGGCTCTCTGAGCCGCATGAGCGTGTAGTCCCAGCCGCATGAACCAGTATTGACCCGGCCTCATGGACTCACTCCCCTTGGGCCGCATGGACTTTTGTGCCCTATATTGTTACCTTATTATTATTATTATTATTATTATTATTATATATATATATTATATGCCTATTTTATATCCTTACGCCTTTTGTCCCGAGCATGATATGAGCACTAATGTGACCCCGGAGAACAAAGTGTTCCTACCTGATACATGTACATGAATGTCCCAGTTCTTGTTCATGCTCGACAAAAGACTCGTAACTCCACGTGGCATATTTGCAATGATGTATTACACTAAGGAGGGTAGAACATGTTGACATACTGATTGACATGGATCCTCTTTAGGGTACTCGTACTAAAGTACGACCTTAGGAGGATAATCATGCAGGCCACAGCATGTGAGTCCAAGATTTCATCTAGGGTTAAACTAGGCAACTAAATATACTAGATGCATGGGGAGGGCAAAATCCCGAGATCGTGTTACACCAGCCGCCTTGAGATGCTGTCTTGACGCGCCGGCTGGTCTCCACGGATACTGTGTCATCTGCAACGAGTGGATGACTGTATCCGATTAATTCCTGCTATATATTATATGTTTTAGCAAGGTGGCCTTGCGAGGGACCTGTGCTCAATCATACCTGTCTACGCGAACCCCTGGGTTGGCTAGCCTTGCTGGAAAGATACGATCTGAGGATTTTCTAATAACATGACGCGAGGATAACCTCGTTCCACTAGAAACGCGTAGACTTGATTGGCCGTAAAAACGACTTGCTTGTATCCTATTACCTTCCGTGAGTAACTGAGGGAAGCGGACTGTCATGGTACGTGATCCAACCCATGTTCTTATTTGATTGTTGGGTTGGTTATCGTACTATGATAGGCTGTGGACCGAAGTTATGAACGGAAGACTTATTCTGGTTGTGAAGTGCTACTTCTGTGAATGACCGAGGAACATGGTTTATCGTGGTACATGATCCAACCCATGTTCTTGTTTGATTGTTGGGTTGGTTATTGTGCTGCGATAGGCTATCGACCGAAGTCACGATCAGGAGATTTTATTGTTTATACCCTTTGACTTATGCGAAAGTTATAGAGTACGACGCATCCCGACTCCATGCGGCACCTTTTGTCCTTGTTTGGTTGTAAGGGTGCCATATGGGTTCGAGGATGTGGCGCCACCCTATAATGGTAGCATAAGTATTACTATTATCATTCATTCTATTAACTGGGTTTAGTCTTAACTCTTGTGCCCCTTTGGCGGTACTTGCTATTCGGGGCTGACCCCGCTGGTTTTGTTTGGCCAGATCCCGTAGCAGAGCCAGAGGACACGATCTTCCTCCCTGACATCCATGGTGCATACTAGGAGCATGGCAGTTCGGGGACTCGAGTGGGATTCTTCTCCACCACTCCTGCTTATACTTTTGCGGCGTTTAGCCACCGGCACCTGTTAGCCGGATTACTTGACATTTTGTGTCAGTACATAATTGTAATTAAATAGACTACAGCTGTGTATAATTTTGTACTCCTGACTCTCCGAGATAGCTAAATTATGAAGCTAGTCTCTCATGATCATTTTGATACAGCGTCGGGGACGCCTTACTGCTTTATCTTTAATGCTCATCTTTTGCTGATGTGATTTGATTGATTGAGACATAGAACTCTGTGGGACCATAGGAGACTTGATTGTAGCATGTACCCTCTAGTCTCTTGACAGCCACGATCGCCGTATGACGTTACGTACCTCATATGGTGTAGCTGGCCTAGTCCGTCTCCGTATTTCGGTACTGGGGCGTGACAAGGTTTTAGTGGTGGCCCATGCAGGTCTAATTTTCAGACTTGTGGGGTATTGCGAATTATTAGGAGTCTCAATCAAAACTTGTTCTCCTTGAAATTCTGTTTCAAATTCTCTGTCCTTGCCTTGATCTCTAACCTGACTTGCATCCTCGAAATCTTCCTCGTCCGGACTTGATAATCTTATATTCTTCTCTATAGGGGTGCTTCATTCTCAGTAGCGGGTGAGGCCCATGAGGAAGAGCAGCAAGAGCATGGCTCGACTGGGCAGCAATAGGGGAGAGAACCTTCTCCAGTACAGGCACGAGCAGAAATGGAGCCAGAGGCAGTGCAGCCACAGGTTATTGAAACTCCAGCAGCACCAGCAGCAACGGCAGTACCAGACGCCGTAGCACTCCTGGAGATCATCCGAGGGTTTCTTGTCACTAACCAACAGCAACAGACTCGGCAGCAGGAGCAGAACGTGTTGCTGAACCAAGGGATTCAGTTAGCTCTTGAGAGGAGTGCCGGGGTTGACTCGGGAGCATCAGGAAGGTTCCGTCGCTTGAACCCGAGGTATTTTGATGGCACGGAGGATGCCATCACTGCGGATGCATGGATTCAAGACATCGAAGCCATTCTTGTGGCAGCCAAGGTTCCAGATGATGAGAAGGTTGATCAGGTCAAACTTGTACTTCAGGATCTTGCCCGCGACTGGTGGGCATCAGAAGAAGTTGGTACAAGACGCCCTGTTCGTTGGACCACCTTCAGTGACAGATTCAAGGCCAAGTATTTTGGCATAGTAGCTCGATATGAGCTCCAGCAGAAGTTCATCAGTCTCAAGCAAGCAGGCAAGACCGTAGATGGGTATGCAGCAGAGTTCTGCAGATTGTGCCGTTTCGCGCCAGCAATGGTGGCAACGGAGCCAGAAAAAGCTATGAGGTTACAGCAGGGACTTCATTTGGAATTATTGCAGCTTGTGGAAGGACTCGACTACCAGACGTTTGACGCTGTCTTAACGGCAGCCCGGAGGCACGAGCTTACCCAGCAGAGGTTGGCATCGAGGGCAGGAGGTCAGAAGAGATCTCATTCCCAGGTTGGAGGAGGAGCAATGCAGCGAACATCGACACCAGCACCCGGTGTACGTATTCATGATGCAGGAGCGCCGCGGAGGACGACCGTGTCAACTAATACAGCGCTAGTTCGGCATCAGCAGCCGAGGAACCAGCAACAGCGTCAGGAAGCACCCCAGGGCTGTACATTCTGTGGAAAGGCAGGGTACACGAGGAAGGTGTGCCTGTCAGCGAATGGCTTATGCTTGAGGTGTGGTAGTTCAGACCACCGTATTTCTACTCGTCCTATGATGCAGAGGCCAGGAGGGCCAGCTCAGCAGTTTCCAGCATTGCCAGCTGCGACGGCAACCCCGAGTGGAGGGCCAGTATTAGCAGTAAGGCCCCTAGCCCAGCGTCTACCAACGCAGGCTCAGATGTTCCGCCAGGCACAGGAAGCCGAAGGCCCTCAGAGGCAGCAACAGTATGGTCGAGGAAGGCCGCAACAAGGGGCTCCGCGGGGCCAGGCTCTCACATTGACCTTGGGAGAGGCTCTAGCGTCTAGTGACGTGGTGGCAGGTAAAATTCTCGTCACCTCATTTTCTGCTGTAGCATTATTTGATTCAGGCGCTACTCATTCATTCATCTCTGCACAATATGCTACACGGATTGGACTAGTATTTGAGGCATTGCCGGAGAGGATGGATATACTCACCGGCAATGGGCTCGTAGAAGTGAGCAGAGTGCGCTTTTCATGTCCGGTAGTGGTGTGTGGGCATTTATTGCCCGCATCATTGATTGAATTCCCTATGGGGAATTTTGATGTTGTTCTTGGCATAGACTGGTTGAGAGACAGTCATGCGACCATTGATTGTAGAGGAGGTAGGGTCATATTCAGCATTCCTAGGATGGAGCAGTTCATCTTTACTCGAACCTTGAAGAATCAGGCCGGAGGCGTCATCTCAGCAGCAGTGTCAGAGCCAGGACAGATTCCGAGAGTGGTCGAAGATTTTCTCGACGTCTTCCCTGATGAGCTCCCAGGGATACCCCCAGTCAGAGAGATAGAATTTAGCATTGAGTTGAACCCTGGAACGAGGCCTATTGCAGACAGAGTTTACAGAATGTCGCCGTCAGAACAGTATAAGTTGTATCAACATGAAGAAGAGTTGAAGTCTAAGGGATTCATCCGAGACAGTAAATCGCCCTGGGCCGTGCCAGTGATTCTAGTTCCCAAGAAGGATGGGTCGACGAGGATGTGCATCAACTACCGCAAGCTGAATGCAGTAACAGTAAAGAATAAGTACCCGCTACCAAGGATTGATGACCTATTTGACCAGTTGAGCAAGGCCAACGTCTTTTCCAAGATCGATCTTCGGTCGGGATACTATCAAGTAAGAGTCCGGGAGCAAGACATACTGAAGACAGCATTCAGATCTAGATACGGGCATTATGAGTTTTTAGTAATGCCCTTTGGACTAACCAACACACCCGCAGTATTCATAGATTTAATGAACCGCATCTTTTTGCCGTACTTGGATAAATTTGTGGTGGTGTTCATAGATGACATTCTTGTCTATTCCAGCAGTGAAGAGGAGCATGGGAAACATCTTAGGACTGTCTTGCAGACATTGAGGGAGCATCAACTTTATGCGAAGCTCGACAAGTGTGAATTCTGGTTAGATCACATTTCGTTCCTGGGGTATGTAATTTCTGGGGCAGGAGTGTCAGTGGATCCGAAGAAGATTGAGGCCGTAGAGCATTGGCCAGTCCCGAGAACGGTTGCAGAAGTGCAAAGTTTCTTGGGATTAGCTGGTTACTACAGAAGGTTCGAGGCGGACTTTGCCAAGATCTCTGCGCCCTTAACGCGTTTGACGCACAAGGACGTGGAGTTTGTTTGGTCAGCTAGCTGTCAGACATCATTTGAAGAATTGAAGAAGAGGTTGATCTCAGCCCCGATCTTGACGCTTCCGGTTGGAGCGGGAGGCTTTACAGTATATTGTGACGCATCTGGGAAGGGTCTTGGATGTGTATTGATGCAGCATGGAAAGGTGATAGCATATGCGTCTCGGCAACTTCGAGACCATGAGAAAAATTATCCGACTCACGATTTGGAGTTAGCAGCTGTGGTATTTTCACTCAAGTTGTGGAGGCATTATTTGTACGGGGATCGGGTAGAGATTTATACTGATCATAAGAGTTTGAAATACGTATTCACGCAACGAGATTTGAATATGAGGCAAAGAAGATGGTTAGAACTGCTGAAGGATTTTGATTTAGATCTTCAGTATCATCCAGGCAAGGCGA
The DNA here is from genome assembly GCA_029216955.1 of Iris pallida. NCBI lineage: Eukaryota > Viridiplantae > Streptophyta > Magnoliopsida > Asparagales > Iridaceae > Iris > Iris pallida. The sequence continues at coordinate 2,269,295 of JANAVB010018399.1, read as the reverse complement.
ATATAGTTGCAGATGCACTGAGTAGGAGAAATCGTGCCTTTATCCTGACCTCGCAGAAGCATATTTTAGAAGACCTTCAGAGTATGGGAATCGAAGTAGTTTTGCCAGGGGATATAGGAAGAATGACCAGTATGCAGATTCAGTCAACCTTAGTAGAGAGGATAAGGACAGCACAAGCAGGAGATCCACAGATTCAGAAGTTGCGGTCGGAGTGTGAATCAGGCCGTAGGAAGGAGTTAGTGATTCATGAAGATGGTATGCTCAGGTTTGGAAACAGACTCTGTGTACCTAGTGGAGACCTTCGACAAGAAGTTATGTCCGAAGCTCATAGTTCTATTTACTCCATTCATCCAGGAGGAACGAAGATGTATCGAGATATCAGGCAGTTCTTTTGGTGGAATGGCATGAAAAGAGAGATAGCGAGATTTGTATCCAAGTGTCTGGTCTGTCAGCAGGTGAAAGCCGAGCAGCAGAGACCAGCAGGGTTGCTCCAGCCGCTTCCTATCCCAGAATGGAAATGGGAGCACATCACGATAGATTTTGTGACCGGTTTACCTAGATCCCCGGCTGGCAAGAATGCAGTCTGGGTAATAGTAGATCGAATCACGAAGGTCGCTCATTTCCTTCCCTTCCGAGTTGGACAGACTACTGAGCAGTTAGCAGAAATGTACATGAAGCAGATAGTAAGGCAGCACGGTGTTCCAGTTAGTATAGTATCAGATCGGGATACGCGGTTTACTTTCCATTTTTGGCGGAGCTTACACCAAAGTTTGGGAACCAAGTTGAGATTCAGTACTGCTTATCATCCACAAACTGACGGGCAATCAGAAAGAACCATTCAGACGTTAGAAGATATGCTACGGGCATGTACCTTGGATTTTGGCGGATCTTGGGAGGATCACCTTCATCTAGTGGAGTTCTCCTATAACAACAGCTATCAGGCTAGCATTCAGATGGCCCCGTTCGAAGCATTGTACGGCAGGAAGTGCAGGTCTCCTTTGGCATGGGACGACGTTGGAGAACGAAAGTTGTTGGGACCAGAGATGATCACACAGACTGTGGAGATAGTAAAGTTGGTCAGAGAGCGCCTTCGAGTTGCGCAGGACCGACATCGTCATTGGACAGATCAGCATCGTAGGCCTCTAGAGTTCAGAGCGGGCGACCAAGTATTTCTGCGGATTTCACCTACTCGGGGTATCATCAGATTTGGAACCCGAGGAAAGCTTAGTCCAAGATACGTTGGTCCTTTTAAGATTCTCGCTCGGGTAGGCGATGTGGCTTATCGACTTGCCCTTCCGCCTTCGTTAACTGGCATACATGATGTGTTTCATGTGTCCCAGTTACGTGGGTATGTCCCGGATCTGAGTCATGTCCTCGATCATTCTGAGTTAGTCGTTGGTACCGACCTAACTTACGAGGAACAACCCGTATCTATTTTAGACCGGCGAGAGAAGGTACTCAAGAATCGGACGATCAGCCTTGTCCGTGTTTCTTGGAACCATCACTCTCCGGGAGAGTCAACCTGGGAGCGCGAGGACGAGATCAGATCTCGGTATCCGCATTTGTTTGACTGATAAGTTATCTTTTTGCACCTTATTGACACGATTCCATGCTTATCTGCACCTGCTTGTTTTACACCTTGTGATGTATGATAATAACTGCTATGATAGTTAACTTGTATACGATAGTGCCTTGCTTGCCCTGGTTTCACTATCCTGTCTTGGCTAGAATTCCGAGGACGGAATTTTTCTAAGAAGGGTAGAGATGTCACTCCCCGATCCTGAAATATGTATTTTAATACGTAAACCGATAAACCGTATCTACCTTGTATTTATACTGTATTTATATGCTGTATTTCTTCATGTATTTCCCAAAAATATTCAAAAAAATATTATTTCGTAATTTATTATCTGCATTTGGGCCTACAGTTTTGGCTCATTTGGGGAACCTATTCTTGGTTCACCTTGGTTCATCATGAACCCATGGGTTCAAGATTCTATATAATAACTCAACTCATTCTCTCTCCTTTCATTTATTTTTTCTCATTTACTTTCCTCCACCAACCAAGGCAAGTACCAACTTGCTCAAGAGATGGATCCATAAATATTGTTGATGTTTTCTTACAAAATTATTTGTCAAAATATGTTCTTCTCCTTATTCTATACTAGTTTAGAACTTGAAGTTTTCCATTTTGAAGCTTTAATCTTTGTAGATCTAGGTTTTAGCCATTTTCGGATTTTCTAGGTTTTGATCTAGCAAACTTCATTATTTTTAAGTTTTGATGGTTCCATGTTGTAGAGAATTTTGTTCTACCCCATTTTGACCTAAGAAAGTTCCGATTTGGGCTCCGGATGAAGGTTTTGTGTAGTTTGGAAGCCATGGTTGCTTGGCTCCTCTTCTCGGACAAGTGGAGAAGAAGAGCAGTACTTGAACGCATGAATCTTCATGCGGCAAGTCTCTGGCCGCATGGCCTATCCAGCCGCATGAGACTCGTTCGAGCTCAGCCGCATGGAAAGTCCTTCCTAGTCGCATAAGACTTGCTTGAGTACTTGACCGCATGAATCTTCATGCGGCAAGTAATTGAGCCGCATAGCCTTGTTCAGACCTAGCCGCATGAGCCCCTGTCGCATGGACTTCATGCGGCTAGCCTTCGCAGCCGCATGAGTTCTTTTGCACCCAGCCGCATATGCGCCACTGTTTTGGGCCGCATAAAGCTCATCCGTCATCCAGCCGCATATGTATCGCCCATGCTCAGCCGCATAAGGCTTCGTCTGATCCTAGCCGCATATGTTGTTGAACCCTGGCCGCCTGGCGATTGCTCCCTTCGCAGCCGCATACGCTGACACCCCTTCGTCCGCATGAACCCGACCTTCCAGCCGCATGCGCCTTGGGGCTCTCTGAGCCGCATGAGCGTGTAGTCCCAGCCGCATGAACCAGTATTGACCCGGCCGCATGGACTCACTCCCCTTGGGCCGCATGGACTTTTGTGCCCTATATTGTTACCTTATTATTATTATTATTATTATATATATATATATTATGCCCATTTTATATCCTTACACCTTTTGTCCCGAGCATGATATGAGCACTAATGTGACCCCGGAGAACAAAGTGTTCCTACCTGATACCAGTACATGAATGTCCCAGTTTTTGTTCATGCTCGACAAAAGACTCGTAACTCCACGTGGCATATTTGCAATGATGCATTACACTAAGGAGGATAGAACATGTTGACATACTGATTGACATGGATCCTCTTTAGGGTACTCGTACTAAAGTACGACCTTAGGAGGATAATCATGCAGGCCACAGCATGTGAGTCCAAGATTTTACCTAGGGTTAAACTAGGCAACTAAATATACTAGATGTATGGGGAGGGCAAAATCCCGAGATCGTGTTACACCAGCCGCCTTGAGATGCTGTCTTGACGCGCCGGCTGGTCTCCACGGATACTGTGTCATCTGCAACGAGTGGATGACTGTATCCGATTAATTCCTGCTACATATTATATGTTTTAGCAAGGTAGCCTTGCGAGGGACCTGTGCTCAATCATACCTGTCTACGCGAACCCCTGGGTTGGCTAGCCTTGCTGGAAAGATACGATCTGAGGATTTTCTAATAACATGACGCGAGGATAACCTCGTTCCACTAGAAACGCGTAGACTTGATTGACCGTGAAAACGACTTGCTTGTATCCTATTACCTTCCGTGAGTAACTGAGGGAAGCGGACTGTCATGGTACGTGATCCAACCCATGTTCTTGTTTGATTGTTGGGTTGGTTATCGTACTATGATAGGCTGTGGACCGAAGTTATGAACGGAAGACTTATTCTGGTTGTGAAGTGCTACTTCTGTGAATGACCGAGGAACATGGTTTATCGTGGTACTTGATCCAACCCATGTTCTTGTTTGATTGTTGGGTTGGTTATTGTGCTGCGATAGGCTATCGACCGAAGTCACGATCAGGAGATTTTATTGTTTATACCCTTTAACTTATGCGAAAGTTATAGAGTACGACGCATCCCGACTCCATGCGGCACCTTTTGTCCTTGTTTGGTTGTAAGGGTGCCATATGGGTTCGAGGATGTGGCGCCACCCTATAATGGTAGCATAAGTATTACATTATCATTCATTCTATTAACTGGGTTTAGTCTTAACTCTTGTGCCCCTTTGGCGGTACTTGCTATTCGGGGCTGACCCCGCTGGTTTTGTTTGGCCAGATCCCGTAGCAGAGCCAGAGGACACGATCTTCCTCCCTGACATCTATGGTGCATACTAGGAGCATGGCAGTTCGGAGACTCGAGTGGGTTTCTTCTCCACCACTCCTGCTTATACTTTTGCGGCGTTTAGCCACCGGCACCTGTTAGCCGGATTACTTGATATTTTGTGTCAGTACATAATTATAATTAAACAGACTGCAGCTGTGTATAATTTTGTACTCCTGACTCTCCGAGATAGCTAAATTATGAAGCTAGTCTCTCATGATCATTTTGATACAGCGTCGGGGACGCCTTACTGCTTTATCTTTAATGCTCATCTTTTGCTGATGTGATTTGATTGATTGAGACATAGAACTCTGTGGGACCATAGGAGACTTGATTGTAGCATGTACCCCCTAGTCTCTCGACAGCCACGATCGCCGTATGACGTTACGTACCTCATATGGTGTAGCTGGCCTAGTCCGTCTCCGTATTTCGGTACTGGGGCGTGACACGCTTGCACAAAAGTCTCTTTAAATTTTTTGTGTATTACGTAGAATCTTTTTAGATCCTCGTAATTCAGAATCCTCCAGAATATCTGTTGCACATCTTCTTTATGGTGTTGCATTTGAAACGTTGTCTTTACAATTGTTTCTGTTTCAGAATTTTTCATCAAAAATTGTGCCTTTCCACTAACAATCTCAAAGCTTTATTGAGAAGATGGATAATTCTCGTGCTTCGCTCATCGATACCGGCTTTAACAAGTTGGAGAAATTCGATGGCAAACACTTCCAGATATGGAGATGAAAGGTCACTTTAAATCTTCAACTCGTGAATGTTGATTACGTGCTGTCAGAAGAAGAACCGATCGTTCCAACCACTGGATCTGCTGCGGCTGTGGCCGCTGCTACGACCAAGCAAGCGAAGTGGAAGAGAGAAAACAGTATATGCAAACTATTGATACTCAATTCATGGAAGACTCTCTGGCAGAGTCCTACTCCAAGAAGACATCTGCCAAAGAGATATGGGACTCCTTGGGAAAGCTCTATGAAGATGACGAGAACCGGTCCAAGATCTTCATGGTAGAAAAATACCACAAGTGGACCTTCGAAGACGAGAAGGCGATGCTGTCCCAAGTAAAGGAGTTTCTGAAGTTGCGTCAGAAACTAGAAGACGAGAACATGCCCCTCGTCGACAAGTTTGTCGTTGGAGGGATCGTCGTGAAACTTCCTACAGAATGGAGCAACTTCTATGCAAGGATGCATCGAAAGAAGATGGAAATTAGCTTGGAAGATTTCTTGCAAGAGATCCATGTTGAGGATGAGATGCGCTCTCAACAGAAGATGGATACTCTGTCCAAGCAACTGGCGAAGGCTAATCTGGTCCAAACCAGAGAGTACCAGGGGAAGCAGGCTGCTTCTCATCGCAAAAAGAAGGACTTCACGAATCTAAAAGTGAAGGGTCCTGCTTTCAAGCAGCAGAAGTGCAAGTCCCATGTGACTTGCTTCAATTATAGCAAGAAGGGCCACTACAAATCCGAATGCAAGTCCAGGCCCAAAGAACAAGGTGAGCCTAGTAAGGTTTCTATGATTACTAATCTAGTTGCCATGATAGCACAGGTTGCAACTGTGGAGGCTGACTTGGACTAGTGGATAGACACTGGTGCGACCTGCCATGTCTGTTCAGACAAAGACTGGTTCGTCTTTTATGAGCCAACTTCAGAGAAGGTCATAATGGCAAACCAGGCACAAGCTGAGGTATTGGGGATCGGGACGGTGGAGCTAAAACTCACATCGGGAAACACTCTGACGCTTCAAGGTGTGAAGCATGTTCCAGTAATTGCTAAGAACCTAATCTCTGGAAGTCTGCTCTGCAACGCAGGCTTGAGGATGGACATCAATGTTGGCCAGTTGGTGATGTCCAAGAAGGGTACATTCTTCGGGAAAGCTTTCCAAATTGAAGGAATGTACAAGATTCAGCTTGTTGTAACCCAGCATGATAATATAAATGCAATCACTTTTTCTGATTATTCTCTTGAGTTGTGGCATAATAGGCTGGGACATGTTCATTGTAAAAGGATTTACAGAATGTCTAATCTAGGACTTATCTCCAAGTGTGGGGGTAAAGTAAAGAAATGCGAAGTATGTGCTCAGACGAAGATCACAAGGAAACCCTTTCACAGGGTCCATCGAAGCACAGATCTTCTGGAGTTGGTTCACTCAGATATCTGTGACTTCAAATAATTCTCTACAAAGGCCGGGATGAAGTATTTCATTACTTTCATCGATGACTTCTCAAAGTATGCTTTCGTCTACTTGCTCAAGTCTAAAGACGAAGCATTCGAGAAGTTCAAGGAGTTCAGGGCCGAGGCTGAGCGGCAAACTGGACAACAACTCAAGAGGTTAAGGAGTGATCGAGGCAGGGAGTATCGGTCTCATGAATTCTTATCATTCTGCAAAGAACATGGAATCATCAATGAGACAACGGCTCCGTACTCTCCTCAATCCAACGGAGTAGCAGAAAGGAAGAACAGAACGTTGACAGAGATGATGAACTCCATGTTGTTGACTGCGGGTCTTCCAAAGTGCTACTGGGGAGAAGATGCACTAACGGTAACGTTCATTCTGAACAGAGTGCCATATGCAACTTCCGACATAACTCCTCATGAACTCTGGTTCAAAGTCAGACCTAACTTGAATGTCATTCGAGTGTGGGGGTGTCTGGCTTATGTGAAGCTTCCGAATCTGAAGATTCAGAACCTGGGGACAAGGACTACGAAGGCGATCTTCTTGGGGTATGCCGATAAGAGTGATGCTCGGAGATTCCTTGATATCGATCAAACCATATCATCGAATCTCGCGATGCTGAATACTTTGAAGACAAGTTTGCAAAACACAATAATATTGTTCTCGCGGATCTTCCGGAGAATGATGAGGGTACAAAGCAGACAGAAGTCTTTGATGAACCAGTAGTCCAAGATGAAGCTGTCGTCAAGGAGACACCAGCTGAACCAGAACTCGCTGAGCCGTCAACTAAGCAAACGAGGAGGCCGAAAGACTTCGGAGATGACTTCGTCTCCTATCATGTGGAAGCAGATCCGTTTACCTATGATGAGGCGATGAAGACCAGAGATGCTGTATTCTGGAAGGAGGCGATAGACAACGAGATTGACTCAATCATCTCCAACAACACATGGGTATTGGTTGACCTGCTAGAAGGAGCAAGACCCATCGGATATAAATGGATCTTCAAGAAGAAGATGAAAGCAGATGGAACCATTGACAAGTTCAAGGCCAGGCTAGTGGCCAAGGGGTTTGCTCAGAAGCAGGGGATCGACTACTTTGACACCTTTGCTCCAGTAGCTCGGATGACAACCATCAGATTGTTAATTGCTCTAGCAGCAATACACAAGCTGGTGATACATCAGATGGATGTGAAAACGGCATTCCTTAATGGCGAGCTGACCGAAGAGATCTACATGCAACAACCAGAAGGTTTTGTCGTCAGAGGTCTGAAAGACAAAGTCTGCAAGTTGATGAAGTCTCTGTATGGTTTGAAACAAGCTCCCAAAATGTGGTACGAGAAGTTTGACAAGGTGATAAGGTCAAATGGCTACAGGGTCAGTGAAACAGACAAGTGTGTCTATACGATATTTGCTGACGGAAGAGGAGTAATCATATGTCTTTACGTGGACGACATGCTAATCCTAGATACGAATTTAAGCTGCGTCACAGAGACAAAGAAATTCCTCTCGACCAAGTTCAGTATGAAGGACTTGGGGGATGCCGACGTAATCTTGGGGCTCAAGATCATCCGGACAGGCACTGGAATAGCGCTGTCACAATCTCATTATATTGAGAAGATGCTCACTCGCTACGGGTATCAAGATCTTCCTTTTATTGATACACCGTACCGGAGTGATCAGAAGCTGGAGCCAAATTCGAGGGAAAGCATCAGGCAGTTGGAGTACGCTAGCGTCATCGGAAGCTTGATGTACGCTACTACTGCCACAAGGCCTGACATAGCTTTTGCAGTAGGAATGCTGAGTCGGTTCACTAGCAATCCAGGCGTTGAGCACTGGAAAGCTGTGAAGCGTGTTATGAGATATCTCAAGAAAACTCAGACATATGCACTTTTCTACAGCGGAGATCCGTCAGTAGTGGAAGGCTTCAGTAATGCTAGCTGGTGTTCAGATATGGAGAGCGAGTATTCCACAGGTGGATTCGTATTCGCCATGGGCGGAGCTCCTATATCGTGGAAGTCGAAGAAGCAGACTATGTTATCTCGCTCCTCCATGGAATCTGAATTCTTTGCATTGGATGCTGCTGCAGATGAAGCAGAGTGACTTCGGGAGCTCATGTATGATCTTTCGATGGTTGGGGCTCAGATACCAGTAATACCGATATACTGTGACAACCAGGCGGCAGCAGCGGTGGCATCGAATGATCTCTTCAACAGGAAGAAGAGAACTGTGCGGTTGAAGCACAGGACAGTGAACGATCTCATCAAGAGAGGTGTCATTGCAGTGATTGATGTTCGGAGTCAGGCGAACCTGTCGGATCCGTTCACCAAGGGCCTCAAGCGCCAGCTGGTCGATGACACAGCTTGTAAAATGGGCTTGAAGGCATTCTGATATTGTGTTATTACATTCCTACCATAAAGTTTTATGTTATTAGTTCAAAGAGAAATCTACTAGGCATCTAGCTTTTGGTTCAAGTGAGGACTATTAACCAGAAAAAAATCAGGAACTGTAGGTACTTGTCCTATGTGACATGAAGAGGTTACGGACCTACAACCACTGTTGTCTACTGTTGTTTTCTGCGAAAAACGGATCCTGTGGGAAGGTTGGCTTAAATGCCTTAATGAGTTCTCAGGCAGAGTGAATGCCTGGAGTGCTTTACAGGAAGCACGGTAGCACAGCACTACAAGGAGTGTAACTCCATGCTACAGTAGGGTGACTCCACCATGAGGTTCCCAGGTAGGGGTAATGCCTCGGCTTTGCAAACCAAGTCACAGCGGAGTAGCACTGCAAATAGGCAGGTAGCCTAATGCTGTATGATAATCGTAATAAAGAGAGGTAGACAGCACTACAAAGAGGACGATGTCCTCATGTTACAGTGGCATGACACCACGAAGAGGTACCAGGTAGGGTAAAGCCTCAGCTTCGCAAGCCATGTCATAGCGGCGTAACACCGCATGGAAGCACAAGGCTTCATACTGGGTAGTTTGGCACTACAAAGAGGCTTGTGATCTCATGCTACAGTAGTATGACACTACGATGAGGTACCCAGGTGGGGTAAAGCCTCGGCTTTAAGCCATGTCATAGTGGCGTAGCACCGCAAAGAAGCGCAATACTTTATGCCATGACTCTTTATAAAAAACTCACCTATAGTGTATGGACAGAGATATCATGCCGTCTCTTGAGGGTAAACTTGTAGACGCCCAAAAATTATACACTGAAACCAGGCTGGCACAAGGCCTTCAATGTGCAGCCAGAAGCACAGTTGATGTCATTATGTGAGTAGGAAGAATTACAGTTATGGTACAGAATTCAAGGCTTAGTCCATTCTTGTATCATGCTGTTATTTAACCTATGCGGGAAGATTCAAGTCGTAGCGACATCTCTCCTAATGCATGATGGGCAGTAACTGTGGGAAACGCTCAACCCATATATTGAGATATGTGGGGGATTGTTGGTGTTTTTGCCTTTGGACTAGAAAAGATAGTCCCACATCGGCTACACCAAATGGTGAGTATCTCAATATAATGCATTGCTTGTGTTGAGGTGTGCACATGAGGTGTAGTGGGGCACAAGTTTGTGCCATGTGAAAGTATTTTCCTAGAAGAAAAAATGATTAAATCCAACAAGGATGCAAGTTAATTTTTGTTGTGCGGACTCGGACTCGGACACGGACTCCAGGATGTCTCGTGCATGTACGGGAGTGTTCGGGGGGTAGGCGTGGACTGGCACACTTCTATGCTGATTATGGGATGATCTAAAATATCAAACTCTATTTTTGAGTATTGGTATTTTAGTCCCACATCGGATAGGAGAAGAGGTGAAGTCTCAACTCCACTCTATAAATAGAGCCCCTTGGCCTCCTTTGAAAGATGCACCAAGAAGAGAGTAAAGGGAGTCCTTAAAGTCCAGGAAGCCCGTTCAAGTCTCAAATATTGACTTACGAGCGTTCCAGAAGTTCTTCGTGAACTTGCTGGTTCCTGGAAGCTGTTCGTGCTCGTGTGGGGCGAATAAAGCTTTGAGCAACGGTGGTTCATTCACCCCAGCATCTCATTCTCGCCTGTCATCGCTGCTGTTGCCTTTTACAGTAACTTCTTTTTAGAAGCTCTACTGCCGATAGTCGCTTGCACAAAAGTCTCTTTAGATTTTTTTTGTATTATGTAGAATCTTTTTAGATCCTCGTAATTCAGAATCCTCCAGGATCTCTGTTGACATCTTCTTTAAGGTGTTGCATTTGAAACGTTGTCTTTACAATTGTTTCTGTTTCAGAATTTTCTATCGAAAATTGTGCCTCTGTACTAACAATCCCTTCCCTCGCCCTCCCCCCTCCCCTCTCCTCCAGTGGTGGGTACGGGTCGAGGGGACTGGCCGACGGAGGGAGGAGGGGGGCGGGTCGTGAGGCAAGGGCTGACCGACGGAGGGGCGGAGGGGCTGGCCGGCGGAGGGAGGAGGGGGGAGGGTAGGGAAGGGGGGTATTTTATGTATTTGTTTAGTTTTTATTCTTTTTAAATGTCATTAACAGCCATTTTTAACGGTTAATAGACGGTAGGGACTTTCTTGCTCACGCAGACAATCTATGGTGGGGCAGACAGCTTAAGTTTTCTAACGAGTCTTATTTTGCTAACGAGGCAAATCTAAGGAGAATTTAAATGCACTTTACCCCACTTCCATGAGAACTAGCAACTGTACTTTGTTTCTTACTGCATCAAATGATCAAGTTGTTGCCGATAACAGTGAAGTAGCCACCATTTGAGAGGGGTGAGTATGGGCAGTGTGAGACAGGGCCAGCCCAGGCAGGCTCGGTAGTGGCCCAGGACAGCCAGGACGAAAATTTGGGTTCCAAAAAAAAAAAAAAAAAATATATATATATATATATATATTGTTGGTGCTTTCTTTACATGGAGAGAGCTTGCTCTCAACATGCCTTGTAAAATTTTAGTCCCACATCGGAAATGCACCATGAGTTATCTCAACATATATACTTGGTTGTGTTGTTGAGAGATGCACATGGGGTGGTGACCCTAAGGAGGGAACCATGTGGGTGATTTTACTAGAAGGTAAGAATAAGGCTCCAAGGATTAAGCATTAATGCTTTTGTCATTCTCTTGGATTAATTCCATTTGGAGCTAAGCCCCAAAGGGGCTTAGCGACTCCGACTCGGACTCGGACTCGGACTCGGGCTCAGGCTCATGAGGCATAATTTGGCGTTTTGTTGGCGCACTTTGCACTTAGCACGTCAGCAGTCATGCGATCTTATATGACATGCGGCTCATATGCGGCCATGCGGCTCATGTGGTCCATGCGGTCCATGCGGCCATGAGGCTCATGCGGTCAGGCTGCTGCTTTGTGGGATTTGAATTAATTTTGTTTCTATCTTTATGGGATTTGAATTAATCTCGTTGCTATCTTTTTGGGATTTGATTCAATCTTTTCATAACTGAAGAGGCGGCTAGGGTTTCCACCCTCTCTCTATATATACTCTCTTCTGGCCTCATTTGTGACTACTACGAAAATATAAGTCAGAAAAGGAGAAAGAGAGAGAGAGCTGCTGTCGCCATTACAAGTCCATCCGAGGAGTCAGAACAGAGGTGACTTCGAGCGTTCCACAAGTTCTTCAAACTTGCTGGTTCCTGGAAGCAGTTTGTGTGGGGCGAATCTTGCTTTGAGCAACGTTATTTTGACACCCCAGCATTTTTCTTCTTCTCATCTTTCAATAGATTATTGTACCTCGTTCTGTCCAAATTGCAACACGTTTGCAAGGAAGAACGAGAGATCTTCTCTTCTCTATTTTCCTCCTCCATATTGTAATCGGGTTATTTGGCTTTTGTATCATCGTAGATCTCTGTTGCATCAATTTTACCAGCTTTGATCAAGCCCGGGGACTAACTATCTCAAAGCAAAATCCTTATAGATGGAAAATATTAATGCTTCGCTCGTCCAATCGGACTACTGTAAGTTGGAAAAGTTCGATGGAGAGCATTATCAAGTCTGGAAGAGAAAGGTTTATCTAACTCTTCAACTAAAAGACGTTAATCATGTTCTGTTGGAGGAAGAACCCTCTGTTCCAGACACTGGATCTATTGCCGCAATCAATGCGGCTACCAAACTCCAGGCCAAATGGAGAAAGGAAAATAGCATCTGCAGGCTTCTCATCCTGAATGCTATGGAGGACTCCCTGGCAGAATCCTACTCGAAGAAGGAACTTGCCAGAGACATATGGGAGTCTGTGGAAAAACTGTATGAAGAAGACAGGAACAGGAGCAAAATGTTTGTGGTTGAAAAATATCACAAATTGCTCTTTGAGGACGAGAAGTCCATGTTGCCACAGGTGAAGGAATTTCTGAAGCTACGTCAGAAACTGGAAGACGAAGAGATGCCCCTTCCCGACAAGTTTGTCGTTGGAGGGATTTTCTCAAAACTTCCTGCTGGATGGAGTACCTTCTATGCAAGGATGCACAGAAAGAAGCTAGACATTAGCTTGGGAGATCTACTTCAAGAGATTCATGTTGAGGACGAAATACGTTTCCAACAGAAGGTAGACACTCTGTCCAAACAGTTGGCTAAAGCCAATCTAGTGCAGACGAGAGATCCCAAGGGGAAGCAGGTGGCTTCTCATCCCAAAAAGAAGGACTTCACTAATCTAAAAGTGAAGGGTCCTTTATTCAAGCAACAGAAGACTAAGTCCCACGTGACTTGTTACAATTGTGACAAGAAAGGCCACTACAAGAGTGAATGCAGATCTAAGCCTAAACAATCAGAAAAAGGTGAGCCTAATAAGGTTTCATTGGTTTCTAACTTTGTTCCTATGATCGCACAGGTCACAACTGTGGGGGTTGACTCTGACTGGTGGATAGACACTGGTGCGACTTGACATGTCTGTTCTGGCAATGAATGGTTCGTCACGTACCAGCCGATATCTGAGAAGGTTGTCATGGCGAACCAGGCCCAAGCTGAAGTTCTGGGGATCGGGACCGTGGAACTAAAACTCACTTCTGGGAACACTCTGACGCTTCAAGGTGTGAAGCATGTTTCGACGATTGCCAAGAACCTGATCTCTGGGAGCCTCCTCTGCAACGCAGGCTTGAGGATGGACATCAATGCTGGTCAGATGGTGATGTCCAAGAAAGGAACATACTTCGGAAAGGCTTGTCAAATCGAAGGAATGTTTAAAATTCAGCTTTTCAACCAGTTTGATGACATTAATGCAGTTGCATTTTCTGATTATTCTCTTGAGTTGTGGCATAATAGACTAGGACATGTTTATTGTAAAAGAATTAACAAAATGTCTAGTCTAGGACTTATCTCCAAATGTGGGGATAAGGTGGAGAAGTGTGAAGTGTGTGCTCAGACAAAGATCACAAGAAAATCCTTTCATCGGGTCAATCGAAGCACAGATCTTCTGGAGTTGGTGCACTCCGATATCTGTGACTTCAAACATTTCTCCACGAAGGCCGGAATGAAGTATTTCATAACCTTCATCGACGACTTCTTAAAATACGCTTTCGTCTACTTGCTCAAGTCTAAAGACAAAGCCTTCGAGAAGTTCAGAGAGTTCAGGACCGAAACGGAACGGCAGACTGGACAACAACTCAAGAGGTTAAGAAGTGATCGAGATGGGGAGTACAGGTCTCATGAATTCGCATCGTTCTGCAAAGAACATGGAATCATATGTGAGACTACTGCTCCATATTCTCCTCAAGCCAACGGAGTAGCGGAGAGAAAGAACAGAACGTTGACAGAAATGATGAACTCAATGCTGCTAACCGCAGGTCTTCCTAAATGCTACTAGGGAGAAGCTGCATTGACGGCCACTTTTATTCTAAATAGAGTGCCATATGCAACTTCGGACGTAACTCCTCATGAACTCTGGTTCAAAGTCAGACCAAACTTGAATGTCATTCGAGTGTGGGGGTATCTGGCGTATGTGAAGCTCCCAGATCTGAAGATTCAGAAGCTAGGAAGAAGGACTACGAAGGCGATCTTATTGGGGTATGCCGAGAAGAGTGATGCTAGGAGATTTCTTGATAATGAGTCAAATCATATCATCGAATCTCGCGATGCTGAATATTTTGAAGACAAGTTTACAAAAGACAAAAATATTGTTCTTTCGGATATTCTAAAAAATGATGTAGGTGCAAATGAGACTGAAATCTCATATGGGCCAGTTGTCCAAGAAGAAGCTGTTGTTGATGAAACAACTCTTGTACCAGAACTCGCAGAGCCGTCAGCTAAGCGAGCGAGGAGACCGAAAGACTTCGGAGATGACTTTGTCACCTATCATGTGGAAGCAGATCCGCTTACCTATGATGAGGCGATAAAGACCAGAGATGCTATCTTCTGGAAGGAGGCAGTGAATGACGAGTTTGACTCTATCACCTCCAATAACACATGGGTGTTGGTAGATCTACCTGAAGGAGAAAAGCCCATCGGATGTAAATGGATCTTCAAGAAGAAGATGAAGGCAGATGGAACTATTGACAAGTTCAAGGCCATGCGGTAGCCAAGGGATTTTCTCAGAAATAGGGGATAGACTACTTTGACACGTACGCTCCAGTAGCTCGGATGACCACCATCAGGATGTTAATCGCTCTAGCAGCTATACATAAGTTGGTGATACATCAGATGGATGTAAAGACAGCATTCCTGAATGGGGAGCTGTCCGAAGAGATTTACATGCAACAACCAGATGGATTTGTCGTCAAAGGTCTTGAAAACAAAGTCTGCAAGTTGGTGAAATCATTGTATGGTTTGAAGCAAGCTCCCAAGATGTGGCATGAGAAGTTTGACAAAGTTATTAGGTCAAACGGCTACAGAGTCAGCGAGACGGACAAATGTGTTTACACAAAGTTCGCTGATGAAAGAGGAGTCATCATTTGTCTGTACGTGGACGACATGCTAATCCTAGGCACGGACATAGGCTGTGTCACAGAGACAAAGAAGTTCCTCTCAACCAAGTTCAGTATGAAGGACTTGGGGGATGCAGATGTCATCTTGGGCATAAAGATCATCCGGACAGACACTGGAGTAGCGCTGTCACAATCTCACTACATTGAGAAGATGCTCACACGCTATGGGTATAAGAATCTTCCAGGGATCGATACTCCATACAGGTGTGATAAGAAACTGAAGCCAAACTCGAGGGAATACGTCAGGCAGCTGGAGTATTCTAGCATTATCGAAAGTTTGATGTACGCAACCACTGCCACAAGGCCTGACATAGCTTTCGTCGTAGGAATGCTGACTCGGTTCACAAGCAACCCAGGGGTTGAGCACTGGAAAGCTATAAAACAGGTGATGAGATATCTCAAAAAGACTCAGACATATGTACTGCACTACAACGGGTATCCGACAGTAGTGGAAGGCTTCAGTGATGCTAGCTGGTATTCATAGGTGGAAAGCGAGAGATCCACAGGTGGATATGTCTTTTCCTTGGGTGGAGCTGCTATATCGTAGAAGTCGAAGAAGCAGACTATACTCTCTCGTTCCTCCATGGAATCTGAATTCTATGCACTTGAAACTGCAGCAGATGAAGCAGAATGGCTTCGGGAGCTCATGTATGATCTTCCAGTGGTTGGGGCTCAGATACCGACAATACCGATATACTGTGACAACCAGGCGACTGCGGCGGTGTCATCAAATGACCTCTTCAACGGGAAGAAGAGGACTGTGCGGTTGAAGCACAGGACATTACATGATCTTATTAAAAGAGGTGTAATTGCAGTGGTTGATGTTCGAAGTCAGGAGAACCTGGCAGATCCATTCACAAAGGGCCCCAAGCGCCAGGTGGTCGATGACACAGCTTGTAAAATGGGCTTGAAGACATTCTGATAGTGTGTCTTATGCTATTAGTTCAAAGAGAAATCTACTAGGCATCTAACTTTTGGTTCAAAGGAGGATCACTGACTGGGAAACTATCTGGTAACAGTGGGTACTTGTTCTCTGGAACATGGAAGGGATACGGACCCATAACCACTGTTGTCTACTATGTATTTTCTGCAGAAAAAACAGATCCTATGGAAGGTTGGCTTAAACGCCTTAATGAGTTCTAAGGCAGAGTGAATGCCTGGTGTGCTTTACAGGAAGCACGGTAGAGCAGCACTACAAGGAGTGAAACTCCATACTACAGTGGGGTGACTCCACCATGAGGTTCCCAGTTAGGGGTAATGCCTCGGCTTTGCAAGCCAAGTCATAGCGGCGTAGCACCGTAAATAGGCAGGTAGCCTAATACTGTATGACGTAATTAAAGAGTTGTAGACAGCACTACAAAGGGGAGGATGGTCCCATGTTACAGTGGCACGACACCACGATGAGGTACCCAGGTAGGGGTAAAGTCTCGGCATTGCAAGCCATGTCGTTGCGGCGTAACACCGCAAGGAAGCCTTAGGCTTCATGCTGAGTAGATTGGCACTACAAAGAGGCTGAGACCTCATGCTACAGTAGTATGACACTACGATAAGGTTTCCAGGTAGGGGTAATGCCTCGACTTCAGGCCATGTCATAGCGGCGTAGCACCGCAAGGAAGCGCGAGGCTTCATGCCATATCTCTTTAATAAAGAACTCACCTATAGTGTATGGAAAGAGATATCAGGCCGTCTCTTGAGGGTAAACTTGTAGACGCCCAAAATTATACACTGAAACCAGACTGGCATAGGGCCTTTAATGTGCAGCCAGAAGCACACGTAACTATACTTTGTGAGTGGAAAGAATTACAATTGTGGTGCAGAATTCAAGGCGTAGTCCATTCTTGTACCACATTGTTATTTAACCCATGCGGGAAGATTCAAGTCGTCAGCGACATCTATCCTAATGCAAAATGGAGAGTTACTGTGGGAAACGTTCAACCCTGGACACATATATATGTTGTGATATGTGGGGGATTGTTGGTGCTTTCTTTACATGAAGAGAATTTGCTCTCAACATGTCTTGTAAAATTTTAGTCCCACATCGGAAATGCACCATGAGTTATCTCAACATATATACTTAGTTGTGTTGTTGAGAGATGCACATGGGATGGTGACCCTAAGGAGGGAACCATGTGGGTGATTTTACTAGAAGGTAAGAATAAGGCTCCAAGGATTAAGCATTAATGCTTTTGTCATTCTCTTGGATTAATTCCATTTGGAGCTAAGCCCCAAAGGGGCTTAGCGACTCGGACTCGGACTCGGGCTCGGGCTCATGGGCTCATAAGGCGTAATGTGGCATTTTGTTGGCGTACTTTGTACTTAGCACGTCAGCAGTCATGCGGCTCATATGCGACCATACGGTCTTATGCGGCATGCGGCTCATATGAGGCCATGCGGCTCATGCGGCCCATGCGGCCCATGCGGCTCATGTGGTCCATACGGTTCATGCGGTCCATGCGGCTCATATGGTCCATGCGGCTCATGCGGTCCATGCGGCTCATGCGGTCCATGCGGCCATGAGGCTCATGCGGCCAGGCTGCTGCTGCCGCATGGAGGGTTCCACTGACTGTGCAGACTATAAGTCAGTTATGGAAAGACTGATTCAATGTGATTAATTCAGATCCTATCTTTGTGGGATTTGAATTAATTTCGTTGCTATCTTTGTGGGATTTGAATTAATCTCGTTGCTATCTTTTTGGAATTTGATTCAATCTTTCCATAACTGAAGAGGCGGCTAGGGTTTCCACCCTCTCTCTATATATACTCTCTTCTGGCCTCCTTTGTGACTACTACGAAAATATAATTCAGAAAAGGAGAAAGAGAGAGAGAGCTGCTGCCGCCATTGCAAGTCCATCCGAGGAGTCAGAACAGAGGTGACTTCGAGCGTTCCACAATTTCTTCAAACTTGCTGGTTCCTGGAAGCAGTTCGTGTGGGACGAATCTTGCTTTGAGCAACGGTGTTTTGACACCCCAGCATTTTTTTTCTTCTCATCTTTCTCTAGATTATTGTACCTCGTTCTGTCCCAATTGCAACACATTTGCAAGGAAGAACGAGAGATCTTCTCTTCTCTATTTTCCTCCTCCATATTGTAATCGGGTTATTTGGTTTTTGTATCATCGTAGATCTCTGTTGCATCTGTTTTACCATCTTTGATCAAGCCCCGGGACTAACATATATATATATATATATATATATATATATATATATATATATATATATATATATATATATATATATAATCTTGTATTGAAAATAGAACTAATATGTAATATGACCCTCCTTTATAACAAAATAGTTGTGGCGTAGTGTTAGTATGTTAAACTTATACACTATAGGACCTAGATTCAATTCTTGGTTGTAAATTTTTTTAAAATTTACTTTTAGTTCAATTTTTTTAATATTATATATGGACTCCATTTTAAAGTTTGCCCAGGACCCCCATGAACTCAGGGCCGATCCTAAGCCCAGGAATTGGGTTGTTCTATTCCGAACTAGTTTTGGTTGGCTGGCACTTGTTGTAGGCTGATCTTGTCATCCTGGAGGGTCACCAGCGAACCCGATCTATATTGGGATCATGATGAGCTTTGGGGATTACTCTAGCATAGGAGGATTGTTCAATCCGAACTAGGGATGAGCATGTAACAGTTGAAAATAGAAAATCGAATCGAACCGCAATATGAAAATCAGTTTGATTTTTCGATTATAGTTTTGATTTTCGATTTGGAGATTTAAAACCGAATTGAAAAACGATTTTGATTCAATAATTTACCAAACTACCCTCAATTAATATATACTAATATTTTCGGTAACCGTATTTATACGCACTCTCTCATTCGATTCTCTGTTGGCATTTGTCACTGTTTCTTTGAGTGCTATCTCTCTACCCTCAATTTATATATATACTAATATGTTTTCACACTCTATAATTGTAATAATTCATAAATACAACAATGTGATTTTTTTTAAACATTTGTAATTTAAATTGGCTTATTTGTTAAAATGTGAAGGTCCGACCCAGTGCTCCATGAAATCGAACCGACTGAAAATCGAACCGAATTAATTTGTTTGATTTTGTTCGATTTTTATGAAAACTGTTTAGTTTTCGATTTTGAGAAATACAGTTTACGATTATTTCGTTGTTTATATATTCAACTCCGTTTAAAACGAACGGAACTGTTGCTAATCCCTAGTCCGAAGTCTTATTTCCCTGTACCGGTACAGATGAGAGACAAGACTCTGTCCCGAAGACATTTCTCAAGTAGCGAAGAATGCTTCAACAATCAAATCTAGACGGATAAAAAAGTCTCTCAATAAAACTCGTGTGGAGTTATATTCTCCTTGACCGAAATTCTGTCTTTTGCACATTACTATTACAAACACATTAAGCATGTATAGAATTAGGTTCCTGTTTATTCTACATTTACAAGCCCTGAATTATGAAATAAATTATAATCCATAGGACAATGATATTCCGTTGCGATAAACGATCCATATTTCCATCTCTAGTTAGTTGATTCAGAACAGCAACATATGACCTAGCAAAGAAATTTTTCAGTCGCTAGTTAGCTGTTCCATCGCTCTTCAATTTTAGAGACCAAATATGTTAAAATAGTGGCAGAAACGTCTGTCGCTATTGTACAGTATTCTCTTAGTAAAAAATTAAATGTACCTTAGCAAAGCTTAGTTGTTCACATAACCGATCTAAGTCGCCTTGAAGGTTAGACATTTCCCAACAACCAAACAACTCTGGCTAGTGAACTAGCTAAAGCCAAAGTCCAACTCCAAAAGTCCAAAACCACACGTCTTACTCTCGAAAATCCATTATCAGTCAATTTTATTATTCTAGTTTTAATGCGTAGAAGACACTTGAAGTATAATGCGTAGAAGACACTAGAACTTCAAGGGAATGAATTTCCTATATGTTGGAGTGTGTAGAATATTCAATCTATGTGAAAAATACTCAGGAATCGAATTGGATATTCCTATATATAATAGAAATATTTTAATAGATTTGAATTGAGTATTTTTATATGCAGTAGAAATATTCCAATGGAGTTGGATTGGGTATTCCTATATATAATAGGAATACATCAATGGTTTAGATTGAGTATTCCTACTTACAGTATAATACCTCAATTAGTTATGGATTTGAGACTATATATACTAGGTGCATGTTTTCTTACCATAAAATATATCTCAGAAAAAAGAGAGGAGAAATAGTGCTTTACAACTTTTGAGAGAGAGAAATGATTGAAGACTATTGTGAAGGAGAAATCGCTTCGAATAATTTTTTCGACATCTCTTGTTCTTCTGAGTCTACAAGCAATTTTCTTTTTAAGTGAGTTGTGGTGATCCGTTTGGATCAGGATGAGCTTATAAAGGGTGTATTTTCTTTATTCCATTAGTGGAGGTTCTTTAGGGTCTGCTGGGATTGAGGGGGAAACAAAATAAGCAGAGTTAAGTGGGGTTAAATGAGGGGGAATTAAGTGAGGAGAAGTAGAGTCAATACATAGAATCTTGTTTGGATTGGAGGGAGAGTTAAGTGGGGGGGGGGGGGGGGGGGTGTTTAATAACTCTTGCTTGGATTGGAGGTTTTGAGTTAGAGGATGATTAATAAAAATATAATAGTTACCAAAATAACCTTATTACATATGTCATAAAATTAAATTTGATTGAAATTTTTATTAGAACTTGTTAAAATATCTTCACAATTTAGAAAACTACGAATTAACATGTTGAGAACAAAAAAAATAGAAAAAAAATGATATTTTAGAAAACAAATAATGGGTATTTATGACTTTTTAAACAAACCCCTCAATCACTCTCGTTAACCCTCCGATTTGGGAGGTTAAAAAAAAAGTGGACAAAAGAGGGTGAAATAAACCCTCACTTAACCCTCTATAACCCTCCCTCCTAAACCTCCACCCTCAAACCAAGCATGGTTTTATTTACCTCTCACTTAACTTCCCCTCACTTAACTTCCTTAACCCTCAATCCAAGCAGACCCTTAGGGTTGCACTCCGATCGTCTCGTGATTTTTTTTCCATTTGGATTTTTCATGTCAAAAATCTCTGCGTTGCAATTTGTGTTTAACATTTTTTGTTTGTGTGCTTTTGCTCGATTCTCTCGCAGGATTCTCTGGTTTGGGGGAACGATTTTCGCACTTCGATCCCAACAGAGTGGTATCAGAGCTTTGGGTTCAGAGAAATGTCAGGAGTTGACAGTCAAACCAGGAAGACGCATGGTAAACCTGAACGGTACCAACTACCACTACAAAAGGAGCAAGATAAAAAATTTGTTATTTGTCAAGAAGTTACATCTGCCGGTATTTGCTTCCGAGAGGCCCAATGGTAAATCCGAAGAGTGCTCGGAGCATATACATGTGTGTTGGTACATAAGGCAGTTCGTTGACAAGAACGTATATAATCACATTGCCAGTATTGAGCACACGAGGACACTGTGGGATAAGCTGGAATCTTTGTATGGTAAGAAGACCGGGGTAAATAAGTTATTCCTGATCCGGATGATGATGGTTCTGTGATACAAAGATGGTGCGTCCATTACGGATCACTTGAGTGAGTTCCAGGGCGTGGTTGGCCAGCTATCCTCGATGGAAGTCAAGTTTGACGACGAGGTTCAGGGACTGGTTGCTATGTACATTGCCAGACTTGTGGGAGACCGTACGAGTATCTATGATCACTTTTGCTTCGGAAGACATTGTCAGTCTAGAGTTTGCCAAGAGCGGGGTATTGAATAAAGAGATGCGGAGACGTTCTTAGGGCATTTCATCCACATCCCACTTAGAGGCGCTAGTTTCAGAGAGCCGCAAATGGGACAAAGACAGGAATCTAGGTGGTGGAAGAGACAAGAGCAGAGATAAGTCCAAGGGTCAGTATAATAACTCGGAGTGTTACCATTATGGCAAGAAGGGCCACATAAAGTGAAACTATTTCACTTGAAAGAGATAGAAGAAGGACGACAAGGGGAAGCAAAGTGAGAACACTATAACGACGACCTCGGCACATGGAGGCGATGTGATCGTCTTAGGTAATGAGGTTGTTATGAACCTCATTTGCGATAATAATTCTTGACTGGTAGACTCGGATGCTTCAGCGCACGTATCTCACAATATGGCACTATTTGCCACTTATACGACATGCGACTGTGGAGTGTTAAAGATGGGCAATAGAGATGTGTCGAAGGCGGTTGCTATTAGAGATGTGAATTTGAGGACGAAGACGGGTGCAGTTCTTATTCTCAAAGATGTCTGTCATGTCCTTGATATCCGTTTCAACCTAGTGTTGGTTGTAAGGTTAGATGATAAGGGTTTCTTCAATCTCTTCAAGAGCGGTCAGTAGAAGCTTTCCAGAGCTTCGATGGTGATTGCCAGAGGAAGCAAGAAGTCTCGACTCTACTATATGGAGGGGAGCGCACATGGGGCACAAGAAGTGAACATAGTCAGTGATGCGTCTACCGAGTTGTGGCACAGGTGGCTCAGCCATATCAGTGAGAAGGGGATAAGCTACTTGGTGAACATGAAGGTAATTTCAGGGCTAAAGTCTACAAAATTAGTGAAGTGCACACACTGTTTAGCAGAAAAGCAAAATATTGTGTCTTTCTAAAGTCACCCAAGCTCGAGGAAGTCGACATTGCTCGAGTTGATACACTCGGATGTCTACGGTCCTATGAAGGTAAAATCTATTCGTGGTGCTTTTTATTTTGTGACGTTTATTGATGATTATTCTAGGAAGGTTTGTGTATATGCCTTAAAGACAAAAGATCAGGTGTTGTCCACTTTCAAAGAGTTTCAGGCCTCTATTGAAAGGGAGACGGGCAAAAAGCTGCTATGTGTTCGATCAGACAATGGCGGCGAGTACATTGGTCCCTTTGATGCTTATTGCAAAGAGCAAGAAATACGACACCAGAAGACTCCATCCAAGATACTTCAGCTCAATGGTGTAGCAGAGCGCATGAACGGGACGCTAATGGAGAGTGTACGGTGTTTACTGTTAGGAGCAAACTTGCCGGGCAGCTATTTGGGTGATGCACTTTACATAGGTGCTTATGTTATTAATTTATCTCCAAGTGCTCATTTGCAGGGTGATGTGCCTGATAAAGTATGGTATGACAAAGAGTCGTCAAACAATCACCTGCGAGTGTTTGGTTGTAAGGCCTTCGTACATGTACCGAAGGACGATAGATCCAAACTTGAGCCAAAGACGAGGTGATACATCTTTGTCGACTACGGTCGGGATGAGTTTAACTATAGACTCTACGACCCCATAGGAAGAAAGCTCTACAGAAGCAGGGACTTGGTATTCATCGAGGATCAGACCATGACCAGCACTCAGGATACTAATATGACTTCTGAGGCTGAGGAATTGCCTGACTTAGAGTTATTTTATTTCGAATAGTTCCGAAAGGACATCGCAGAGGATCCAGTTATGGGGGAGCCAATACATGGAGTTGCTCCCAACCTTGATTATCAGCCTGCTGATGGTGGTCAGGGTAACCCTCAGGAGGATGAGCATGCCAGGGAGGTAGTTCCTGAATGGAAGGAGGCTGTTGATATACAGCCAATACAGTAGTTCCGTTAAGGAGGAGCGACAGAGAGCGTCGACCATCTATGAGATACTCACCAAATGAGTATGTGCTACTGATTGAAGGAGGAGAGCTGAAAGTTTCGCAGAGGCTATGGACGACGAACATATGCAAGAGTAGATGGAGGCTATACAGGAGGAGATGAGTTCCTTTCATGCCAACTCCACTTATGATCTGGTGCGGTTGCCAAAGGGTAAGAAGGCTTTAAAAAATTGATAGGTGTTCAGAGTGAAGCAGACAGATGACGCTATTCACCCTTGATACAAAGCGAAACTGGTAGTTAAAGGCTACGGTCATCGAAAGGGTGTAGATTATGATGAGATCTTTCGCCAGTCGTCAAACAGTCGTCTATTCAGGTGGTGCTAGCATTGGCAGCCAGTTTCGACTTGGAGGTCGAGAAAATGGACGTGAAAACGGCATTCCTCCATGGTGATCTTGAGGAGGAGCTGTACATGGAGCAGCCAGAGGGATTCTGTGAGAAGGGCAAGTCAAACTTGGTTTGCCGATTGAGGAAGAGGTTGTATTATCTTAAGTAGGCTCCGAGACAGTGGTACAGGAAGTTCGAGTCAATTTTAGAGGAGCATGGTTATGCGTGGACGATGTCAGACCACTACATATTTGTGAGGTACTTTACTGAGGATGATTTCATCATTTTACTGCTTTATGTTGATGATATACTACTGGTGGGTCGAAATGCCACTAGGATAGCGGAGTTGCAGTGTCAACTAGACGTGGCCTTCTATATGAAGGATTTGGACGCAACAAAGACTATTCTTGGGATGGAGATCATCTGAGAGAGAGGGAGTCCAAGTTGCTACACTTGTCCCAAAAGAAGTACATTCACCGGGTAGTTCAGCATTTCGGGATGGACAGGTCGAAAAAAGTGAGTAACTCCCTTGCAGCTCACTTTAAGTTCACTAAGGAGCAGTGTCCATCTACCGAGGACGAGAAGGAAGATATAGAGCGGGTTCCATATGCTTCAGATGTGGGAAGTCTCATGTATGCTATGGTGTGTACGAGGCCAGACATCGCTCATATAGTTGGCACAGTTAGCAGGTGTCTTTCCAATCCTGGAAGGGTATATTAGAGTGTGGTTAAGTGGGTTCTACGACACCTTCAGGGCACTGTCGATTGGAGATTTCCTTTGGTGCTGACGAACCGAAGCTGGTCGGGTATACTGACGCTGATATGGCTGGAGATGTAGACACGAGGCGCTCAACTTTGGGCTATGTGATGATGTTTGCTGGTAGAGCGGTATCGTGGCAGTCGTGGTTATAAAAATGTATTGCCTTGTCGATGACATAGGCAGTGTACATTGTGGCGACAGAGACTTGCAAGGAGTTATTGTGGATGAAGAAGTTGCTGCAGGAAGTGGGGCTAAAGCAAGAGCAGTATAGTTTGCTTTGCAATAGCAAGAGTGCCATTCACCTTGGAAAGAACCAGCTATTTTATAGTCGGTCCAAGCACATTGAGACTCGATATCATTGGATACAGGATGTGGTTGAGAAGAAGGACGCGACGCTTGAGAAGATTCATACAGATGACAACGGAGCAGACATGTTCGCGAAGGTTCTTCCATAGGAAAAGTTCGAGTACTGCAGGAGGATCGTCGGGATGACGACCCCGTCCATATAGTTATGAAGGGGGAGACTTGTTGGAGTGGGTGGGGTTCCCAACCTATGTGGAAAATACCCTGGAGTCGGATCGGGTATTCTTATATATAATAGAAATATTCCAAGAGATTTGGATTGGATATTTCTATATATAGTAGAAATATTCCAATGAAGTTGGATTGGGTATTCCTATATATAATAGGAATACATCAATGGTTTAGATTTAGTATTCCTACTTATAGTGGAATACCTCAATTAGTTATGGGTTTGAGGCTATATATACTAGGTGTTTCCTCACCATAAAATATATCTCAGAAAAAGAGAGGAGCAATAGTACTTTACAACTTTTGAGAGAGAGAAATGATTGAAGACTACTATAAATGAGAGATCGCTTCGCATAATTTTTTCAACATCTCTTGTTCTTCAGAGTCTACTATCAAATATTCTTCTTTCAAGTGAGTTGTGGTGATCCGTTTGGATCGGAAGGAGCTTGTAGAGGGTGTATTCTTTTTGTTCCATTAATAGAGGTTCTTCAGGGTTGGACTCCAATCGTCCCGTAGTTTTTTTTATTTGGATTTTCTACGTCAAAAATCTCTGTGTTGCGATTTGTGTTTGGCATTTTTGGTTTGTGTGCTTTTGCTCGGTTCTCTCGCATGACTCTTTGGTTTGAATGAACAGTTTCTGCGCTTTGTTCCCAACACTATAATCTTTGCTATGGAGTAAAATATTTTTTGAATGCACCCAGGGTCCTTTATGTATATTATAAACCATGTTTCCCGAGATATAACATTTTATAATAATATTCTAGTGTAATTGTTTTATACATGTTTTTCTTTATTAATCTTATACTTCACAAATAGGTTTTTTTATCAGAGTGTCTTCGGTGAACATGATCATATCTCAAGTATCGTTTCAGAGTTCATCTCCCATAGGATACATGAGGGTAATCTAATAGAATTAATATCCATATGCAACATTAAATTGTTTTGTTGATGTTATTGATCTTAATAATGTAAAGTATAGGTTCTTTGGACTTTGACTCAGCGATTGACCCATATCTGCGACTCAGGACCACATGCAAGCACATATACTGATTACTTTCGATTCTAATAGTTTCTTTTATATGTTATACATATGCTTCTTCTGCTTGCTGACACGCTCGTCACACGGAGATTAGTATCATGGATTTATTTATACTTCTTGACTGTCATTCACGTGATTACCATACTTGTGACTTGATTTCATGAGTACTAGCTGGGCGTGGAAATATCTTAGTAGACGTGTGAAGTACCCATTCCATCCCAATATGTCTGATCGTGACTGATAGCAGCCGCACATGACACGTGCGGGGTACCGGATTTACCCTTAGCCGTTCACATGTCGAATTCGATATTTCAACACACGTAGATAGTTCTTGTTTCAATTGTTTCATCTTGTTTCTTCACCACTTGCCATGTCACCATGCTTTACATATTTACTTTCTAGTCGCTATATCTCACCATAGAGTTGCTTGTTCTTTTCCACTATATCATGATGCATGTTGTTTTCTAGTTTCACTTCTCATATGCTATTTTCATGTTTTTTTATTTCTATTATATCTCGGATAGCTTGTCATATGTGTGCTTGTTCCATTCTTGGCTAGAAACTAACATTTTTCAGATTAGTCGCGGCTTCTCTTAGCATTATGAAGACATGGGTATGCTGAAGTCAACCTAGAAGATTAGTTAGATAGATTATTGGTTTTATTTTTCGTTTGTGAGACATTGTACTTGGATTAAATGTAAAACTTGTGAATATTGTAATTAATTTAATTTTGTGAATGAGCAATTATTATGGTTTTCAACATTGTGCTCTAGATATCGTTCTACTGACGACACTGCTGTGTAGGCTGGCTTAGATACGCACTCGTATTCCGAAAAGCGGGTGCAGGTCGTGACAGTTGATTTTATTTTGTTATGAGCCAATAACATACCACCCTAGACCTAGAAAAACCCTAGAAAAGCGGGTGCGGATCAACACCTAGATAGCCTAAGCCCTGATTGCTTTCTGTGTGTGCGCGTGTGCACGTGTATGTGTTTATATATATATATATATATATATTATTTTTTATTATTTTTTTATTATATATATATATTTCCATTGATCAATGTTTTCGGCTTTCTTGAAATACCAGTGCCCCATTACATACTTGATTTATCGTTTACATAATTTTTTTCATATATCTTGATACTTTAGGATAAATTACTCTCATTCTCTCTATACTTTTTTGTAATCACATCAAACTTATTCCCAAAGCTAGTTTTCGTTATTTGTAAACTTACTCATGTGTTGTAGTTTTTTATACTCATGGAGGTCTTAATCCTTGAAAAATAAAAAGATCCACACTAAAAAACAATCCAAGTGAGTATCTTAATATAATACCATGCTTGGTGTTGAGAGATGCAGATGGCGTGGTGGCCTAAGTGGTGTGTGTCATGTGGGATATTTTTCCATTATGATTATGTTTAAACTCATCAAGAAAGTATTTATGCTTTTGTCACTCTCTTGGGAAAATTTTCTTAGGAGCTAAGCCCCTTTGGGCTTAGCGACTCGGGCTCAAGGGTGCAAAGTGACGTTTTGATGGCGCACTTTGCATTTTGCTCATAAACACTTGTGCGCGGTTGCAAGCACGATCACATGCACCCTATGAGCGGTCTGTGTGCGAGCTACGTGCAGCTATGCGTGCAAGAACTATAACTGTGTTGTTCTGCACATATGCGCGTACAATGCTCTTGGGCGCATATCTCCGCTAATTGAGGGATTGGACGATTATGGACATATCGAGTCAATTATTCAGATCCGATTTTTGTGAAATTTTAATTTAATTGATTCTTATCTTTCCATAATTATAGTGCGGCCAAAATTAGGGTTAGGGTTTCCTCACTAAGGATTAGGATTAGGATTTCCTCCCTGCTAATAAATACTTTCTTTGTGCCTCATTCAAGAACTTACTTCAAAATTGAGAGACAGAAGAGAGGGTCATGTTGACGCTGCCATTGGAGTCTAGAAGTTCATGCGGGACACAAGAGGTGACAATGAGCATTCCAGTTCTCTTGTGAACTGTAACCCCTGTTTCTCAATTTTTTTTATATTTTATTTTATTGTGTTTGAAAGTAATTATTTTTGAAACTTTGTAAAAGATATTTACTATTTTTTCTGCATTTCAAAATGTAGTTGTAATTAACGGTTTGAAAGTACTATTTATTTTTAATAAATATTTGTTCTTGAATTTTATTATTAGAATTATAAAGTTATTTAGTATTATGTTTGGATTTTAAAAAAATATCGGTTTCGAAAATAGTTTGAAAATCATGATTATTTTTTGGAGCAATAAAAAGATTTAGTAATTTATTTTGAATAAGATTTAGATTTATAAAATATATTTTACCTTATTTGGTAACATCAAACATTATTTAAAATACTTATGGTGACTAATTGTGGCATTAAGAATTATCTAATCTAGATTTGAAATATTATTTTATTTAACGATTTATCTATTATATGATTTAAATTGCTTTGATAAACATTAAATTTATCTTAAAGTTATTATGTTGAATTTGATTTGGATTTAAACTCATATGATTTGGATTTAAATAATTTATTTGATTTAAATTTATGGAGAGACTTGTTCGTTAGAAATTCTAATCCTATTTGAATCATATCTAGTATTAGATAGATTATTTCTTATTTGAACTAATCATATTCCTATCCAAATTAGTTGGTAATCCTAATCATATCTTTATTGATTGAGTTCTAATCATATCCTAATTCACTAATTGCTTTCCATTATCTATATATATTGAACCTATAAAATAAAATCATCTCTCATACCTTCTTTTCCAAAATTTCTCTCTTTTTCGTCATAATTACCCCAAATTTGTCATAAATTCAGCCTTCCTTTTCAAATATTTTACCAACTTCGAAGGGCCATAACTTCCAACTTCGGACTCCGTTTGACCTCCAGTTTTTTTTGTTGTAACCGTCTCAAGGTATATTACCTTAATATAAAATTTATTTTCAAATAATTTTAACCTAATTTTTTGGACAATTCGTGGAGTGTCAGTTGTCCGAAATTTGACACGTTTCGGTGTTTTCATGATTCCGGGAGAACCAGGAATCGAAATCACGATCCGTTTGAAGTTTCGGAACGCTGATGAAAAAGTACACATCATATATTTTTGTCAATAATTTTCCAAAATATTTTATTTTTTGTTTTTATTTTAGAGGCCCGTCTCATCAATTGAGAACATCTTGTGTATTTTTGGTATCTACGACTATTTTTGCTAACACAATCATACCGTGCGTCAACTGCAACCAACTCAAGACAAGTACATATATTGATTACTTTTGATTCAAATAGTTTTATTATATGTTATACATATGTCTTTTCTGCTAGTTAACACGCTCGTTACACGGATATTAGTATCATGGATTATTTATACTTCTTGATTGTCATGCTTGCGACTTTATTCCATGAGTACTATGTGTTACGACCCACACCCTGAGTAGGGATACGAGCACGTGGGTACGTCCAGACTACGCCACAGAATCAGCAGTAGAATGCTGTATAGTTCTCCTAGAAAGTATAGCAACTAGACACAATATAAATGTACCTGTCATCTCCGCACAGAGGTATATAAACTCAACTCAATCACAAAGACATCTAGAAAAGATAGGCACGAATATCAGATAAATATGATAGAAATAGAAGTACGAAAATAGAATACAAAGTCACAACACAATAGAGAGTCGAAAACACAACATAAGATCCCAAAACACAATTATAGTATAAGTCTCGTAAACTAGATGGCTCGCAGTCCAGACAAACCTAACTAGCAGATCTAAATAGGTGAATATCATCTGCGGGGTCCAGGGATAACTACTGGTCATAGTCTCCATCATGGCCATACCCATAGAAGGTAGAGCAATCAACAACTAAGTCATCTGTAAACATCAACGGTTATCCTGTCAGGAAAATGAGCAAGTGCAAACCACCAACAATAGTTCTATAGTATTGACAAATACTGTAAGAGACAACCACAATGGAATACAAGATAAACATATCAAGATAGAAATATAACAGGATATGTAAAGCAGGAAATCATGTCACGGTGTATCATGCAGAAAAGTAGAACTGAGCGGGATATATCTGATGTAATAATAAATATAAAATGTGCCTCGAGTATTATAGCTTTATGTGATCAGTTTGGGACAAGATCAGGCTCTTCCATTTGACCGGCTACGAGTACAAGACCTCGGGCCAGCCAGAATGGAAAGCTATGAGACAAGTAGTAGCACAAGTCAGGCTTTACCCTACGTGAGGCGAGGGTATAGCTATGATACAAGTAGTAACATGAATACAAGTAGGGATATTGATCATATAACCTATAATTACTCTCCATCCTCGAATAGTATACGAATCCGGACATAGTATGTCATGACACAGGATTTCCAAAGAAGGTAGCTACTCCCTCTCAGGAATCGGTGTCAATACAAGTACAAGAACAAGATCGAGCAAGTACCTATATCCCAAGAAAATCCAGGAATGACATCTCATGAAGGAATCCGATATATACTAGTCCGTGCACCATCGTGTCGAGAATCAAGTAAAACACTATAACTGAATTAGATACAGAAGATATCAAGAGAAAGAACTACTATCAGAGAATGTACTCGCCTGCCATTCCATAGCTGTCAAGTAAGGTCGATGTTCAGAGTGATCTCACAGACCTAGAGATAAGATATTGTAAGCTAATTAGGGTTTGGCAATGTTTAAGCATGATTTCCAATGTATGATATGCAATCTAGGTAAAATTCAGTCAAACTAAGTCAAACTAGGTCACATCAAGTCAAACTAGGTCAAACTAAGTCACACTGAGTCACACTAGGTCTAACTAGGTCACAGGAAGTCAAACCAAGTCAAACTAGGTCAAACTGGGTCAAAGGTTTATTTATAGTTGACTTTGCTCAACTGGTCAACTTTGGTCAACTCTAGGTCAAACTAGTCTAATGTTGACTAACAGTTGACTTTTGGTCAACTGGTCAACTCTGGTCTAGTCCGGTCAAGTTCTAGTCAAGTTTAAGCTAAAGTTGACTTTTGGTCAAACAGTCAACCGTGGTCAACCAAAGTCAAAACTAGTCTAAGTGCACTAATCATAACCATTACCAACCAAGACAATCAATTTCTAACCATATCTTAAACCATTAATCTCATACCTTAACTTCTAGGTAATTACCTTAACTTCTCTAAAACAACCCATATCCTATTTACCCTACTAGCATTCTAACACATACGCTAACTATCACTCAACTCACTAACTATCCTAGCTAAAAACCAGTTACTAACATGGGGTATACAGAGGATGAAATGTAAAGTACGATGTATGTTTTGAAGTAGTGGATTGTATGTGAAGTGGGGATTGACTGTAATGAGATGAAATGTGGATATGAAATGGTGAATGTGAATGATGAATACATAGAGGGATTGGACTGTATAGACTGTCATGTAAACATGGACTGAAATGATTTGAAATGGGGACTGATATGTGGTATGGATTATATGGACTGAAATGGTGAAATGAAAGGATGATTTGGGGAGGACTGATATTTGGACAGGTTTGAAGTGTATGGACTGAATTATATATACATGGGGATGGAGTGAACGTATGGATGAATGGAGATGAAATGGAATGGGGGCTGATTTGCTCACTGCACTGCAAGCAGGGCAACAAGTGCCCTGCTACTGCTGTTGCATTCATTTGTCCTGCTGCTGCTGTCAAGAAGACAGCAGCCTACATTTGTCCTGTTACTGCCAAAGTGGCAGCAGCTTCTCCCCCTTCACTCCACTTCCTCTCCTCTCTACTCTCCCTTTCTCTCTATCACTCTCTCTCTTCTATCCATCTATTCTCTCACTCTCTACTATATCTATCTCACTCTCTAAACATATATACAAACACACAATCTCACCACACAAACACTCACAAATACATACTCATATCAACATACCTTTCTCATACTCTCACAAAATCAATCCTTCCCTTCTACTAACACACACTAAACTCTAACAAAGACACTACATCAAACCCCTCTCTAAACACAAACACAAGATATACAACCCACAAACAAACACACACTAGTGACACATCAATATATATCTATATGTTCACAAAACAGTCCAGTAATGTAAATATACCCAAATTGACATGTAAACATACAAATATGATATTGTAGGCTAAACCACTTGGATACTAACATAGACATACACATGAAACTTATTCTATCCTAACTAACATCAATCCACTCTCTAACATATCAAAAACCGAAATTAGAATATAAATAATCATATTAGGCAATAAACCAAACACATGGGGTATCTTATTTGAGATATTTACACTAGGACACAAGACACAATACCAACTTATTCTAGAGGGCTCCAAATGGTCTCAAATTTGAATCTAAAAGTGAAACATGCATGAGGATGGATCCTACGGATTCAAAACTAATTTATATGCAAAGGAAATCAATTTAGAGGATAGATTTTACCTATTGGGAGTGGAATCCTAATGACGTCCTTTAGGACACGGCTCCGATACAAAAATTCCTCAAAGTGGACACTCCTTCTTGCACTTCTCTTCCAATCCTTGGTAGCACCCTTCCCTTGGAGAATAGAAATGATTGAGGGAAGATTTGGTGAAGGAATGATTTGATTTGGAGATCAAATCAAAGGAAAGGCTCTCTAAAATTAGGGAAGAACAAAAGGAAAATAAAAGAGGCAAGATTGTAATGAATGAAATGAATCATTCTCCCCTAAAGGTGGCTGCCATAAAGAGTCCATTAGGGCTAATGGAAAATGTCCTAATTGCCCCTCTCTAGTCACATATGGTTTGATCTAACTAAGGTTCAAGTTTGGGATCAAAAGGGCTTAGTTTTTAGTCTCTAACTTAACCATTCTAACATGATAAAAATTAGTCTAACTAACTAACTTAAATGTTGGATTTTGTGGGCCATGCTTCACTTAATATTGGGTCCCATCTAGAGTTTAAGCTACCCGGGTCAGAATACAAGTCAGAACGAGACGAAACTGAAACCCGATTAAACAAATCCAATAAAAACAATATTAAAAATATAAAATTTTCAAAATGTTAATATATAAAAAATGGCCAAAATAACCTTAGCCTAGAAAGTGGTAATTAGCTAATCTAACCTCATGGGTTAGGCCTCCATGGCCATGGTTAGTCTCTAGACTAAATAGCTCTAAGGTTACATTAGCAAAAAGGACAAAACCATAAAACACTAATTTAATGAAATTAAAAATAATCAAAATTCCCCTATAACTCAATAACATGATTTAAACCTATTATTAAATGATAATCTTATAAAAGTTCATAATTACCCACATTTTAGAAAAGTGGTGGTTACAAGCTGGGCGGAGAAATATCTTAGTAAACATGTGAACTACGCAGTGACCACCATTTCATTTCCACATTTCATCTCATTCAAGCTAGGCGGAGAAATATCTTAGAAAACTGGTGGTTACAAGCTGGGCGGAGAAATATTTCCCCAAGTGGTGGTTACAAGCTGGGCAGAGAAATATCTTAGTAAATACTTTCTTTGTGCCTCATTCAAGAACTTACTTCGAAATTGAGAGACAGAAGAGAGGGTCATGTTGACGCTACCATTGGAGTCTAGAAGTTCATGCGGGACATAAGAGGTGACAATGAGCATTCCAGTTCTCTTGTGAACTGTAACCCCTGTTTCTCAATTTTTTTATATTTTATTTTATTGTGTTTGAAAGTAATTTATTTTTGAAACTTTGTAAAAGATATTTACTATTTTTTCTGCATTTCAAAATGTAGTTGTAATTAACGGTTTGAAAGTACTATTCAATTTTAATAAATATTTGTTCTTGAATTTTATTATTAGAATTATAAAGTTATTTATTATTATGTTTGGATTTTAAAAAAATATCAGTTTCGAAAATAGTTTGAAAATCATGATTATTTTTTGGAGCAATAAAAAGATTTAGTAATTTATTTTGAATAAGATTTAGATTTATAAAATATATTTTACCTTATTTGATAACATCAATCATTATTAAAAATACTTATGGTGACTAATTGTGGCATTAAGAATTATCTAATCTAGATTTGAAATATTATTTGATTTAACGATTTATCTATTATATGATTTAAATTGCTTTGATAAACATTAAATTTATCTTAAAGTTATTATGTTGAATTTGATTTGGATTTAAATTCATATGATTTGGATTTAAATAATTTATTTGATTTAAATTTATGGAGATACTTGTCCGTTAGAAATTCTAAACCTATTTGAATCATATCTAGTATTAGATAGATTATTTCTTATTTGAACTAATCATATTCCTATCCAAATTAGTTGGTAATCCTAATCATATCTTTATTGATTGAGTTCTAATCATATCCTAATTCACTAATTGCTTTCCATTATCTATATATATTGAACCTATAAAATAAAATCATCTCTCATACCTTCTTTTTCAAAATTTCTCTCTTTTTTCGTCATAATTATCCCAAATTTGTCATAAATTCAGCCTTCCTTTTCAAATATTTTACGAACTTCGAAGGGCAATAACTTCCACCTCCGGACTCCATTTGACCTCCAGTTTTTTTTGTTGTAACCGTCTCAAGGTATATTTCCTTAATATAAAATTTATTTTCAAATTGTTTTAACCTAATTTTTTGGACAATTCGTGGAGTGTCAGTTGTCCGAAATTTGACACGTTTCGGCCGGGAGAACCAGGAATCGGAATCATGATCCGTTTGACGTTTTGGAACGCTGATAAAAAAGTACACATCATATATTTTTGTCAATAATTTTCCAAAATATTTTATTTTTTGTTTTTATTTTAGAGGCCCGTCTCATCAATTGAGAACATCTTGTGTATTTTTGGTATCTACGACTATTTGTGCTAACACAATCATACCATGCGTCAACTGCAACCAACTCAAGACAAGTACATATATTGATTACTTTTGATTCAAATAGTTTTATTACATGTTATACATGTCTTTTCTGCTAGTTAACATGCTCGTTACACGGATATTAGTATCATGGATTATTTATACTTCTTGATTGTCTTACTTGCGACTTTATTCCATGAGTACTATGTGTCACAACCCACACCCTGAGTAGGGACACGAGCACGTGGGTACGTCCAGACTACGCCACAGAATCGGCAGTAGAATGTTGTATAGTTCTCCTAGAAAATATAGCAACTAGACACAATATAAATGTACCTGTCATCTCCGCACAGAGGTATATAAACTCAACTCAATCACAAAGACATCTAGAAAAGATAGGCACGAATATCAGATAAATATGATAGAAATAGAAGTACAGAAATAGAATACAAAGTCACAACACAGTAGAGAGTCGAAAACACAACATAAGATCCCAAAACACAATTATAGTATAAGTCTCATAAATTAGCTGGCTCGTAGTCCAGACAAACCTAACTAGCAGATCTAAATAGGTGAATATCATCTGCGGGGTCCAGGGATAACTACTAGTCATAGTCTCCATCATGGCCATACCCATAGAAGGTAGAGCAATCAACATCTAAGTCATCTGTAAACATCAACGGTTATCCTGTCAGGAAAATGAGCAAGTACAAACCACCAACAATAGTTCTATAGTATTGACAAATACTGTAAGAGACAATCACAATGGAATACAAGATAAACATATCAAGATAGAAATATAACATGATATGTAAAGCAGGAAATCATGTCACGGTGTATCATGCAGGAAAGTAGAACTGAGCGGGATATATCTGATGTAATAATAAATATAAAATGTGCCTTGAGTATTATAGCTTTATGTGATCGGTTTGGGACAAGATAATGCTCTTCCATTTGACCGGCTACGAGTACAAGACCTCGGGCCAGCCAGAATGGAAAGGTATGAGACAAGTAGTAGCACAAGTCAGGCTTTACCCTACGTGAGGCGAGGGTATAGCTATGATACAAGTAGTAACATGAATACAAGTAGGGGTATTGATCACATAACCTATAATAACTCTCCATTCCCGAATAGTATACGAATCCGGACATAGTACGTCATGACACAGGATTCCCTAAGAAGGTAGCTACTCCCTCTCAGGAATCGGTGTCAATACAAGTACAAGAACAAGATCGAGCAAGTACCTATATCCCAAGAAAATCTAGGAATGACATCTCATGAAGGAATCCGATATATACTAGTCCGTGCACCATCGTGTCGAGAATCAAGTAAAACACTATAACTGAATCAGATACAGAAGATATCAAGACAAAGAACTACTATCAGAGAATGTACTCCCCTGTCGTTCCTGAGCTGTCCAGTAAGGTCGATGCTGAGAGTGATCTCACAGACCTAGAGATAAGATATTGTAAGCTAATTAGGGTTTGGCAATGTTTAAGCATGATTTTCAATATATGATTTGCAATCTAGGTCAAACTCAGTCAAACTAAGTCAAACTAGGTCACATCAAGTCAAACTAGGTCAAACTAAGTCACACTGAGTCACACTAGGTCTAACTAGGTCACAGGAAGTCAAACCAAGTCAAACTAGGTCAAACTGGGTCAAATGTTTACTTATAGTTGACTTTGCTCAACTGGTCAACTTTGGTCAACTCTAGGTCAAACTAGTCTAATGTTGACTAACAGTTGACTTTTGGTCAACTGGTCAACTCTGGTCTAGTCCGGTCAAGTTCTAGTCAAGTTTAAGCTAAAGTTGACTTTTGGTCAAACAGTCAACCATGGTCAACCAAAGTCAAAACTAGTCTAAGTGCACTAATCCTAACCATTACCAACCAAGACAATCAATTTCTAACCATATCTTAAACCATTAATCTCATACCTTAACTTCTAGGTAATTACCTTAACTTCTCTAAAACAACCCATATCCTATTTACCCTACTAGCATTCTAACACATACGCTAACTATCACTCAACTCACTAACTATCCTAGCTAAAAACCACTTACTAACATGGGGTATATAGAGGATGAAATGTAAAGTACGGATGTATGTTTTGAAGTAGTGGATTGTATGTGAAGTGGGGATTGACTGTAATGAGATGAAATGTGGATATGAAATGGTGAATGTGAATGATGAATACATAGAGGGATTGGACTGTATAGACTGTCATGTAAACATGGACTAAAATGATTTGGAATGGGGACTGATATGTGGTATGGATTATATGGACTGAAATGGTGAAATGAAAGGATGATTTGGGGAGGACTGATATTTGGACAGGTTTGAAGTACATGGACTGAATTATATATACATGGGGATGGAGTGAACGTATGGATGAATGGAGATGAAATAGAATGGGGGCTGATTTGCTCACTACACTGCAAGCAGGGCAACAAGTGCCCTGCTACTGCTGCTGCATTTATGCAGCATACTGCTGCTGTTGCATTCATTTGTCCTGCTGCTGCTGTCAAGAAGACAACAGCCTACATTTGTCATGTTGCTGCCAAAGGGGCAGCAGCTCCTCCCCCTTCACTCCACTTCCTCTCCTCTCTACTCTCCCTTCCACTCTATCACTTTCTCTCTTCTATCCATATATTCTCTCACTCTCTACTCTATCTATCTCACTCTTTAAAAATATATACAAACACACAATCTCACCACACAAACACTCACAAATACATACTCATATGAATATACCTTTCTCATACTCTCACAAAATCAATCCTTCCCTTCTACTAACACACACTACACTCTAACAAAGACACTACATCAAACCCCTCTCTAAACACAAACACAAGATATACAACCCACAAACAAGCACACACTAGTGACACATCAATATATATCTATATGTTCACAAAACAGTCCAGTAATGTAAATATACCCAAATTGACAGGTAAACATACAAATATGATATTGTAGGCTAAACCGCTTGGATACTAACATAGACATACACATGAAACTTATTCTATCCTAACTAACATCAATCCACTCTCTAACATATCAAAAACCAAAATTAGAATATAAATAATCATATTAGGCAATAAACCAAACACATGGGGTGTCTTATTTGAGATATTTACACTAGGACACAAGACACAATACCAACTTATTCTAGAGGGCTCCAAATGGTCTCAAATTTGAATCTAAAAGTGAAACATGCATGAGGATGGATCCTACGGATTCAAAACTAATTTATATGCAAAGGAAATCGATTTAGAGGATAGATTTTACCTATTGGGAGTGGAATCCTAATGACATCCTTTAGGACACGGCTCCGATACAAAAATTTCTCAAAGTGGACACTCCTTCTTGCACTTCTCTTCCAATCCTTGGTAGTACCCTTCCCTTGGAGAATAGGAACGATTGAGGGAAGATTTGGTGAAGGAATGATTTGATTTGGAGATCAAATCAAAGGGAAGGCTCTCTAAAATTAGGGAAGAACAAAAGGAAAATAAAAGAGGCAAGATTGTAATGAATGAAATGAATCATTCTCCCCTAAAGGTGGCTGCCATAAAGAGTCCATTAGGGCTAATGGAAAATATCCTAATTGCCCCTCTCTAGTCACATATGGTTTGATCTAACTAAGGTTCAAGTTTGGGATCAAAAGGGCTTAGTTTTTAGTCTCTAACTTAACCATTCTAACATGATAAAAATTAGTCTAACTAACTAACTTAAATGTTGGATTTTGTAGGCCATGCTTAACTTAATATTGGGTCCCATCTAGAGTTTAAGCTACCCGGGTCACAATACAAGTCAGAACGAGACGAAACTCAAACCCGATTAAACAAATCCAATAAAAACAATATTAAAAATATAAAATTTTCAAAATGTTAAAATATAAAAAATGGCCAAAATAACCTTAGCCCAAAAAGTGGTAATTAGCTAATCTAACCTCATGGGTTAGGCCTCCATGGCCATGGTTAGTCTCTAGACTAAACAGCTCTAAGGTTACATTAGCAAAAAGGAAAAAAACCACAAAACACTAATTTAATGATATTAAAAATAATCAAAATTCACCAATAACTCAATAACATGATTTAAACCAATTATTAAATGGTAATTTTACAAAAGTTCAAAATTACCCATGTTTTAGAAAAGTGGTGGTTACAAATCTACCCTCCTTAAAAATAGTTTCATTCTCGAAATTTAAGGTGGTTGTACTCTTCCCTAGGTTAACCTTCCCCTAACAACCAAGGTCAAAACTTCTATCTGGCAACACACAAGATCAACAAGTAAAATGTGGGTAGGGTCAAATGGTCTAAAACATAATCTATTTTAACAGAAGTGAAACGATAGAGATGACATGGTAGGACCCTTCTCAAGATACAATATGATAATCATATGCGTTTGTCCAAAATCATGATACTCAGAACCCTCGCCATGCTAGTAAGCAAGGCTACGATAAACAGTAGAGTCCATAACTGGGGTATGCACCTTCTTAATTATGTCGTCTGGAATCCTCGCTATGCCGACTAGTATAGCTGCGAGAAATGCCAAATCTCATAATCAAGATATGTACATCCAAAGTCAGGTCTCTATATTCTCGCCACGCTGGCTAATATAGCTGCGATAAACTCTAGGCTCCATAACAAAGTAGACGTTTACCTTTCCTGTTATTTCTGTCAACATATGTTATCAAAGGTTACCGTAACTCAGGCCATAACATTCATCTCAATATGAAAGGTCAAATCAGCGATGGTACATTAAAATTGAATTCGATAATGAGGAACAAGGGTGAGCAAAAACAAAAGAAAATACAGGAAAATAATCGAGTAGAACAGAACCTGCCACTATATCTGCCACTGGCTCAAACTCCTCAGCTTCTAGTGCAAAAGCTCTGTCCTGGGGTGCTCTCCTCTGGTGCTGGACTACAGGCCTCGCCACTACTCTGTCCTGGCCTTCCTTGGCTGCACGAATAAGGCAGTCCTACAGCTGATGGTCGGACGTTCCACAGGACAGGCAAACGCCCAATCTCCTCCTACAAACCTTATGAGAGTGTCCCGGCTTCCCACAGTAGGTACACTGCATGGCCTGTCTCTGGCCATGCCCCTGCTGCTGGTGGGCACGTGCTGGTGCCTGATACTGCTGCTGGAATGGCCTCTGCTGCTGTATTTGGGGATGCTTCACCGGTCCCATATTGGAAGTAGCTCCCAAAGTATCACTGCTCTTCTTCAGCCTGAGGTCGAAATACTCCTATGCTATCTGTGCATCCATCAAGATCTGGTCGAAAGTTATTTTGTGACGTCCAGAAGTACGAGTACAAAGTGCATGAATCAGACCTCTCCTAAACTTGTGGACCTTCTCCCCTTGTCCTGGATCATACCCATAGCAAATCTGCTCAGACGGAAGAACTCTGCCGCATACTCGTCCACCGACGAGTTCCCCTGCACTAATCCTTTGAACTGTCCCTCCAATATGGTAAGAGCTACGTCAGAGAAGAACTTCTCCTTGAAAAGCATCCAAAAGTTCTTCTATGTCAAACCTCTCACTGATGTACGAGGATCCGTGTAAAACCACGTCAAGGTGATGTCGAAGAACTGATTCACCGTAGCTGTGACCCACAGTCCTTTCGGAAGCTCTGCCCACTCCAAGCTCCGCTGCACGTCCTCCAACCAATCGTCGGCATAGAGAATGCAATCGGTCCCCTTGAACTCCCTGGGTTTCATCTTCCTGAAGCTCAAAACTATTCCAGGCCTAGCCTGCTACTGATGTGGCTGTTGGGCGGGGGCGCCCTAAACTTTACCTGGGTTTACTTTCTCTACCGATGCCAGTGCTAGCTGATGAGCATTCTCTATGCTCTACCTCAGTACCTCGGTCTGGCGATGTGATGCATCAGCCTAACGCTGCGATGCCTCTGCTTGGGCTCGATGTGTCTCCATCATCTGTTGCAGGAGTGCGAACATCTGAAGTGCATCGGTCGGTATCGGAGGTTGTGGCGGTAGTATCTCCTGTATGACGATAGAAGGCCTCTGGGGTGGAGGGGAAAGACCTCCTAGTGCTACTGCTACTGCCTCTAGAACGATAAGGATAACATGGACAGTCTCCTGGACTGCCTTCCCTACCAGATCAAACCTCTCCGGTACAGCACTTGATCCAGCTGCCTGAGCTTGAGTCACTGTTATCCTGAAGAAGAATTGAAACTAAGAGATCAATAGGCACAAGATAAGATATTATCAAAGGAGGACAATTGAAATTGAAATGCAAGAATAGTTGTGATAATCGAAAGATTGGTATTTTTCCTAGGTGTTATTGAGTAAACTTATATATTAATAACCTAGCTATATCCTAACTGCAAGCTCGTAGCAGCACTCTAAGTCGAGCACCACTACGAAATCACAATAGTTGCGACTCAGACCTGTATGGGCCACCACAAAAATGTGTCACGTCACGCACCCTGAGTAGGGGCACGAGCACGTGGGTACGTCCAGCCTACGCCGCATAATCGACGGTAGAATGCTGTATAGTTCTCCTAGAAAGTATAGCAACTAGACACAATATAAATGTACCTGTCATCTCCGCACAGAGGTATATAAACTCAACTCAATCACAAAGACATCTAGGAAAGATAAGCACGAATATTATATAAATATGATAAAAATAGAAGTACGGAAATAGAATGCAAAGTCACAACACAGTAGAGAGTCGAAAACACAACATAAGATCCCAAAACACAATTATAGTATAAGTCTCATAAACTAGCTGGCTCGCAGTCCAGACAAACCTAACTAGCAGATCTAAATAGGTAAAATATCATCTACGGGGTCCAGGGATAACTGCTGGTCATAGTCTCCATCTTGGCCATACCCATAGAAGGTAGAGAAATCATCATCTAAGTCATCTGTAA
The DNA here is from genome assembly GCA_029216955.1 of Iris pallida. Lineage (NCBI taxonomy): Eukaryota > Viridiplantae > Streptophyta > Magnoliopsida > Asparagales > Iridaceae > Iris > Iris pallida. The sequence continues at coordinate 2,226,850 of JANAVB010018399.1, read as the reverse complement.
ACATCAACGGTTATCTTGTCAGAAAAATGAGCAAGTATAAACAACCAATAATAGTTCATTGACAAATGCTGTAAGAGACAAACACAATGGAATACAAGATGAACATATCAAGATAGAAATATATCAGGATATATAAAGCAGGAAATCATGTCAGGGTGTATCATGCAGGAAAATAGAACTGAGATGGATATATCTGATGTAATAATAAATATAAAATGTGCCTCGAGTATTATATCGTTATATGATCGATTTGGGACAAGATCAGGCTCTTCCATTTGACCGACTACGAGTACAGGACCTCGGGCCATCCAGAATGGAAAGCTATGAGATAAGAAGTAGCACAGGTCAGGCTTTACCCTACGCGAGGCGAGGTTATAGCTATGATACAAGTAGTAACAGGAATGCAAGTAGGGGTATTGATGACATAACCTATAATAACTCTCCATCCCCGAATAGTATACGGATCCGGACATAGTACGTCATGAGACAGAATTTCCTAAGAAGGTAGCTACTCCCTCTCAGGAATCGATGTCAATACAAGTACAAGAACAAGATCGAACAAGTACCAGTATCCCAAGAAAATCTAGGAATGACATCTCATGACAGGAATCCGATATATACTAGTCCGTGCACCATCGTGTCGAGAATCAAGTAAAATACTATAACTGAATCGGATACAGAATATATCAAGGCAAAGAAGTACTATCAGAGAATGTACTCGCCTACCGTTCCTGAGATGTCAAGTAAGGTCGATGCTCAGAGTGATCTCACAAAATTAGAGATAAGATATTGTAAGCAAATTAGGGTTTGACAATGTTTAAGCATGATTTCCAATGTATGATATGCAATCTGGGTCAAACTCAGTCAAACTAAGTCAAACTAGGTCACATCAAGTCAAACTAGGTCAAACTAAGTCACACTGAGTCACACTTGGTCTGACTAGGTCACAAGAAGTTAAATCCAGTCAAGCTAGGTCAAACTGGGTCAAAGGTTGACTTACAGTTGACTCTTGGTCAACTGGTCAACTTTAGTTAACTCTAGGTTAAACTAGTCTAATGTTGACTAACAGTTGACTTTTAGTCAACTGGTCAACAATGGTCAAGTCCGGTCAAGTTCTAGTCAAGTTTAAGCTAAAGTTGACTTTTGGTCAAACAGTCAACTGTGGTCAACTGAAGTCAAAACTAATCTAAGTGCACTAATCCTAACCATTACCAACCAAGACAATCAATTTCTAACCATATCTTAAACCATTAATCTCATACCTTAACTTCTAGGTAATTACCTTAACTTCTCTAACATAACCCATATCCTATTTACCCTACTAGCATTCTAACACATACACTAACTATCATACAACTCACTAACTATCCTAGCTAAAAGCCACTCACTAACATGGGGTATATAGAGGATGAAATGTAAAGTATAGATGTACATTTTGAAGTGGTGGGTTGTATGTGAAGTGGGGATGGACTGTAATGAGATGAAATGGTGAATGTGAATGATGAATACATAGAGGGATTATACTGTATAGACTGTCATGTAAACATGGACTGAAATGATTTGGAATGGGGACTGATATGTGGATGTTATGTGGTATGGATTATATAGACTGAAATGGTGAAATAAAAGGATGATTTGGGGAGGAACTGATATTTGGACTGATTTGAAGTGCATGGACTGAATTATATATTCATGGGGATGGAGTGAACGTATGGATGAATGGAGATGAAATGGAATGGGGGCTGATTTGCTCATTGCACTGCAAGCAGGGCAACAAGTGCCCTGCTACTGCTGCTGCATTTATGCAGCACGCTGCTGCTGTTGTATTCATTTGTCCTACTGCTGCTGTCAAGAAGACATCAGCCTACATTTGTCCTACTGCTGCCAAAGGGGCAGCAGCTCCTCCCCCTTCACTCCACTTCCTCTCCTCTCTACTCTCTCTAAACTCCTCTTTATCACACTCTCTTCTATCCATCTATTCTCTCACTCTCTACTCTATCTATCTCACTCTCTAAACATATATACAAACACACAATCTCACCACACAAACACTCACAAAAACACACTACCTCTCTCATACTCTCACAAAATCAATCCTTCCCTTCTACTAACACACACTACACTCTAACAAAGACACTACATCAAACCCCTCTCTAAACACAAACACAAGATATACAACCCACAAACAAACACATACTAGTGACACATCAATATATATCTATATGTTCACAAAACAGTCCACTAATGTAAATATACCCAAATTAACATGTAAACATACAAATATGATATTGTAGGCTAAACCACTTGGATACTAACATAGACATACACATGAAACTTATTCTCACCATCCTAACTAACTTCAATCCACTCTCTAACATATCAAAAACTGAAATTAGAATATAAATAATCCTATTAGGCAATAAACCAAACATATGGGGTGTCTTATTTGAGATATTTACACTAGGACACAAGACACAATCCCAACTTGTTCTAGAAGGCTCCAAATGGTCTCAAATTTGAATATAAAAGGGACACATGCATGAGAATGGATCCTACAGATTAAAAACTAATTTATATATAAAGGAAATCGATTTAGAGGATGGGTTTTACCTATTGGGAGTGGAATCCCAATAAAATCCTTTAGGACATGGCTCCGATACGAAGATCCCTCAAAGTAGACACTCCTCCTTGTACATCTCTTCCAATCCTTTCCCTTGGAGAATGGGAATGATTGAGGGAAGATTTGGTGATGGAATGATTTGATTTGGAGATCAAATCAAAGGAAAGGTTCTCTAAAATTAGGGAAGAACAAAAGGAAAATAAAAGAGACAAGATTGTAATAAATGAAATGAATTATTCTCCCCTAAAGGTGGCTGCCATAAAGAGTCCATTAGGGCTAATGGAAAATGTTCTAATTGCCCCTCTCTAGTCACATATGGTTTGATCTAACTAAGGTTCAAGTTTGGGATCTAACATGATAAAAATTTGTCTAACTAACTTAAATGTTGGATTTTGTGGGCCATGCTTAACTTAATATTGGGTCCCATCTAGAGTTTAAGGTACCCGGGTCACAATACAAGTTGGAACGAGACGAAACTCAAATCCGACTAAACAAATCCAATAAAAATAATATTAAAAATATAAAATTTCCAAAATGTTAAAATATAAAAAATGATCAAAATACCCTTAGCCTAAAAAGTGGTAATTAGCTAATCTAACCTCATGGGTTAGGCCTCTATGGTCATGGTTAGTCTCTTGATTAAACAGCTCTAAGGTTACATTAGCAAAAAGGACAAAACCATAAAACACTAATTTAATGATATTAAAAATAATCAAAATTCACCAATAACTCAATAACATGATTTAAACCTATTATTAAATGGTAATTTTATAAAAGTTCAAAATTACCCCTGTTTTAGAAAACTGGTGGTTACAAGCTGGGCGGAGAAATATCTTAGTAAACATGTGAACTACACTTTCTTTTCCCCAAAGTGTCTAATCTTGACTGATAGCAGTTGTACATGACACCTGCAGGGTGCCGTATTTATCCCTTAGCCGTTCACATATCGAACTTGATATTTCAACACACGTAGTTAGGTCTCACTACAAGAAAAATGACCTTTCTTGACGGTCAATTTATTGACGTATGGTCAAAACCGTCAAGGAAAGCAGTTATCTTGACGGTTTTAGACATACGTCAACAAAACACCCATTTTTCTGTTATATATTAAAATTTGACCATATTACTTGACGGTTTTATACAAAGCGTCAAGAAAACCCATTGCATTACTTGACGGTTTGCTGATAACCGTCAAGTAATGCATGTGCAAAAAAAAAAGGCGCGCACATTTCAGATGCCATTTTCGTAATTTTTTCAAAAAAAAAATTTTCTTGACGGTTTTAACAAAATTTGGGAATCGAGGGTTTCTTATATATTTCACATCCACATACTTCTTTTCCTCCTTCCCCCATCCCTCTCCCTCTCGAGCTCCCCCTCCGGTGGAAGTCTTCCCCCGGCCGGCGAACCCCGACCGGCGACCGAGCCTGTAAGTCTCCCCCTCTCCTCCGCCCTCTTCCCTAGCTTCTTTTCCGACCATCTCGTCAGCCACCCCGACTTCCACAGCCCTCCCGACCGTGCCCTAACCCTGTTCTCCGGCAATCCGCCGTCTCCCCTCTCATCCCCGCAGCCGACTTCAAGCGTTCCCTCTTCCCCCTTTCTTTCCGACCCCGATTTTCTCCACAGCCCTAAACCCCTCTCCCATGTTCTTCATCCCGACCCCCCCGGAAACCCTAGCTCCGGCGAGCTCTTCGGCTCAGTCCCGACCCGTCGGCTTTTTCCGTGCTTCCCCGCAGAGCCGACCTTGCTGCCCGTGCTTACCGTGGACGCTTCCCGTTCCGTGCGTGCTTCCCGTAGCCGACCCGATGATCGCAGCCGCGACACGGCGAGGCGACGTCCGTGTCCGCACACGTAGCACGAGTCCGAGGCGTCCCTTCGGATTCCGACTTGCCCTTCGGTATATTTCTGAAACTCTTGGGTTGGTTTTGCTATTTCATATATGCGTGTCGATGATGATTGGTCTGTGTCTCCTACAATTAGGAGACACACGTTCTGATGCTATCGTTTGGGTTCTGCAAATTGGTTGGAACGATCCTCATATCCATGTATTTTCTGGAATAGAGTTTTATAGTGCTTGTGAGAACGTTCTCAGCTTGTTATCATTTGTGATTCATTTTCTTTGGGGAAGTAGGATAAAAAATTTTAATATAATATAAGTTTTATGAATCAGTGAAATGTAATAGAACTATACGTTAGCTAGGATTTTTTTTAGAAAAGTCAATGTTTTGAGAATAAATTGGGGAATCACACACCTAAAGAAACACAAGTAGGGTTGAAAAATATCAGCAAGTTGGAGGGCCATATGATTTTGCCTTTTTAGACTCTTGTTCCATTTGTAGTCAACAAAAGTATGTGTTGTTCTTGTACTAATGCTAGATGAGTAATTTTCAAGGAACTGCAAGAGAACAATTTAGAAGGAACCCACTTTACTGATATGTGCCAACTGACAAGGCTATGGTTTTTGTGAGTTCCATGATTCCTTTCAATGTGGTGACTTACATGTGTATTTACCTTCATTGCTTGTTCCTTACCAACTTTGTTTTTTCAGTTATATGAGAAACAATATCTTAACAGGAAACATACTTGACAACATTGGAAACTGTACCAAGTATTTAGATGAGCTTTAATTCATATTGATCTTGTTTTAGTTAAACAACTAACTATTATCTATGTCAATAGAAGCAAGTTATATCATTTATCTAAGAAATTTTCCTAAGAAGGCCCAGTATTTAGAAGGATATTTGGAAGGTGATATCCATGTTTAAAATAAGGTTGAGGATATTATGCGGGACTGGTAATTAAATTGATATGGCTTCTTCATCAAAACAAGTTAAATACTAGTGATGTTCTTCTTAAAAAGTATATTAATTGTGGTAACATATGTTTAGTCCTAGCATCATGAGGTGGTACGTCTTCTACAACAATTTAGTCCTAACTCAGAAGGAAAAAAAGTAGCAGGAAAGGGAGCAAGACCAACAGCAACAACATACCCTTGAAATATTATGTGCATATTCTAGAACTGTTTGGTTTGTTTCATGAGTGAAGGTAACAACAAAAAATTCTTAAAAATAAGCCCTTGGGTAGGACATAAATATTGTATATAGGCATTCCTCGATAAAATTAAGAAACAATTGGCTCCAAGTACTCGTTATGCATATGAAGTAGGACATAATAGAGATGCAAGGTTAGGCCTTAGGTGCAAGGTCAGCCTTGACATTCTAAATGGTCGAGACATCAGTCTTGAAGGACTTGGCGAGGATAACATCATTGATGCCTTTAGCAAAGACAACTCCATAAACTTGAAACAACTATACATCAGCTATCCCATATAAAGGATTCTCTATTTGGCTCGATAAACTATTTTCTGTTCATCATAATTTTAGATTTCAAACAACTTTATAGTTATAGTTTCATAATCCACATATAGTACTCATACTACACACATCATGAGATTGTTTGATGTATTTTTAAACTTACATAGTGCTTTATTATGTGTTTTCCCACATAATTAATGTCCTGTAGGAGGATACTACCAATACCACCCAATTTGTATTGTTCTTTCTATTAGTTAATATTTTATTCAGACACATTTCTAAACTAGGAAGTTGTTTATTGTCTTTCACGTAGCAATTTTAAGGGCTCCATTTGCATCTTAATTGGAATCTATTCATTTTCCCTTTCTTCTTACATATGCCAACTAGAGTTATATGATTGGTACTTGAAATTTGTTGCAAGATTTATGTGCAGGGTGCATTGGGCCATCAGACCATCACCTTACCTTTTGCTTTCTTCTAATGATGTGATAAATATACTTCCCCACGAACTTGCTAGTTTTCTTGATATGTCCATAAGACTAGATGCAATATTTCATTTATGAAAATATTGAACTAGAACTACATAGTTTTATAATGTTACAGGTGGATGTGGCAATGAAGCTATCTAAAATGGAAGAATTCATAGGTGGATCTTCATTAATCTTTACCAATATTAGAGAATCCTCTAATATGTATCTGGTTAGCCTAATGCTTCGATAATACATAAATCTTTATCAATTATGTCACACAGGCTGTTGGGCTTGAAGGCGATCTGTGCAAGCAGGAGGATGTGGCAAGAAGTGTAGAAACAACCATCAAACATTTTCGTAAGCTAGATATTCATGTTAACGGAGCATCAGGCAATGGAGGATTTGTCACCTTGGCTTTCGAACATGTGAGTATACTTTGTTGCATGTTGATATGGTATAACATCTATTATACTTTCTGGCTCAATTTACTTTTGAAGTACATCAGTATAATTCTCTCCACTATACTTCAGTCACGAAGCACTTGTTGAGTTGTCTTTTTGTGCAACATTAGTTGGTGGCTTATCCTCTAGAAAATAATATGTGGCTTTTTTCAAATTGCAAGCTGGTGACTAAGATGGGGAAGCCTACTGGCTAAGGCCTTTGGCGTGTTAGGGAGATGTCAAGGTTCAAGGCTGCAATAGTTTTTAGAAATTTCCCATAAAAATTAAAATAATGTAAAATGGGAAGTGACTCATAAAACTGAGTCCATTTGTGAAGCCAGTCATTTTTGGGGAACTAATTATGATATTAGGGTCAATGGAATTACATCATGACCTATTGAAGGCACTCCTGGACTTATAAAACTTGACCCATTCTTCTTGGTCATGCATGCTACCTTTCATGCTTAATAAAATAATATACCGGTATCTATGTCATGGACAACTGAAGATTAAAGTTTCAACTCATCCTTACATGCTGATTTCATTCTCAAATATCCCTTTTTGCCAAATTGGAAAGCTTAGAGCACAAGAGAAATATTGAGCACTCTAATCTTAGTTATGTCATGTATGCATCCATGCATGTTAGTTTGCATTATGTATTGTATATGTTGAGTCATACATAAATTTTCTTTAAGCCCTTAGTATGTGATTCTTTGTTTGTTCTTGACAATAACCAGGTTGTTCTCCTTCGTCCACAATCCTGAGAAGACTCTTGAAGGAAATCAAGCTCATATTATCACCTTGAGGATCATCATCATAATTATGGTCATGCTTGTGATTCTTTGTACTCTTCTTCCTCCAATCTTGAGAAGAATTTTTGTATACTTTGTATATATCATTCTTGGATGTTTGTGATGTACAAACTTTGTATTTGTGATCAATAAAAAGATTGTGTATTATAATATTATGTGTGTGTTGTAACTGGCATATATTGATATTATGTGTGTTTGGTAATTGGATTCTGGAATATATTGATATTATTGTAAACATGTTTATCTTGACGATTGCAAAACGTCAAAAAAAATTAATTTCTTGACGGTTTTTAAACATCAAAAAATATTTTCCTTGACGGTTTTTTCCCGTCAAGAAAGACTTTTCTTGACGGTCATTACCCCGTCATCTAGGCCCCCGTCAAGAAAAGTCGACACTTTTCTTGACGGTTTTTTGTTTGTTTTCTTGACGGTTTAAAACCGTCAAGACAAGCTTGTTTCTTGACGGTTTAAAACCGTCAAGAAAACAAATAAAAAACCGTCAAGAAAAGCGTCGACTTTTCTTGACGGGGGCCTAGATGACGGATCCAAAACCGTCAAGAAAAGTCTTTCTTGACGGGGAAAAACCGTCAAGAAAAGCCATTTTTCTTGTAGTGTCTTATTTCATTTTCAGTTGTTTATCTTATATCTTCACACTTGCCAGGTCACCATATTTTTCATATTTAGTTCTAGTCGATATATCAAGTTGTATCCTTACACTTTATTTCTAGATATGACATGTACTAGTCTACTCTCCTGCTTCACTTCTCATATGATATTTTCATGTTTTATGATTCCTATTATGTCTCGGATAGCTTGTCATATGTGTGCTTGTTCCAATCCTGACTGGGTATATTTTTTTAGCTGATAGATCCTTGCTGACTTACTCCCTTGCTTGAGTTCCTTGGGGTGGAGTTAGAGATATCTTGGAGGCCAAACCTAGAGACTAGTTAGAATTGTTGTAATAGATTTTGTGAGATGTGGTATTCGGTTAAATATAAATCTTGTAAATGTTATAGCAATGTGAATGAGCAATAAAGTTATATTTTATACGATATGAACATTGTTGCTAGACAGCGTACTACCGCCAACACTGCGGCTTAGGTTGGGCTTGGACACGTACTCGCATCTCGAAAAACAGGTGCGGGTCGTGATAAATTTTTTGGTGGCCCATGCAGGTCCGTTTTTGCAAAATTATGCGAACTTGTGGTAGTACCTATATTAGTCGTACTACTGCAAGCCTTCGATTAGGATGATCATTCACAATTAGGTTGATTTGATTTTTTTTTTAAAATGACTAGGCCTAGGACTAGGTATACCGTGGGTAACCCATAGAATTATTTTGAATTGATTGTATGGGTAGTTAAGGTTGTTACATAGGACACATGATTAAGGTGGTGATATTCGTTGAATTTTTGAGATGCCCTATTTGATGAAGTTGAAAATGTGATTTGATAAATGACTCTAATCAATGATGGATATAATTCTCGATTAATAAATTGAATATTTTGGTAACTATTGAAGATGAAATTTTTAGCTTTTGGTATTATGAGGTTTAAATTTCTATATGATCGATGATTTATTAATAAGGTCGAATATTTAATTTTTAAAGGAAATAATTTTGATTTGATCAATAAAATTGAGGTATGATTTAAAAATTTATGGAATTTAAATTTTTGAGGAGATTATGAAAATGTTGAATTTTGAATTTAAAATAAAATTGAGGAATTTAAAGTTTTATGAAGTTAGATTTTGAAGATATTTATCAAGTTGGATTATGGGTTGTGAATTTGATAAGATGATATTCATGATTGCTACATCACGGTATTAAATTGATTTAGTGACTTAAAAAAATATGATTGAATCTGAGAATTTTTTCTAAATATTCTTGAGGATACGAATTTATAAGATTGATGAGTGATAACTTAGATGTCATGTAGGTAATACTCCTTCGAACTATATCCATTGACTACATTCTTCCATCCTTCTTGATCAATCTTCTTATTAAGAAAAAAAATATTATTTTTATCTCATTGATCATTATTTCTTTTTAAAATTTTCTATCTTTTCACCTGACCAACCAAGCCTATTTTTTCTTTCATCCTTAAATTTTGAGGACGAAATTTTTCTAAGGTGGGTAGATTTTAACCCATATTTCTCAATTTTTTTTTATATTTTATTTTATTGTGTTTGAAAGTAATTTATTTTTGAAACTTTGTAAAAGATATTTACTAGTTTTTCTGCATTTCAAAATGTAGTTTGTAATTAACGGTTTGAAAGTACTATTTAGTTTTAATAAATATTTGTTCTTGAAATTTTATTATTGAAATTATAAAGTTATTTATTATTATGTTTGGATTTTAAAAAAATATATCGGTTTCAAAAATAGTTTAAAAATCATGATTATTTTTGGAGCAATAAAAAGATTTAGTAACTTATTTTGAATAATATTTAAATTTATAAAATATATTTTACCTTATTTCATAACATCAAACATTATTTAAAATACTTATTGTGACTAATTGTGGCATTAAGAATTATCTAATCTAGATTTGAAATATTATTTGATTTAACGATTTATCTATTATATGATTTAAATTGCTTTGATAAACATTAAATTTATCTTAAAGTTTTTATGTTGAATTTGATTTGGATTTGAATTCATATGATTTGGATTTAAATAATTTATTTGATTTAAATTTATGGAGAGACTTGTCCGTTAGAAATTCTAATCCTATTTGAATCATATCTAGTATTAGATAGATTATTTCTTATTTGAACTAATCATATTCCTATCCAAATTAGTTGGTAATCCTAATCATATCTTTATTGATTGAGTTCTAATCATATCCTAATTCACTAATTGCTTTCCATTATCTATATATATTGAACCTATAAAATAAAATCATCTTTCATACCTTCTTTTCCAAAATTTCTCTTTTTTCGTCATAATTACCCTAAATTTGTCATAAATTCAGCCTTCCTTTTCAAATATTTTACCAACTTCGAAGGGCCATAACTTTCAACTCCGGACTCCGTTTAACCTCCAGTTTTTTTGTTGTAACCGTCTCGAGGTATATTTTTTTAATATAAAATTTATTTTTAAATAATTTTAACCTAAGTTTCTGGAAAATTCGTAGAGTGTCAATTGTCCGAAATTTGACACGTTTCGGTGTTTTCGAGATTCCGGGAGAACCAGGAATCGGAATCACGATCCGTTTGAAGTTTCAGAATGTTGATGAAAAAGTACACATCATATATTTTTCTGAACCATTTTCTAAATTTTTTTATTTTTTATTTTTATTTTAGAGGCCCATCTCATCAATTGAGATCATCTTGCGTATTTTTGGCATCTACAACTATTTGTGCTAACACAATCATACCGTGCGTCAACTGCAACCAACTTAAGTCAAGTACATATATTGATTGCTTTCGATTCTAATAGTTTCATTTATATGTTATACATGTCTTTTCTGCTTGTTAACACGTTCGTTACACGGATATTAGTATCATGGATTATTTATACTTCTTGATTGTCATGCTTGCGACTTGATTCCATGAGTATTAGATGGGCGGAAAAATATCTTAGTAAACATGTAAACTACCCTTTCTTTCCCTAAAATGTCTAATCTTGACTGATAGTAGTTGCACATGACACTTCCAGGGTGCCGTATTTACGCCTTAGCCATTCACTTGTCGAACTTGATATTTCAACATACGTAGTTAGGTCTTGTTTCATTTTCAGTTGTTCATCTTATATCTTTACACTTGCCAGGTCACCATGTTTTTTCATATTTAGTTCTAGTCGATATATCATGTTGTATCCTTACACTTTATTTCTAGATATGACATGTACTAGTCTACTCTCCTGCTTCACTTCTCATATGGTATTTTCATGTTTTATGATTTCTATTATGTCTCTGATAGCTTGTCATATGTGTGCTTGTTCCAATCCTGACTGGATATATTTTTTAGTTGACAGATCCTTGCTGACTTACTCTCTTGCTTGGGTTCCTTCGGGTGGAGTTAGAGATGTCTTGGAGGCCAAACCTAGAGACTAGTTAGAATTGTTGTAATAGATTTTGTGAGATGTGATATTCGGTTAAATATAAATCTTGTAAATGTTGTAGCAATATGAATGGGCAATAAAGTTATATTTTATATGATATGAACATTGTGGCTAGACAGCGTACTACCGCCGACACTGCGGCATATGCTGGGCTTGGACACGTACTCACATCTCGAAAAGTAGGTGTGGGTCGTGACAAATTTTTATGGTGGCCCATGCAGGTCCATTTTCGTAAAATTATGCGAACTTGTGGTAGTACCTATATTAGTCGTACTACTGCAAGCCTGCGATTAGGATGCTCATTCACAATTAGGTTGATTTGATTTTTAAAAAATGACTAGGCTTAGGACTCGGTATGTTGTGGGTAACACATAGAATTATTTTGAATTGATTGTATGGGTAGTTAAGGTTGTTACATAGGCTATATGATTAAGGTGGTGATATTCGTTGAATTTTGAGATGCCCTATTTGATGAAGTTGAAATTGTGATTTGATAAATGACTCTAATCAAAGATGGATAGAATTTTCGATTGATAAATTGAATTTTTTTGGTTACTGTTGAAGATGAAATTTTTAGCTTTTGGTATTCTGAGCTTTAAATTTCTATATGATCGATGAATTATTGATAAGGCCGAATATTTAAATTTTAAATAAAATAACTTTGATTTGATCAATAAAATTGAGGTATGATTTAAAAATTTATGGAATTTAAATTTTTGAGGAGATTATGAAAATGTTAAATTTTGAATTTAAAATAAAATTGAGGAATTTAAAGTTTTGTGAAGTTAGATTTTGAAGATATTTATCAAGTTGGATTAAGGGTTGTGAATTTGATAAGATGATATTCATGATTGCTACATCACGGTATTAAATTGAGTTAGTGATTTTAAAAAAAAATATGATTGAATTTGAGGAATTTTTTAAAAATATTCTGGAGGATACGAATTTATAAGATTGATGGGTGATAACTTAGATGTCATGTAGGTAATACTCCTTCGAACTATATCCATTGACTACATTCTTCCATCCTTCTTGATCGATCTTCTTATTAAGAAAAAAAATATTATTTTTATCTCATTGATCATTATTCTTTTTTAAAATTTTCTATCTTTTCACCTGACCAACCAAGCTTATTTTTTCTGTCATCCTTAAATTTCGATGACGAAATTTTTCTAAGGCGGGTAGATTTGTAACCGCTATTTCTCAAAAAAATTTAATATTTTATTTTATTGTGTTTGAAAGTAATTTATTTTTGAAACTTTGTAAAAGATATTTACTATTTTTTTTTCCGCATTTCAAAATGTAGTTTGTAATTAACGGTTTGAAAGTACTATTTAGTTTTAATAAATATTTGTTCTTGAAATTTTATTATTGAAATTATAAAGTTATTTATTATTATGTTTGGATTTTCAAAAAAAAATATCGGGTTCGAAAATAGTTTGAAAATCATGATTATTTTTGGAGCAATAAAAAGATTTAGTAACTTATTTTGAATAAGATTTATATTTATAAAATATATTTTACCTTATTTGATAACATCAAACATTATTTAAAATACTTATGGTGACTAATTGCGGCATTAAAAATTATCTAATCTAGATTTGAAATATTATTTGATTTAACGATTTATTTATTATATGATTTAAATTGCTTTGATAAACATTAAATTTATCTTGAAATTATTATGTTGAATTTGATTTTGATTTAGATTTGGATTTGAATTCATATGATTTGGATTTAAATAATTTATTTGATTTAAATTTATGGAGAGACTTGTCCGTTAGAAATTTTAATCCTATTTGAATCATATCTAGTATTAGATAGATTATTTCTTATTTGAACTAATCATATTCCAATCCAAATTAGTTGGTAATCCTAATCATATCTTTATTGATTGAGTTCTAATCATATCCTAATTCACTAATTGCTTTCCATTATTTATATATATTAGACTATAAAATAAAATCATCTCTCATACATTCTTTTCTAAAATTTCTCCCTTTTTTCGTCGTAATTACCCCAAATTCGTCATAAATTCAGCATTCCTTTACAAATATTTTACCAACTTCGAAGGGCCATAACTTCCAACTCCGGACTCCGTTTGACCTCCAGTTTTTTTTGTTGTAACCATCTAGAGGTATATTTTTTTAATATAAAATTTATTTTCTAATAATTTTAACCTAATTTTCTCGAAAATTTGTGGAGTGTCAGTTGTCCGAAATTTGACATATTTCGGTGTTTTCGAGATTTCGGGAGAACCAGGAATCGGAATCACGATCCGTTTGAAGTTTCGGAACGTTGATAAAAAGTACACATTATATATTTTTCTAAATAATTTTCCAAAATATTTTATTTTTATATTTATTTTAGAGGCCCGTCTCATCAATTGAGATCATCTTGCGTATTTTTGGCATTTACGACTATTTGTGCTAACACAATCATACCATGCATCAACTGCAACCAACTCAAGGCAAGTACATATATTTAAAGCTTTCGATTCTAATAGTTTCATTTATATGTTATACATATATCTTTTCTGCTTGTTAATACGCTCGTTACACGGATATTAGTATCATGGATTATTTATACTTCTTGATTGTGATGCTTGCGACTTGATTCATGAGTACTAGCTGGGCGGAGAAATATCTTAGTAAACATATAAACTACCCTTTCTTTACCCAAAATGTCTAATCTTGACTAATAGCAGCAGCACATGACACGTGCATGGTGCCGTATTTACCCCTTAGCCGTTTACATGTCGAACTTGATATTTCAACACACGTAGTTTGGCCTTGTTTCCTTTTCAGTTGTTCATCTTATATCTTCACACTTGCCAGGTCAACATGTTTTTCATATTTAGTTCTAGTCGATATATCATGTTGTATCCTTACACTTTATTTCTAGATATGACATGTACTAGTCTACTCTCCTGCTTCACTTCTCATATGATACTTTCATGTTTTATGATTTCTATTGTATCTCGGATAGCTTGTCATATGTGTGCTTGTTCCAATCCTGACTGGATATATTTTTTCAGTTAACAGATCCTTGCTGACTTACTCTTTTGCTTGGGTTCCTTCGGGTGGAGTTAGAGATGTCTTGGAGGCCAAACCTAGAGACTAGTTAGAATTGTTGTAATAGATTTTGTGAGATAAGGTATTCGGTTAAATATAAATCTTGTAAATGTGGTAGCAATGTGAATGAGCAATAAAGTTATATTTTATATGATATGAACATTGTGGCTAGATAGCGTACTACCGCCGATACTGCGGCGTAATCTTGGCTTGGACACGTACTCACATCTCGAAAAGCGGATGCGGGTCGTGACATGAACTTGTAGTTCTTAGGAGATGATCGTATTACATCGTATCTTGCTTTGAGCATCTGTGATCCTTATTACCCCAACAAGCCAAAGTTTTTATTCTTTTCTTCTTCTTCATTCTTCTACTTTGTAACTATGTTTGCAAGGATCGTCTCAATTGCAAATACATTTGCAAGAAAGAATGTATTCTGATTCTTGAGTGCTTCTAAAGTTGTAGTTAGAATTTATTAAAGGGTTTGATTGGAATTGAGTTCAGAAAGCAAACTCGTTTGCGTGAATCTTTGAGTCTCGACTACAATCTGTAGATCAAACAGAGGGTAGACTGAAAAGTTTGTATTAACCTCTGTTCCTACCTCAGTTTCACCATCTTTATCAGCCTTCAGACTAACAATCTCAACGCAAGATATGAGTAGCATGGAGAACCGTGCGATTTTTCTTGACACTAGTTTTAACAAGCTTGAAAAGTTTGACTGTGAGTACTATAATATATGGAAGAGAAAGATTAGTCTTAATTTTCAACTCGTGAACGTTGATTACATGTTGAGATATCCTGAATCAAATCTTCCGGATACTGATAATGCTCGGAAGATAAATGAGGACACTGCTTTGTAGACAAAGTTGAAGAGATACGACAATCTATAAAAATTGTTGATTCTGAATGCTATGGACGACTCAATCACTACAAGAAAAATGGATTTTTTTGACGGTTTATTTTTTGGCAGTCAGAAAAAACCATTAAGGAAAGGGGTATTCCTAACGATTTAAGGTATACGTCTAGAAAATACACATTTTATATTAATTTAGCAAATTTTAACCATAATAGTTGACAGTTTTAGAGGATCTGTCAAGAAGCACAAATTGTTTTATTGACGGATTGGTGATAACCGTCAATTGATGTTTGTGCGAAAAAATTGGCATAATTTTTCTGGCTGCCATTATAGTAATTTTTTAAACTTTTTATATTTGTTGAAGGTTATTTTCTTTTTTATGGAGAGCAAAGCAAAGTTTCTCCCAATCTTGAAAAAATCCTCTCTCAGAAACAACTCTTCTCTATTTTTCTCTCTTTCTCTCTCAATTTCTCCTCCTCTTCGAGTCCTTTCTTCTTTTCCCCTCTCCATATCTCCTCTTCCACTTCGAGTCCTTTCCTCTCTTCCTCTTTCTATTTCTTCTACTCCTCTTCTTCAAGCCCTGCTGTCCCGATCTCGGTCGTCGAAGAAGCAGAGCACTCCGCCATGCCATCTCTTATCGTCCTCTCCCTCGCCAAGAAAGAGTGATCTCAGAAAGAAGAAGGGGTGCGGTGGGAAGAAGAAAAGGTACGATGGCGTGCTCCGCTGCTTTGATGTCGCGACCGTTGACACCTTTTTGGACGAGGAGAAGGATTTCGATGACGACGACGTCGACCTCGAGGAAAGGAGGTACCTAGGTAATGCAACAGTAAACCTCTCTCTATATCTTTAGGGTTTCGATCAATATCAAGGATCTAGGGTTTTATGCATTTTGCTGGTCGGTAAAAATTAAGGTTTTTGTTAGGGTTTCTTTCTCTTTTGGGATTTTGTCGATGATATAGGTGAAAAAAGAACTTTTCCTCCTTTGGTTTCTAAAAATTTCTAAAATTTTTATTGTAGGGCTTTGAAGTTGCTTCTATTTATTGATTTCTGAAAATTTGTAAAATTTGTCATTTTAGAGCTTTGAAGTTGGTTCCATTATAGGGAATATCAAAAATTTGTCATTTTAAACCTCTTGATGGCTCTACAACTAATAATATCAAGCAGGGAAAAGTGGATCGCGTCAGCTTTAGCAGGGACGACGGCGTCCCCAACCCCGTCAAGCAATGACAAGCAGCAGTTCCTTCTTTGGGAAGTCCTCCTTCGTGCCGCAGTAGATACTAGATAGTCAATTTTGTGTTTACTTTGCATTTTCCTAGTCAAAATTGACTTAGTTTTGTTTAAATTCTTTGTTTGGAAAATTTAGGGTTTTTTATGTGTAAGTACTGATGTCGATGATCGAAATCTTTGCATAATTGATGGCTTTAGTATTCTTTTAATCATTTTTATTGGGTAGATCCTTTGTTTTGAAAGACAATAGAGGATTCGATGCTCTGGTGCAGGAGAATACGCTCGATGCCCTAATTGCCTTCTTGAAGGCTGTAGATGCTGATGTCGAAAGGTATAGCTCCTCCTCCTCCTTTATTTTTTTTTCTTTTCCCTTTAAATTTACCCATTATATGTTCTGTGATATTATTTTGTGAAAGAAATAGTTCTATAAGATAAGTGTCAGCTATAATAATTTTAGTGTGTTTAGTAATTCATTACTTTCTTTAAGGAGCATTGGTTGTCCATTAGTCACACTTGAATAGTATTTTATGATCTTGGTATGAAACAAAATATTATATTAGAACCAAAAATGGTTTTTTGATTGTTGTATTCTAGGTGTTTGTTAAAATGTGCAAAGTAAATGTCAGCTAACTGAACTGCATTGTAGCTTGCATTTCTTTACGTTTACTTAATTTGATAACAAAAATGACAAGTCATTGATCTCAAGATTTTGGTGGTCCTTTTAGGGCTGGGCATACGGGTCCAGGACCCACGGTTCCGACCCAGCCCGAACCGTATATTATCCAAATTAACAAGTCAGTTCCTAAAATTCCATATTTAAACGGACCGAGATGGGACGAGGCATGTAAATAAACGGGGCAGGGCGGGTTTTATTTCCAAAATAAATGGGGTCCCACCCCGGCCTGTTTATATTGAAAAATCAAATAATTTAAATTTAAATTTCCAGTTCTGTAACTTCAATTTTGGTATTTTAATCTTAGTTCTAACAATGTTGTTAATACTCCATGGAATTATTTGGACTTTAATAGATTAGACATTTGAGCTCCTACAATATGATTAGGAATGTAGCATGTGGACACTACTTACACTACTATTTGGTTATATAGACTTCAATTTTAAGGTATGTTAATGATCTTGGTTAGTTTATGTTTTCTGGCCCAGATAACATGTTTGTCGTTAGTAGAGCAAAATTGTATGTCTAAAAATATACCCAGCATATTTCTCATAGGACATGAACATTCAACATGTTGAAGATGAATATATTGTTCAATTATAGTTAGTAGATCTAGGATGACCAGTGTGGAGTTGCACACCCTATTATTGGGTGAGCTCCAAATTATTTTTTTCTCACATGTCAAGGATTCAAGGTTTTTTTGCTGTTACTAGAAGTAGGTTGCTCACTACATTTTCTTCCCAGTATACTTCGGTTTATTTTGTGGTTCAATACCTTATGGTATATATATATATAGATATATATATATATATATATATTTATATATATATATATATATATATATATATATATATATATATATATATATATATATATATATATATATATATATGTATGTATAGTCTAACTAAGCCACTGTCAAGTATTATTAGCGAGTTATTAAAGTGGTTTTGTAAGAATATATAATGGCTCAAAAATAGAAATTACTATAGCTTAATATATGGAATGGTATAATATCACTAAAGTTGGATATTTGAAGGTTTCCATTAAATGCTTTCCTGTATTTTTTCTAACAGAATGCAATTCTTTGACATATGCTAATATATTATTTGATAAGTAATAGATACCCTAGCTAGCATGCACTTGTTTCTTTCTTATTTTCTTGTATTAGAATCATCTAGGGTTCTAGTGCTACCAGGAGTGGTGGGAGAGGGGGTCTAGGAGGGGCCATGATCCCCCACCCCAAGCTTAACTTCAATTTAATTTTCCTTTTTATATGTATATAATATATTATATTAAGGAGCTGGGCCATGCCTCACAAGCTCAGTTTGGTCAGCAATTTCAAACAAATGGAAACTTTATTCACTACAAATAACCTCATAAAATTGTTCATTGGAAGCAACTAATTCACCTATACTAAAGTAGAAGAAATCTATACTAAAGCAACACAACATGGAAATGAGCGATTTTTATGCATGGATTATGAAATTTGTGATGCTTTTGTCTGTGGTGGTGGTATCCTATGCAACTCTTTCTCCCGTTGGTAAAAATTATGCGGGTGAGTTAAGAGAACTTGAGAAGTGTATAGTTTCATTGCTATGTGTTTGCTTGTTGTAATGTATCAGTTGTTGCTATGTATCCTTCAATTGATTCCTTTTTCAATGTCATTGTTTAGATAAGGACTGTGTATATCCTTCAATATATTATTTTTTCAATGTCATTAATTTTTTTGGGATGGTAGATTTAGCCCTAAGTTATAATCATAGTAAATATTTTATTTGTACTCAGCTTGCACAAATATCTTACCTTTCCTATACTTGTCACTTGTGTGCAGCTTCTTATGTAGTGAACCAGGGACATGCAGGTAGTATTGAAAGAAGAGGGTTAGGGTTCTCTATCTATTGCAAAGTTATTTGTTGCATGTTTAGTCTCCTTCACCTGAGGGATGAGTTTGGACGGTCAGTCGCCGAAGAGAAGATTATGGAGCATCCTCAAGTTACGTACTATTCCATAACCATAGAAAGATAAGAATATTATTATGATAAATTACATTATTTTACTTTATGTTCAAAAGACCACCCATATGGTACCATTTGATGTCTTCTATTGTTGAAAATTTTGACATTACTTTACTTTCTCTGTTTTGGGTGTATGATATCTAAGCTTTTCTCCACTCTCTACTTTGGTTGGGATTACTAGTGATTTTTTACTTGCTTTTGGTGGGTTAGAGTTTACTGATACTTGTTTGTTGACACAAATGTCTACTTGGTTGTTGCTTTTGGTGGCTTGTTGGCAGTTTGTTGGATCTCCTTTGATTTATGATACACAAAGGTTCGGTGTGGCTGATATTGTACTCCTGGACTTGTTATTTTTTGTAGCTTGGACGTGGCTGATACTATAATCTTGAACTTTTTGGTAGCTTGGTTGATTCAACTAATATTAACCCTTTATAATTTCTTGTTATATTTTTGGTGGCTTGATTGTGGCTGATACTATACTACATATGACAGAAGCTAATATTGCCTTTTGTCTTTACTTCTTGATACTATTTTTTCTGCTGACATCATGGTACTAAACACTTTATGTCAGTAGCTGGCAAATATTTGAGTTATGCTATCTTAAAGTTTTAATATAGGTTCGATAATATATTGTATTAAAATTCTGCTGTCTTTCACTGTCTAATTGTTTTATTCTCTCTGTTTTTGAGTTCTTGGACATTTTCTTATCAATTTTCTGTGGAAAATTATAAATGTGGTATTCACATTCAGGTGTTTTGGCCTGTTTACAAACATCCATTTGTACCCTCTCAATATACTATTGTTTTCTTATCATTTGCTCTATAAAGAACTTCCATTACAATTCTATACCATATTTATGATTTTAATATCAATTGGTAACTTGTGCTTTTGTTCTCTCAGGAACTACATCAAAAATGAAGGCTCTGATGGGATGCGTTTCGGGTTCAAATTTTTTTTATATAGTTAGGCAAGGTGCCATGTATTTTGGTTTACTTGTATATGTAGGTTTTGGATGTTTAAGATATTGTACAAATTATATATTTGTGTTTATTTGGATATGCGTTGGATGTTTGCGGTGTACAAACACATATTTGTTAATATATAATTTATGAGTATTATATGGTGCTTAATGTTTGTGATGTTCTGGTTATGTTAATATTATATGTGTGTGTGTTTAGTAATTGGCAAATGGAAGCATATAATATATAATTATAAACAGAATTTTTGTTAACAAAAAAAATAGCTTCTTTTGACGATTTTTTCAGGTCAAAAAATGGCTTTCTTGACGGTTAATACCCGTCATCTAGGCCAGAGTCAAGAAAAATTTCCATCTACAATGACAATTTTTTAAAAATATTTCCTTTACGGCTAAAAACGGTTAAGAAAAAGTTTTTAGTTGACGGTTTAAAATCGTTACGAAAAACGAATCCAGCTACCGTCAAAAAAAGGGCAGGCTTTTCTTGACTCTAGCATAGTTGACGAATCCACAACGGTCAAGATAATCCTTTCTTCACGGAGAACAACCGTCAAGAAAAGTCAATTTTCTTGTAGTAAATTATGAAATCATACATCAAGGCCCTCAATGCTAATAACGTCTTGGAGTATATCTCAGGAGAGACATTACAAGTCTGATGAGGGAAGAAACAAAGTTCACATCATAGAAAATTCTATAATATGCAATTTAAGGATGGCAAGGCCATGTTGCCCTACATAAAAGAATTTCTTAAGTTAAGACAAAAACAGGAGGATGAAGGCATGCCCCAATAAGATAAACTCATTGTAGGGTGTAATGTCTCCAAACTTCCTCCTAGTTTGAATAAGTTCATTACAGACATGTATCAAAAAAGATGAAGATAGACCTAAAACTCTTACTGCACTGGACTCATGTTGAAGATACGTTGAGGGCTCAACATAAAGTGAACACTGTAGTGCCCCGTCCCAACATCATGCACCATTTTTCGTTTGCGACACAGGGAGTGCGGTTAAGAAACAACGTCGCTATCCGTTGGTCGGGACCAGTTGAATCTAGATCATTTTTTCGTTATGGAACAACTTCTTCGAAATCACGTCCTATATTCAGCAGGCTGCGTTTCGAGGAAAAAGTCTACGGCTGAGTTGGGAGAAACCTCTCGTTGCTCTATTTTTTATGCTACTTGCTTCTTTGACTTTGGTTTTATGAGTGCATTTTTGTGAATGATTTTGATCGATTTAATTACTTGTGTTCTTCAAACTTCACACTTCATAAGAATCCTAGAGAAGGAAGGAGTATTGCTCGTTAGCTTATGTGATTTCAGGTGATCGCGTAGGCGACGCTCAGTGCTGAAGACCTCTTTTCCTCTTTCCATTCAATCAACGATGAATGGGTTGACTCTTCTCTTCTTGATCCTCTTGTTCTCCAATCAATCGATGATAGCGATGAATGAATGTTCGATGTAGATGCACATACACGAGATGAAATTGTAACTACATAGAATTCATATTTCTATTTTTGGAAATTAGTGCTATCATTTTTGAAATTTATAAAATTTTCTTTTCCAAATTCATTTGTGAATTTATTGATTGTGCTAATTATTATTATTAGATAATTAGTGAATCTCTTTTGTTGGATTAATTTTATTATTAATCTAATTCTTGTGAGCCTATCAAGTCTTGGATTTGGATTGTGGGCTAGCCTAATCTATTTTGCCTACCAAGTCTTGGGCTTGAAATGATGGCCTATATCTTTCCAAGCCTTGGTCTGTGGAATACCTAATTGTTCATTAGTCCTAATTAATATATTAGTTAGTAATTAGTTTGTGGTTAGTTATGGTTAGTTAGGCTCTTCCATTGTTGCCCCTAGATCACTTATAATTTATATTTATGCCATCATGGCTTGTGGAGCACTCTATTTTTCACCTATTAAAATATTGGAGACTCCCTAATATTTTATTACAAATAATGCTACTTTCTACCAGCCTTCAGCCGACTCCACCGCCCCTATCTTCTTGCTCTACCGTGTCGCCTCCGTGTGCCATCGGTCGGACTCCGACGAAGTGCCGCCGCTTCGTCGTCTACCCTATTCTTTTCGTCCTCACTTCTCTGTCAATTTCGACCACCTTCTCCTCCCAGGCTTCACCAGTCACCACGACCGCCTCCACCCGAGTCCTCAACCAACACTACTGTCGACCTCCCTGAACCCACAATCATCGACCATCGCCTCCACCCAAGTCCCCAACCAACACCACCATACACCACCGTCGTAGTCTACCACCATCATCGACCCTGACGATCGTTGACTCTGTGCCGCTGTTGTCAGATATACTCTGGCCAACCCCTTTGTGAGCTTCGTCTCCATCATTTTAGATTGGGCACTGGCAAGTGCTCTGTCAGAACTGTGCAGATCTGCCACTGTTCTGAGCTCCGGCGACATCCTCGAGTTCCCTGACCTCGGCGACTTCCAGATCTGCCATCGTCTTCCCCGTTCTGCCACCATCAACCCTGATATTAACTGTTCGTCGCGTCGCCTCAACTTGACCAGGCAGCCGCCGTCGATCGAGCCTTCTCCGACAACCATTGCGTCTCCAACTGCGGTAAGCTACCTCACCACTCTCCTCTCTTCCCTCTCGCTCACTTTCTCTTTCTATCTCCCTGCCTCGATCCCCTTGCTTTCCCTACTCACTCTTCTTCTTCGTTTTCGTTTCTTCTTCTCTCTCTTTATTTTTTTCCCTTTCTTTCTTTTATGGATCAGGTGTGGGTTTGAACCCAGAGAGGCAGACTGGGCTCAGAGCCAAGTAAACTTATTTCTTAGTATATGTATATGTGTGTGTGTATTTTTTTATATATACACACACACATATACATATGTATATGTATATGTGTGTGTGTATATATATATATATATATATATATATATATATATATATTTTTTTTTTTTATATATATATATATATATATATATATATATATATATATACACACACACATACACCATATAATATTTATACAATCAATATTTAGAGAATAATTTAAAAATAATCAATGCTTGTAACATATATATTTATTAATTCTAATTGCTGAAATTTATAAAGAAAATCTATGGGTATATATATAAAGCACTATATTTTCTTATTATGAATATATATGTACACAAGTATATATAGCCTAAATAAATCCCAAAAATCCAAAATATCATTCTAAAAGAATGTTATGATATTTCCAAGGTAAATATAAATTTAAATAGAAAATAATGCATATATTATTTGTAATATTCAATTTATAGAAATTACTCACGAGACTATAAAAATGAACTACTAATATTTATACACATCTATATATCTATATGGACGTCGTTGGTCTTACTACATGACTACGTAGACTTGGGTTGGATTCGGGTCAAGTCTGGGCTAAATTAGTACAACCAGGTCTCCTAAATGTCATAATCTTAATAAATAACTAATTAAATCATTTATAGGGGTCAAGTCACAACTTTGACTGATTTTTCTAGTTGGGATACTGCTATGGCCAGGCCTTTCCTAGCATGGCTAATACACTAGTCAAAGCACATGACTACACTCTCCGTGCCATGATTCCTAGTTAGTTGTACTCCAAAATTTAACCATAACTAAGGCCATCTATAATAATAATTACTTAATTAAATATATTTATAAAATCCTAAAAATAACTATTTAAGTCAAATAAATGTAAAAAAATTTCAAAAATTCAGGGGTCTTACACTTATAATGAATACTCTCATTTTCTGATAGTTATTATATTTTACGATTTAGATGTGCATGCCATAATTATTGTCACGATTATCACACGAGATTAGTTTTTATGGATTCTAGTCATGATTACCATATTTCCTGTTTATCCTGTTTCCATGATTACTTTATTCATGTTCCTTGCCATGATTTGAATCCATGATTGCTAGTTAGACGTGAAGTACCTTAGTATATATGTGATCAAAATTTGATATTTTTTGTTCCATACCGAATAGCTAATAATACATGACATGTATGATTGAGATGTACCAAGTAGATCCCTCAGTCCGATCACATATAAAACTTGGTACTTCAACATGCTTAGTATAGCTATGACTTTTGCATTCATATTGGTTATGTCACGAACAATGATTTCTCTTGTCCTGATTACTTATTTTACCTATCTATTTTATCAGTCATTATCATGATTATAGTTTCATTTTTGTATCCTATCTTCTATTTCATGTTATATAGTTTCTATCATATTATGAGTAGTGGTTCATGTTTGTACTTGCTCTTATCCTAACTAGATAACCATATTTTTAGGCGATGACTTAGAGTACTGGTGTTCCACTTACTATGGCACACCAGAGACTAATCATGGTATACCTGAGGATGCAGGAGATGCTGTAGCAGATTTACCACTGAGGATGCTTAGATTTAGATTAACATTTATTTACTTGGTGTTAGATTTTAATGTCAGAACATTTATTGAGATGTACTCTATTTTGTGGATTCATGTATCTGACTTTCTAGATTAAACCATTTAGACTTGTCATTCTATTCCATATCTAGCTGTTAGCACTTGTGATTGAGTTAAAATCTTGTTATTATGATTTTGTTGGATTGGATGTTACTTGAGAATTAAATAACATACTATCGCCGACTCTGCGGCATAGGTTGGACGTGTTTTCGCGTACTCATGTCCGAACTTCCGAGTGTAGGTCGTGACAGAAATGCTTAATTCCATAGTAGTAGATCATAGTACTGTTATATA
This sequence comes from Iris pallida, assembly GCA_029216955.1. Classification (NCBI taxonomy): domain Eukaryota; kingdom Viridiplantae; phylum Streptophyta; class Magnoliopsida; order Asparagales; family Iridaceae; genus Iris; species Iris pallida. Next base: position 2,201,547 of record JANAVB010018399.1, on the reverse strand, counting down.
CCTTCTTATGTTCATCTGCTATAGAACTATCATACCATGAACTGCTCCATGCTTACTATATTATGCCTGTTATAGAACTGTATTAAGAGAAGATTGAGTTATTGAATAACTATTGCCACGATAAGACAGAACACGATTAAAATGGTTAGGTTTCTTATGAATTGGTAGACCATGCTTGAGTAGGTAGTTTAGTCTAGCACAGTCATAGACAACTTGTGCAGAAGGGAGTTAGTTCCACGAAAGATTGCCTAGGCTAAGGAACCGATTCAAGCTAGAAGGAACATATACAAAAGTAGCTTCGGGAGCATTCAAATAGGGCTCCCTACCCACCTTGAAAGGATCAAATTCTGATCCAGCTATAGTCAAATATGGCTTGACATTGCCAGTGACCTGCACATAAATATATACTGTCTTAGTGTTTAATATTTATTAATTTAATAGGGAATAACATGGTAAATTTTATACTACAACGGCATACTCTGCTATGGGTAAATTCTATCGATTATTTACGTCTTATCAACTACTTACATGTAATTTACTAGGATGGCTAGAAAGACTACTAAATAAACTTAATAAAAAAACATTATAAAATTTCATTTATGACGCTTTTAACCGTCATAAAAAGGTATATTTGTTGTAGTGAAGAAGGATACGTCTCCTTCGGTAACAACCTTAAAGGATATATCATTGGTAATGGTAATGTAGGTATTCCTCCCTATCATGTAATTAAGGATGTTTGTCGAGTAACGAAATTAAAACTTAACCTACTCAGCATCAGTCATCTAGCTGATCATGGTTATGGTATTAACTTCATAAAAGACAAATGCTCCATTTATGAAAGATCTATATGTAATATCATTTTGAAGGCATTTTGGAAGATACTATATATATATATATATTTATATATATATATATATATATATATTTTATATATATATATATATATATATATTTTTTTTTAAAAAAATATATATTTTATATATATATATATATATATATATTTTTTTTAAAAAAATATATATTTTATATATATATATATATATATATATATATTTTATATATATATATATATATATATATATATATATATATATATATATAAATATACATATATATATATATTATTTTATATATATATATATATATATATATATATATATATATATATTCTATCTTTCAATCGACAATAACAATGTAGGAAGATGTCTATATGCCAATGAAGATGAAAGTTGGCTATGGCATACGCGTCAAGGATATGCGTATATGCACTGTAAGAAAAGTGGTCATTTACAACGTGCATCGGTTGCATGTTGTAAATGACATATTTACGGCTTGCAAAATTGTGATCCATAAAAGAGCTGATTTTTTTTTAACCTTTTATGACGTGTTTGCCTTGCGAGCCGTGAATGAGAACTTACTTACAGCACGTATTTTTGCGCGTTGTGGTTGAAGACTCATTTATGGCGTGCTTTATGGCATGTTGTACTTGAAGACTCATTTACAACATACTTTAGGATACGTTGTAATTGAAGACTCATTTACAACGTGCTTAAGCACGTTTTGAAAGTTATGTTTTCTTTAAAAAACTTTTCCCACCTGACTTTTTTACTTTCCCGCTTAACTTTTTTTTCATTCCTCCAACTTTACTTTCATTCCCTTTAATGAGTTTTTATTTCCTGAGCCCGAGCCCTAGATCTAGATTGTGAGCTCTTCCCGTTCATTCTCTAGCACCCTCCTCAACAACCACGACAAGTTCATCCCCTCCGCCATCTCCTCCCCTTCCTTTCTCCTTTCTCCCTCCTTCAACTTCCTTTTCTGCTCAAACCCTAACCCTAACCTTAACCCTGACGATCTCTCCGATCGGATCTTGGTCTCGATCCAGAACCTCTCGCTCTTGTTCCATAATGTCGTCAATATTGACACCTTCGTCGCCATCGAGACTATTCTAGTCAAAGAACACCACCACAACCATAAGCCCCACCATGGTTATCATTAATAAGCACTTTTTTTCTTTTCTTCTTCATCTTCTTCATTTCATGATGATGCTCCTGTGTTGTTGTTGTTGTTGTTGTTATAGTGATGGTTCTTCTCCATCTTTATCATTATTTGTTTGATGTAATGCTTCACTCAGCCCAATGTGATGGTACTAGCTACTTTCTTCTTCCTTCTTTCTTTGTTGCATTATACACATTATGTTTGATGTAATGCTTCACTCTGCCTAGTGTTACCATTGGGGACGAGTTGTGGTGGTGGCGGCAAGTGATGGGGGGATGGAAGAAGAGGGTGACAGTGTAGATAAAATAGATGTTGGGACGTCAAGTGGTCTGTATTGTCCAACCCGTGCGAGCTTGCAAGAATATGCGGCAAGGGCATCTGTAATCTAAACAAAATCAGGGTTGACACGAGGTGTACAAGCTTACCATCGACGGATTTAGGAAGTTGCGGTGCGAACCTGAGGATAGACAGAGTGCCGTAGAGAAACTACTACTTCTTGGAAATTGCGGTGCGAACTTGACAATGTATTTACGCAACAATTCCTTCATGTATGCTATGGGATCAATACTAAAGTTTTACTATTTGTATTGATGTTGTATATGCCAATGTGATTATTTCTTTTTGACTTTTGGCTTTGGTTTCATTCTTGATAATACATCATGTTTGAAAAGTATTGTGTTTCCTTCTATTTGTTTCTCAGGGAATGCCACTACCGCGAGTTGTATTGATCTGTTTATGTGAATAAAATATACGATCGATTGATTTAGATTTTTTATTTGCTTTAAATGCTACTTTACATATAATCTTTATTGACTTCATAACAATAACATTTGGGTTATACTTTATAGACTAGATATTATGTTTGTATAACATCAGAACTCATTTTCAAATGTGAAAACAATATTTTTGGCAGTAAATATTTGGTTTCCAATGGACCCAAATGTGATATGAATAACCATTTAAATTCTAATTGATGTTTCTTATTCATTGTAGGGACCATGTCATACACCATAATATTTTGGTTGCGTATAAATATTATAATATATGTTGTGTATTACTATGTTTGACCACAACTAAGGTATGATTATGATTAGTTTGTTCACTTTTTTAAACCTTGGAGATAAGACCCTGACATGTTTAATTGACAAGCTAGCTATTACTATCGAAGGGGAATATCGATTTCAAACTTTTTCATTGGCGAACAAACACTCTCTAATAAATAACTTGCTATGCGGAACCAATCTGGAACTGTGATGGCTTGTTACTAACCAATTCTTTAGTGAGGAGTAGCTTTCCAGCAGGTTAATATAGGAGTTCAGATAAATTATGGTGGAACTGCAAAGGAACAATGGCATGAGAAAAGTATAAACAACAAAAAGCAATGTTAATTAACAAATAATTTCACTATAAAACATTATAGTAACATTTTGGGTTGCAACATGATTCTCCAATTGATGAAATTTTGTCTCTGCCTATGGATCCTTGTCCATGTGAAACTGTTTTCATAGTTACTCTGATAAATAATTTTGTTGTTCCTTCTTCAAAAAAATTCATATGAAATATTTTGATTTCTTTTTACTAATAATAAAACTTCTAATGTTTCTTGGTTCATATGATGTGTGATCTGCTTTCTTAATTGTTCTTTCAATTGTTTCATGGATCGTGGGAGATCCCAATTTTCAAATACCAACATTCTTTTTGATGTGGCAGAATAAGGATGTTATAGAAGCTCTTTAGAAAGTGGCTGCTGTATATGGTTACAAGATTGTGGAATGGTTTCTCAGTCATCAGCTTAAGCAATTTGTGATCGATGGAAACAAGGTCATAGTTATTGTAGCAAATCTTGATACTAGAGTTGAGATGCTGAATTTGAGGAAAATTAAGTATATGCGATAGATATTATCACCAGTACTGGTGATGGCAAGGTAGCATGACTGCTTTTTTAAGTCATCATAGACAACAATAGCATCACATATTTTATTTACTCTTTTTTTCTTCCGAACATTGATTCCTGACACTGAATTATCCTAAAATTCTAGCCAAAATTGTTAGATGATAGGCAAACAATGATATACAAAAGAGCCGTGGACAAGAATTATCACCTGAAAATGAAGTCATCAAGGTTCATCTTTAGTGAGATAAGTCAAAAATTCCAATCATGCCTTTCTCTGCCAGGTTTCACTCCTTAACCTTTTCCTTGGTCCTTTTTGTGTTTTTTCTGAACTTATTTGTCTTTTTACCAGAGCTTTGGAGGAGAGCGGGCTCGGCTGGGATTGGTTGAATGTGTGAACCATGATCTCTTGCAACCATATCATGTTCTCTATGAGAAACCTGGTAACATTTACTCTCTTATGTAAATGTTGTAGATTGGGTATCATGAATAATGCTTGCAACAAAACCTTTAAGTCTTTGATACATATTCGTTTTCATTTTTTTTAAAAGATGGGACTCTTCGATTTTCTTTTCTTTTGTTTCTATTTGCCTTTCTAGGAGTTTGAACTTATATTAAGTTTTTTTCAGTTTAGTTCTTCCTTCAAGGGTTGCCAAGTTTCATAAATTCCTACAAGATATTCACTTATATCTTATGAAATACTTGTAAAGTTCTTATACCATCTGTAGGTATACTTATATATATATATATATATATATATATATATATATATATATATATATATATATATATATTTATATATATATATATATAAATATTTTTATATATATATATATATATATATAAATATATAAATATGTATATATATATATATATATATATATATATAAATATATATATTATAAGATATATATATATATAAATATATTTTTTATATATATATATAATATATATATATATATATATATATATATATATATATATATATATATATATATATATATATATATATATATATATATATATATATATATATAATATTTTATAAAAAAAATATATATATTATATTTATATATATATATATATATATAAATATATATATATATATATATTAAAAAAAAATATATATAAATATATATATATATATATATATATATATATATATATATATATATATATATATATATATATATATATATATATATATATATATAAAATATTTTTTTTTTATGAAATACTTGTAAAGTTCTTATACCATCTGTAGGTATACTTATATATATATATATATATATATATATATATATATATATATATATATATATATATAAAATATATATATATAAATAAAAATATATATATTTATAAGATATATATATAAAATATTATATATATATATATATATATATATATATATATATATATATATATATATATATATGAAACTTTATAAGTTTTTTCCCCTATCATCTTCATCATCTCCGCCGAAGGTTTGAGCCGCAACCTCAACAAAATGGGCTCCATTCCTCGCTTCTACCACTTCCACTATACTAGTGGTTGCCCGATCATCACGCACTTGCCTATGCGGATGACGTGCTCATCTTCACTGCCGGGGACGTGTCTTCGATCCAGGTTACCTCCGACACCTTATTGAGATACTCGCGAGTTTCGGGGCAGCGTATCTGTCACATGAAGAGCGTCGTATATGTTCATCACTCCTCCTCCGAGAGAAAAATCGTTTGTATGCCCAGATCACCGGCTTCTCGGTGCAGGGTCCCCCTTTGTGTACTTGGGCTGCCCGTTGGCATATGGTAGGCTCAACACCGGGATGTTCGATGAAATGCTTGAGAAAATTAGAAATCGGTTGGAAGGTTGGCATAATACTACTCTCTCTCCTGGCGGCAAGCTGATCCTTATCAAGCATGTCCTCAGCTCGCTCCCCATCTACATGATTGTGGCCTGTCATCCTCCGGTGAAGGTGGTTACCGCCCTCGAATGTCTCTTCTCCAGATTCTTCTAGGGGATCAGGGATGGGGTAGACAAGAGGCGTTGGGCGAGCTGGACGTCCATGGCGATCCTGACCTCTGAAGGTAGCTTGGGGTTTTGCAGCATGGCAGATATCGTTGACGTATTTTCAGTGAATCTATGATGGAAGGTACGCACTCAGTCTTTACTATGGTGCAGGTTCATGAAGGTGAGGTATTTCCGACGCTCTCATCCCTAGCTCGTCAGAGCGAATTGTAAAGCGTCCGTAGCTTGGAGGCGAATTCTCTGCGGGCGTCTTTTGGTCGAGCAGCACATTCGTCTCTCTGTCCACAATGGACAGTCCAGCCTTCTATTCGAGAACTGGACCGGCCGCGGCCTTCTGGTCCCTTCCTGTCTGCTCCCTCCGAGCACCTTCATCTCCTACCTCTTCCTGATGCAGGGGTGCTGGGATACGAGGAAGGTTGCTACCTTGTTTGGCGGGGAGGGAGTTGACGCCATCACCGCCTCGGGGTCAAAATTCTCCTTCGACCTGGACGAGTGGATCTAGTCGCTCAACGGGGACGACTGTTTCTTTGTGAGCTCTGCATGGCAGGCGATCTGCACTCGCGGCCGGGTTCAGCAGGCTGGGAATAGCTACTTGCACTCTTGCATGCCCCTCAAGTGGTCGATTTCCATTTGGCGGGCTTCTCGCAACAAACCTTCGACGGACGAGGTCGTTCAATCAATCGGCTTTAGCTTGGCGTCGAGGTGCAACTGCTGCATCGAGCCTTCCATAGAGAGAGCCTCCCACATTATTGTGGAAAGAGCACGACGAGACAGGTTTGGGACAATTTTAGTCGCGGTTGTAAGGCTGGTGGGGCGGGGGGCAACCTCTATGAGCTGCTTTCAACCTAGGGTAGTGACCGTTGAAGTCATGGTCACCAGGTGGTCGCAGCGGCAATCGTCTGGGTTCTCTGGAAGAACTGTAACAAGCACAGATACGAGGATAACTCTTTCACTAGGGAGCAACTCATTGGGGAAGTGGCGTGGCAGGTTCACTCCGTTGCTCTGAGATGCCGTCACATTGTGCTGAAGATTCCAGGCTTCTTTCGTAATGGCAAATCCGGAGATCAGAGCGGGATGGGATTAGGGTACTGGTTCTGGCTACATATTTTGTGCTAAGGTTATTTTGACACTTGTCATTCCGGCTACCATTTTGGTTCCGTGTGCGTGGAGATGTTTTTTTCTTTTTTGAGCTCCATTGGGTGTAATTCTGGGCGGGTGCTGGGGGTTCCTCTTACTTGTACAGGCTGCCTCCTGTTTGGCCCTCTTCCTTTATATAAAATGATCATCTTGCCTTAAATATATATATATATATATATATATATATATATATATATATATATATATACATCACGACCAAGACCCTGTATTCATTAGACCCTGTATTCATTAGACACTGACATGTGTCAGGTTAAAAGAGTAGATCTAGTCCTCATCCCTCTTAAACCACCCTTGTTATTCATTAGACTCTGACATGTGGACTGTCCTTTGTGTCCTACTAGGGTATTTAATAACCTAGACAGGTTGGCATAGATATTGAAATCCTAGTCTCGTAAAAGGGTAATGGTGGCAGAAAGATTCAGGACCCGCATCAAGGGTTAGTTGACCCCTGATACATTGCAATATTTGTAGTACCCAAGATAACTTGGGTAATGTTATAATAGTAGTTGTAACCTTGTAGCTTCCTAGGTTATGACATCACCTCAAGAGATGCATACACCAAACATTAAGTGTGTGCCAGCTAACAAATAGGCATGAAAGACCTATGTTATGTACCCACGCTTTAGTTGAATTGGTGTACCCTATGACAACTAGGACATGTGAATGTAGACGACCTGGGTTGCTCATGATGCCTATAGATCAGGGTTTACCTGAGTTTATCAATGGCTAATTGGCCACATCAAAATTGCATGCCTTGCCACAGGCTAGGCACAGTTTGGGAGGTCCTATAGTAGAGGAGAAGTATCACCTAAGAATAGGATACTATCTTGTGAGACCCTCCTTTGTGTTCAAAGGATAATGGTTGGGAATAGCCCTCTTAGTTCAAATCAATATTACTCCTTGCTGTAGGTTAGTTTCCCCTTGGATATTTCGAATGAAATAATTGAAATATGGGATAGAGACTACAACTATTGGCCCATGGCTAGAAGGTGCCAAACCTCTGAGAATGAGTAGACTAACCCTCTGATACAGAGTATCAGATATGGGTTGAGGGAAAAACATTACAAGGTGGGGGCAAATAACCCATAGGTAGAATAGGAGTAAGGGAACTGTGCACCTGAAACAACTAGTTCCAGAGATTAGAATTGTTTTCCTGTATAGCTAATAAGTAAACGATAGAGGGATGACACCAAGGGTTTTGGAAGTATCTTAAGGAAACGGTCTATAGTGCTATGACAGAGTATTGGTGTCAAACCCAATTGCTATACTATTTTTCTCTTACCAGTAGATGACCTATGAACTTCCCCTTTACCCATTATATATAATCAGATGAGATTTCCTTTGTACTCCTTGTATTCGAATATCCACAAGAAAGTGAAGTGGATATACACCTCCTGTAGCCAGGTGGAGTGCAAAGTTACCAGTGTTAGAGTATTTGTTAATAAGAGAAGACATGGACAGGTAGTATCATAGCAATAGATAATGGTTAAGTCACGGTTTCCCATGTAATTAGCAAGTGACAGTAAATATACAAGATAGGTAGTAGGGTCTGAGTCCAAAACTGGCCACAAGGATTAACTAGTAAGCAAAGGGCAGGATAACTGGACAAGTACCCTACTAATGGACTAAGGGAGAATATAGCTGAAATGGTAGTAATCTAGAGATTAATAACATAAAGATAGATTGTATTGCTCTTAAACTCATTTATTTGACCCACTACACATGTTTCAAATAGGTCATTGGGATTCGAGTTTGGCACCATCCCCGTGTCAGCAGCTCAGGACGCTAGGCGAGTACAGTTTGTTGTTTGTTTTCGATATTGATCTTTACTATACCTTATTGTTAGTTAGTGGATATGTGATTTTCGTCTTTTATGATTTGTTATATTTTTTGTATCGGGGAGGTGAAGTACCAAGGAAGTATGATCTGACCTTATACAGTGTAGACATTGTAGACAGTAATTTATTATTGCAAGTAGACATCATAGACAGTGATAATATTATTGTAAAGTAGACAGTGATTTCTTATTACAAAGTCGACATCGTAAACAGTGTTTAGACATCGTACACAGTGTCGTGTAATTGTCCCGAGACCGATCACATATCAAAGGTAATTTAGTCAGTTGGTGAGTATTTTCTTTTGTATTTTATTTACTGTCCAATTTTGTGTAGTTTTTCTTATGTCTTTCTTTAATTATTTTCAAATCATATATTTAAAGGCTAACCTCTATTTTATAGTCATTTTCATATATTGGAACTACATTCAGTGAATTATACTCATCCCATCCTGACTGGGTAACCCAACAAATTTTAGGTGATTGCGATGAGGTCGTGTGCCCCGACCAGTATGGCCCATACTTGGGAGATACAACAGAGACAGACTTTGCCTATCAGGAGGAGTTCGCAGCATCTGATCCTGCTGCACTTGATTAGTTATCTTTAGTTAGCATTGAGACATTGTAGTGGATATTGATTTGACTCTGAGACATGTAGTTGAGATTTCTTTGTCCTCTAGACATTATACATTTCTTATTATGGGATTTGATCTATTTACCTTCATTTGTTATTATCTAGAGCTGAGTGGTGATATTGAGTTGTTGTCTCCCAAGTGGGGAATATTATTATTGCGTGGTTATCATCATAATGTGTTACATTATTCTACCTCCGACTCTGCGGCGTAGACTAGACGTGCACACGAGTCATGTCCAAGTACTGGGTGCTTGTCGTAACATTAGAACTTTCCCCTGCTGACCTTTACCAAACCAAATATATGCTTTTTCCATATCCTCTCAAGTTTTGGGTAGCATCTTTTCTTTCTTCTGCAATGTAGAATTATATGTAGCCTAATCAGCTATAAAATGTGTGTACGGGTTGTGTAACCTTTAGGTTTGTGGAAGACCCTTGTAGGATTTAATATGATTGAATATTTTGTGAACTTAGTTTCAATTTTGCTTCTATATAACGATTTACTCGCAGCTGGTGTGTGTTAACTTGTTCTTTTATCTTGTCGCAGGTGATCTTGTTTCCCATATCAAGTTCACTATACTTTTGATGCCAAATGTATCGGACAAGATTACATCTTACACTTTGCAATAGTTGCAGCCTACCAAGTCTATAGATGATGATCCTGAAATCAAGGCATGGTTAGCTTTGTGGACAAAGATGAAGAAGAAAGGTGGTGGAAAGAAGAAGATGAAGATGAAGATGAAGAAGGGTCAGTGCATTTTACCTTGAATCTCATATCTTCTGCAAAAGCTAGCATGCTCATACACAATAAATAACGTCCTAGTTGCAATTCATACTATTTTGGCCTTTTTTTCAATTCTTGTTGATCATGAATGGATTGCATGTTCTTCCGGTCAATATTTTTTGAAAAACCACAATATTAGTGATGTTGAATATGTTGTATCTTTAATTCTCATCCTAAACATTTTTGTCTTCTCTCAAACAATTTTGGGTTTTGAGACCAGAACTATATATATCACCATGTAGAATTTTTGTTGACAAAAGGAGGGGATATTATAGTTAAAAATACACAGAAGTTGTGATGAGTTCGTGCTTCTTGCTTAAAGAAATCGAAATGAGACTGTACCATTCTTCTTATACAAAATTGTGTTTTTGTGCTATTCTTTTTTTCTTGGAGAAGTTTTTATATGGGATGTCTTATTTATTTTTGCCATCTCAAAGTTTGTTACCCTATTTAGGCAAGGTGTCATGGGTACAAAATTTATTATTATGTGTAGAGTCCTATCCTTATCCAACCGGTTGTATCTGTGCCTCTTGCTCAAAGATGAAGGCGTTTATACTTCTTTTTTAATACTAAATGTAGCGCAAGGAATGGTCCCATTTTAATTTCCAAAATTTACTCGCAGTAAGCAAGCTGTTTGTATTTTGCTTCATGGCTATTACTGTCCTTACTGTGTAGTTTTTTAGGTTCCCTCCTGAAGGTATAATATGCATATTCATTCTTTTGGAACAGAAGACCGAGTATTAATTTGATCGTTTTGTTTATTGCTCTTTTGTGATATTAACCTTCTTTAGTTAATAGGATATCATGGATACTAGACGAGTAGCTATTACCATATTACCATTTTGTTGCAACATGTAAGAATAATTCATCAAAATTTGGAATCATATTCTATTAGTAATATGATTATATAGAAACTTAGGCATAATATAGTGTCATGCTTTGGACTTGTCAATTAATTGCTGCAACTCTTACAGTGGCTGCACTCCCATCGCTGATGAGCCAATGGCAGAACACACCACAGACTTGGGAAAAATGGATGATCCCTGTAGCATATCGTAGGAAGGAGTAGAGTGCACCGAGTCTAGAGTAACTAGGTTGTAAGTCTTATAGTTTTATCTCATCCTTTTATTCATTTGCTGTTATTTTGTTTACATCCTTTTATGCTTTCAGGGGAGTATCATCCATGGAACTTGAAGTCACATTAATCAGTGACATTGGCCAACTAACTGGATTACAAACCCTGGGAAGGCTCTGAGAAGAACCAACTGGCCCTTGTACTAAGAAAGATAGTAGTAAATGGATTTTCTGCCTCTAGAGTTTGTGGTTTCCTCAAGAATAAAAATGTGGTTGGAATTTGAATTTTTTAGTTGTGAACCTTCTTTATTTATTTGACAATTGAACATGCTTTGATTTAATATTGTTGGTTGAGTATAAAGATTATATGTATTTGGTTGCACCTAGCAGAAGGTTTACTATATATTTGGTTGATGTTATTGTATTTGTTCTCTCACCATGTCTGATCCGTGCAGGCAGTCTGCTGCTGTCCTAACCAATGCCTCCGCACTGCAAGGCGCATGCTACAAGAATGTTATAGAAAAGATGGTTACTTACTATGTGCTAAAGCATGTTGTAAAAGATGGAGAGTGTCAGTTACAGCGTTCAAAATGCATATTGTAAAAAGATAGAGAGGTTATTTACAGCGTTCGAAAACGCATTGTAAAAAGATGGCGAGGGTCATTTGCAGCATTTGAATGAGCATTGTAAAAAGATTAGTGTGTCATTTACAGCATTCGAATGCACGTTATAAAAAAGATGGCGATGATAATTTACAGTGTGCGAATGCGCGTTGTAAAAAAATGGTCATTTACGTCGTGACCTTTTACGACACCAAAATATACCCCATGAAAGATCATTTACAGCGTGTTTCGCATGCCGTAGATGATCATTTTTCTGTTAGTAATGGATACTACTGCAAGACTATTTACAAATAAAACGCGTAAGAGGCTTACAAAATATTACTTTCAAAAAGGATATGCTATGTGTTGATTGTGAAAAGAATAAAGCCACTAAGTCTTTTTTTTAAGTCAATAAATACTGCAAGTACCTCTAGACCACTACAACTTTTACATATGGACTTATTTGGATACAGTAGAGTCGTCAGTCTTGGCAGCAAGCTTTAAGCATATCTAATTGTTGATGATTTTTCTAAATATATATACATGGGTTTACTTTCTTGCAAACAAAAAAGAGGCATTTTCTGAATTTGCAAAAGTTTTACAATAAAAAATGTATCATGATTACTCGCATCCGAAGTGATCATGAAGGCGAACTCAAAAATAATAATTTCAAAAGTTTTTGTAATGCAAATAGATTTTCTCATCAATTTTCTTTTTCTAGAACTCAACAAAATAGTGTTATGGAGTGTAAGAACAGAACTTTTGGTGATATAGCTAGAGTCATGTTAAATCAGAATAATCTTCCGAAATACTTTTGGGCTGATGTTGTAAATACAACATGCCATGTTTTGAAAAGCGTCCTTATTTGACCATATCGAAGAAGACTCCCTATGAACTTTGGTTTAATAGAATTCCCACATTTAGTAATTTCAAGTTCTTTGGCTGCAAATGTTTTATTCTCAATACTAAAGATAACATAGGAAAGTTTGACTCCAAGGCCGATGAAGGTGTTTTTCTAGGTTATGCTGCCAAAAGTAAGGGATATCAAGTATTCAACAAGCAATCACTAACTGTTGAAGAGTCAATCAATGTCACATTTAGTGAACTCAATAATCAAGTACCAAATGACAATAACGATGAAGATGTCAGACCAATAACCAATAAGACTCCTGAAGATACAACCGGAATAAGTCATCTATAAAGTCTACACAAGAGATTGATATTGATGAAGACCTGGTAATAGGTGATGTATCAAAAGGTGTAAGTACACGTTCTTCAAATAGAGATATCATTGCAAATGTTGCTTTTATTTCTTAAATATAACCTAAGAACATTGGAGAAGCTTTTTTGGATGAATTTTAGATTTCTTCTATGCAAGTGTAACTCAAACAATTTGAACGTAATCAAGTTTGGGAACTCGTTCCCAGACCAATGATTACCCTATCATTGGTACTTAATAGGTTTTCCAAAATAAATTAAATAAAAATGATTTAGTTACACGCAACAAAGCACGTCTCGTAGCTCAAGATCATAACTATAAGCCTACAACAAAGTGATAGAAATAGGAATACTCAATCACAAGATAGGAATTCTACTCAAATTCAAATTTGATTATTCTGATCCATTTTGATTAATATCTATCTCAATTTTTGTCCTTTTTGAATAAAAATTTATTTGTGCCATATTTAGGATTTCTTTTTAATTCTATCCTATTTTTCAGAAAGTCGTCCAAGACTCGATCTCATGGCTTAGGAGCAGCGGCAACTTCTTTATTAGCTCTTCTTTGACGAGAGGGCGGCCCTCTACATAAGATCCATTTAGATCTTGTTTCTCGGGGCACGCAAAGTGACCACTTTGTCTAGGCCCTACTAGATCTGCTTTCTCTAGCAACAACAACAGAAAAAACAAGACCAAGATTTATCTATATCGTCGTCCTCTCAGAAGAGAGCGATCGAGACTCTTCATCCACCTCCTGCTTATCCTACAGTTCAGGAGGTGACGTCAACTGCATCGGAGAGTCTTCCGCCACCTCCATCTCAGCAAGGAACACATATGCCTTTATCCTTCGAGAGTATACCTGCTGACTGGGCACATATATTTGGTTTTCTCTGAGAAATGATAGAGTCTCAGCGAATTCAGGCCAAGTCCCGGGGGATTCAAGCTTAATCTCAATGGCATTAGAATGCCGCTATGCGGGAGAGTATTGAGGAAGCACATCAGTTAATCCTGGCTTCTCTTGAGAGAGCTGCTGCCCCGCAGGAGCCACAGCAGCACCAGCAGTCTACTAACCCGAAAGAAGATGGCTTATCTGATTTTCAAGGGCACATAGGGAATCTTATATTTCTGACGAGTGGCTCGAGGACATCGAGCATATTATGAGGGTTGCAAGGATTTGAAAGGATTTGCAGATTGAGGCTGTTGTCCTATAACTTCAGGATATTGCCCACATATGGTTTCGGAATGAGCCTCGATTAGCTGTTCTAGATCTGACTTGAAACCAGTTCAAGGACCTCTTCAAGAAGAAGTTCTATCCAGAGGATGCAAAAGGAGTTCTAGAGATGCAGTTTTAAAATTTGGTGCAGAGGAGACTATCTATTGATGAGTACGCTACAAAGTTTTGCAGGATGAGCTGATTTGCAGAGTACATGGTCAAGGAGCCGAAGGACGCACGTAGATTCTGTCATGGTTTGGCTAGAGAGATCCGGGTTCACATTTTCTCGAGCACTACTACTTTTGCTGGGATTTTAGCAAAAGCATAGAGGATTGAGGTTGACTTAGATCTTAGGTCCAAGAGGGACCGGGACACTTTTGGGGGTAATAATAACCCTGGGTCGGCGAACCATCCTCAGTTTCGACAAAAGATGTTTCAGCCCCAGCAGCCAGCTAGAGTTCCCATTCAACAGCAGTCGCAGAGGCAGATATATCCAGTACAGATCTGTAATTACTATACTATGATGGGATATACTTGGAAGCATTATAGGAAAAGATTGGGTTGTGTTTATACTGTGGATCCGATAATCATCAAATAAAGGAGTGCCCACTACCTCGCCCCACTCCAGGGACTGCTCCTACTCATATTTAGCCAGCTAGGCAACCTGTGGCACATTAGTAGAGAGGACCTCTTTCCATTCAGCAACAATACTTTGCCCAACATCAGCAAAGGGGAGCATCTCAGAAGGGCTAGGTCTTCACTATGACTACTATTGAGGAGACTGAAGCTCCTTGTGATGTGATTGCTGGTTCTATCCATGTTGATTCATTTTTAGCCATTACATTATTTTATTCTGGGGCCACACATAGTTTTATATCGATAGCTTTGTGTTCAAACACAGTATAGTAGCAACACCTTTAGATAGAAACAGCGAGATCATGACTGTCTTCGATATTCTCCTAGTTAAAGATATCTGTGTCCAGCGGCGCATAACCTTATAAGGAAGGGAATTGTGTACTGATCTGCTTCTTTCAAGTTTTGACATCATGCTTGGGATGGATTTTTGTTGAGTAATAATTATGCTTCCATAGATTGTCATTAAGGACATATAGTATCCAGTCCTCCAGGGGAGCTCGTGTTTGAATTTGCTAAGGGAGCAATAGAATAGAATCCTGAGATTATGTGGAGCTATGATAGAAGACATGGAGTTACCCCAGCCTATTATAATAAAATTCCTTGATGTATTTCCAGAAGAATTACCAGGATTGCCTCCTGATAGAGATGTTAAATTCTCTATAGACTTAGTTTCGGGAGCTGAACAAGTGATAAAGAATATTTATAGAGTTAACAACAAATAGATGGTGGAACTAAAGAAACAAGTTGATGAATTGCTGGAGAAGAGGTTTATTAGATCGTGTTCATCCCTCTGGTGTGCTCCGGTATTATTTGTGCCGAAGAAGGATGGGTCGGTGCATATGTGTATTGACTATAGGATTTTAAACAACCTCACTATCAAGACCAAATACCTACTGCAGAGGATCAATGATTTATTTGATCAGTTAAGCGGCGCCAAGGTGTTACCAAAGATAGGTTTGAGGTCTGGCTACCTTCAAGTAAAAGTGAAGAAGAAAGATATTCCGAAGATTGCTTTTTGGACAAGATATGGCCAGTACGAGTTCTTGGTGATGTCATTTGGGTTGACTAATGCCCCAACAGTTTTTATGAACTTGATGAATAAGGTATTCCATCAATAACTAGACAAGTTCGTAGTGGTGTCATTGACGATATCCTTATACACCCGAAGGTCACAGAAGAGCATTTGAGGATAGTGTTATAGACTCTCTGGAAGAAACAAATTTATGGAAAACTGTCAAACTGTGAGTTTTCTTCGACAAAGTTGAGTTTTTCGGACAAGTGATAACTGATGATGGTATATCAGTAGATCCAAGAAGATTACTGCTGTCGAGTCTTGGACTACTCCGAGCTTAGTAGCAAAAAATTGAAGTTTCTTGGGATAGCTGGATATTACAAGAAGTTTGTGAAGGACTTCTCCCGAATAGCAGAGCCGATAACTAGGTTTATGCAGAAGGATGTGGAGTTTGTATGGACTGAGGAGTGTCAGGCTACATTTGAAGAACTGAAGAAAAGATTGACTACAATACCTACTTTGGCTTTGCCATTAAGGACTGGAGGTTTTACTATCTATAGTGATGCCTTAGGAAAGGGGTTAGGTTGTGTACTGAAGCAGAACAAGAAAGTCATTGCTTATGCTTTAAGACACTACGATCCCATGAGAAGAGTTATCCTACTCATGACTTAGAGCTAACTGCAGTGATCTTTGCTCTAAAGTTGTGGAAGCACTACCTCTTTGGTGAGAGGGTAAAAATATTTACAGACCACAAAAGTCTGAAATATGTCTTCATCCAGAAGGAGTTGAACATGAGGCAGCATAGATGGCTAGAGTTGATAAAAGATTTTGATGTCTCATTGCAATATTATCCCATAGCTATGTTCTTAATTAGAGATAGATATTTATTATAAGACCTAGAGAGCTTTGGTATTGAGGTTGTGATTCTTGGAATCAAGATACAGATGATGGGCTGTTCGCTATGAGAAAAGGTTATACGAACTTTTTGTATATCAAACGTGTGAAGAGTACAAATAATCCTAAACAGAAGATCTAAGTACAAAGTTTTCTAGGGAAGTATGATGGTGGAGATCGAGCACTGCAGTGGCTCCTTTACTCCGTTGACGATCTAACGACGAGTTGAACATGCTATGGCTTTCTAGTTCTTGTGATTGGAACTCTGGGGTTGCCAATCAAGAGGATGCCGAGGTTGTGAAGATTTCGAAGCCTCTTTATCGAAGGAAAACTCCTTCTATTTATAGGGAAGCACATATACGATGTGCATAAAGATTGTGCAGGAACGATGCACGTAGAGATATGAGAGAATCTCAAAGTTGCACAGTGAGGGCCGCTGCTGAGCTGACACATAGCGGATGTTGGGATTCTTTTTTATCAAGATCTTAGGGAAATTATCAACATAACTGAATAAACGACACATGGCGTGCATTTATTGTTGATTGGATAAACCTGGGCAGATTCTATATCTATTGTCGAAGTTGGATTTTGTCTTATCTTAGGGGGCTATTGGTTTAAACAAACCGATTGGGTATGACCCTCGTCCATAAGAACAAACTCCGTCCTTATTTGTGGTTTAAACAAACCGATAGGATATCGCTCTTATCAACAGAATCAAACTCTGTTCTTATCTTAAGAGCGATGGTTTAAACAAAAATGACTGGGTAATATCTGAAAAGATATAGATACCCGACTTGCCACGTAGAACAATGCCACCTCATAGAACTGTGCGTCTATACGAGCAACGCTTCTGGTGAGGCTTCGATGTCACTGTGCTTTTGGGCAAGGAGGAGACTGTGTTCTAAAGACAACAGAGTCACTATGCCTTTGGGCGACAAGGAGACTGTGTTCTGAAGACAACAGAGTCACTGTGCTTTTGGAGGACAAGGAGACTGTGTTCCGAAGACAACAGAGTCACTGTACTTTGGGGCAACGAGTAGACTGTATTTCAAAGACGTTGGAGCCACTGTGCTTTGGAGCGGCGAGTAGACTGTATTTTGCAGACGAAAGAGTATAAGCTAAAGGAGCCATTGAACGGGCTTCGCTTCTGGGTAGGATGAAAGGAGCTACGCTTCTGGGTTGAAGCGAGGGAGCTGCGCTTCTGAGTCGAACCAAAGTGACTGTGCTTCTCTATCGTGCTGAAGTGGCTACGCTTCTGAGTCGAACTGAAGTGGCTACGCTTCTGAGTCGAACTGAAGTGGCTGCGCTTCTGAGTCGAAGGAGCTAGTTTTTGTCGAAGTCATAAGAGCGATTTAATGACTGCTGTTTTAACGGATGAGTCAGTCATCCTCTTCTTTAATTATCGTCGTCATTTGGGGAATTCAAGAAGTTCATGGCTTAGGATTTAGTGAAATGAACCTATTAATGAGCTTCATTATGCTGAGTCTTAGGATTTTTCTATTAATTTGGGATCTTTGACCGACGGCCACGTGGCATGTGGGTTCGGCCGCACTCAGTCTATATAAAGGAAAACTTTTCTGAAGGGTTACCTCCACTGTCTCTTTGCATTCCCATCGTCATGCTCGATCCTGACTTAGCTTCGAACGGCCGTTGGCCTTGCACAATTTGACTGTTGTTGTGGATCCCTTCGTTCAAAGAAGCTATGTCCTTGTAGAAGAACTGCTGCTAAGTTTTGAGATGCACTTGAGCGTTTGGGATACGGAGTTCGAACCTGAATAACATCTTGGAGGTCTTCGAGATCTAAGCCTTTCGGGTTTGGATTGATTGCCAATCCGAAGAGCCACAGGTTGTGCTCTGCCCTGCTCATGAGCCGCAATAGTGCGGCGAGCAGGAACTGTGTTCTGTCTCGGGCCAATAGCTGCTTTATTAGCCATATTGGAGTTCCTCCGTGTCTGGCTAGGAAGTAGTTTTCTATGATGAGGAAGTGATTCGCTCTGACAGGCTGCGGGTCTGGGGGATGCACATTTGTGAAGAAGATTGCCCACTTGTAGACTTTAGGTGTTTCTAGTCTTTATATGTAATCATGAAGAATCTGTAATAGATCCTTGTAGACATGATTTTAATAAAGAACTCTTTCTGTACCATCTTTATACGTCTCATTGTGGCTTTTACCTGCTGTCTGCGCTTTTGGGTTACCTGCGCCGTTGTGAAGCTATGTTGTAACCACCACTTTTCTAAAATAAGAATATTTTTGAACTTTTGTAAAAATTTATCATTTAATATTAATAATAATAATTTATGGTGAATTTTAGTTAATTTAAAACTATTGAAATTAGTGCATTGTGATTTTGATGTTTTGCTAGTGTAACCTTAGATAGCAAGTACCACAAAGGATCTGAACCCCAATAGCAAGTACTACTAGTGGGATCTGAACGAGACTAGAATAGTAAATTGGTACCACAGTGTTTACGAAAGGAAACCAATAGCAAGTACCACAAAGGAAGCCAAACTATGAAATAAACCATCATACAATTTATAACAACTCTAAGATAAAGCAGTAAACGAGACTAGAATAGTAAATTGGTACCACAGTGTTTACGAAAGGAAACTGGAACATGCAAGAAGGATAGCAAGTGAATACATAGAGTAAACTGGACATATGAGCATGTGGTGAAGCCGAGTAGGTACTAGGAAGAATAGCATGTAAGGAATGACAGGAAGCTAAGTACTACAATAAAATAAATTAGAGCAATACTAGACTAGACAGGAATGGACTCCATCCATCAATTACGACCAAGCAATGAGTACGGCTTGATACTTTAGCTAACTAGGTTTGCCACAATCCTAATTACTAACACATGCAAGTTTGAGAAATCCAAGTCTAGTTACCTGCCTGCTACTACTTGAATGATCCAAGCCAAAAAGAAAACAAGTACAACAGACACACTACAGTAAGATACATGTGTCCTAAGGAGGTGTCCTACTCGACGGTGTGCTGGAAGAGTGCTCATCATGACAGATAGCTCCAAATCCCATGTATATATATAAGACCAAGACCAAAGGGGCAACAGGTAACCGTGAAAGTCTCCAATGATCTAGGTAATCAAGCGAGTCGTTTAGTCCTTAACATTTTCTTGTTGGATTCTGGGCGTGGCATTCCGCAGAATCCATCCTAGACATGAGACATGCAAGACTGGACAAGACAAGCAAGATTGTGCACTACAACAAGCCACAACAAGACATGACAATATCAAGACAAGAGTGCGCTACGACGAGCCACTATCAAGGAGCTAGACATGTACTAGAATCAAGAGTGCGCCATAATAGGCCACTATCATGAAAGCTAGGAAAAGACATGTTCAAGAGTGCACCACGACGGGTCACTGTCAAGTAAATATTGGATATGGCATAGACTATAAAGTACAATAAATCTGGAAGGACATAGCAATACATAGTGAGTGTCATGACCCGCACCACCGTGAGGGTACGAGTACGTAACAGCACCCAGCCTACGTCGCAGTGTCGGCGGTAGAACACTGTCCTAGGTCAATCATCTAACAATATAAAGGTACCAGTACAGTATATACACTCCGAATGGAGGTGACATAGCAACACCGTCTCAATCACATCTAAGGTTGAATACGATAAAGAAATATATATATATGGAACAAAATGAATCCAAAGAGATACAATCAGATAGAAGTCTAAATGTCTAAGATAACATCTCCATAAACATCAGATGAAATAAATTACCAGTCTCTACAATAATACAACTCTGAATCCAGACAACTACTAATATAAAGTAAGGAACAGACTAGACAATCTACACTAAGCATGGGTATCATCCTCAGTAGCTGCCTGAACCTCCCCAGGGGTCCAGGTCGCGAGTGTCATCTAGGCAAGCTCCAAAGTAAGGGGTACAAGGTTCCTCATTATCCTCTGTAAAATATTAATGGTGCCCAATTAGGACGGAGCGAGCACAATACATCTCAACAGATCATAGCAGGTTAGAAAATATAATCATGCAGTAAAGTAAGATACAGAAAACTGAAAGAAAGTACAAAATGTAAACAGAGAGAGAACTACAATAGAAATATCTACTATAAGTAGAGAACTAACAGTGTCTAGTGAGTCAGAGTACAATATAGACATGTGAATGGCATAGGATGATTCTGATGCTACACTACGGAAGGATTCTGATGCTACACTACTTGGATATTATTCACATGTCCACTTCTACTCCCCCGTACCCCCAATCAATACATAAGGATCCAGCCAGCTTATGTTATGATTCATGTAACGGCCCCCGAAGGGTGGTACATGATAGTCCTATAAATGGAGATTCTAGGAATGCCCATAAATGGAGGGATTCAAGGAAGACTCTGTGATCATGAGAGTACATGTCACAAGTAATTCAATGAACCATGAAGCATAGTGATACACAATGTAAGTAAAATGCACAGAACATGTAGTATCCGATGCTCCCTGAGGGGATAACATCTCAAGAAAGGATCCATATAGTACTAATCCGTGTGACCAATGTGACAACATCAAGTAAAGTAATTTAAAGCAGTAGAATAATTCTAACAGGATATGAAATGATCAGAGAATGTACTCGCCTGTATCCTGAGTATCTGAAGAATATCTACTGTCCGAGGAGTGGTGTCTGTCTACTATAGAACAGTACAAGTCACTATGAGTCTAAAATGATAATAAGATGCAATTTAATGCATACTACATGAATCTAGGTCAATCTAGACCAAAGTCAACTCTTGGTCAACTCTGGTCAACCCTAGAAGTCAAACTAGGTCAATCTAAGTCAAACAAGTCTATACTAGTCTAACTAGTCTATTCTAGGTCTAATCAAGGCTATACAAGTCTAATATAGACTCTATACTGGCATTCAAGCCACACCCATAGGCTAAGAGCCCTAGGCTATAGGCCAATACCATACATGGATATATATCACTATTCACATATATGTATGTATATATATATATATATATATATATATATATATATATATATATATATATATATATATGTATATATCCACATATATCTACATACACATGAAGAATATATCTATATATATATATATATATATATATATATATATATATATATATATATATATATATATATATATATATATATATATATCCACATATATCTACATACACATATATCTACATACAAAAAAAAATATCCACATACACATAAAGAAATATGTATATCTCATATAGCTATTTTACATTGAAATTCCATACATCCTACACTACCATTCATTCACATTAGGTTAGACACTTATAGGCATACCCACACATATAGGAATATGTATTTTATCTACATAGAGAGGGGGATAACATATGAGATGTGTGTGTGTGTCTAATGGGGAAACATTTGTGTTATAGTGTGTGTGTTTATTGGGGAAACATGTGTGTGTATGATTGTGGCTGTTATAGGAATATATGTGTTAAAGTGTTCTTAATTGACATGCAACATAAACAGGTGTATGTGTTACAATGTGTGTGTGCATGCTCACAGAAATCCCAAAGACATGAACATATGGTGTTGACAGGAAACATGGAATGTGTGTGAATGAAAGCATTAGCCAACAGTGAAAGGAATATGTATATATGCTTTACATGTATAAGTGACAGTGAATAACATAATATAGGAATTAGCATTAGTTAAGGAAGGAAACCAATTCACTGTTGTTCGATTTCCAGTGTGTGTAAGAACATATTCAAGAGTATCTCAGGAATGTGGGTGTGTGTGTAAGGAGTAGGGGAAATTGTGGAATCAGAAATGTGTGTGATATCCTGGAAATAGGAAGTTGTAACATAAAATCAGTGCAGTGTACATGGTGCAACCTGTGTTCAGTGTTCTCAGGAATGCCAGGATTCTCAGGATTTTGAATCACTTAACAGTTTAAACAATTGCAACCCAAACTCAATGTCAATTATCAATTCATGCCATAAGCCTAGTCTAATGTAATCGAACTAATCATAAACTAGATAATATGTAGGATTAAATGGATAATTGATAACATTAGTCAATACTAGATTAAAATAGGAATTTGAAGTTTTAGGAAAACTGAATACAAGTGGTATCAGCCACATTTCGAAACCCAACTCATATCAATATTCCATTTCTCATGATCAAAGACCTATCCTAGTATGTAAAATTAACTAACAGAGATTAGTGAATATGTTTAGGATATAAATTAGCAATTTAATCATAACTAAACACATAATATAAATCATTTAATTAACAGGAATAAAGAACAGTGTACTCTCACTGATACTTTGTGTATCAGTCGATTGGGCATTTCCAAATCCACATTCAAATTAACAATTCATGATGAAACCTAGGTAAGTAATTAATGGTGGATATTAGTATGTGTCATACTAACAAAATGTTGTCCAAAATTAGGACACAACGTGTCAAAAATAGACTCACCACTCACGCACGAGACTGGCACGAATCGTGTGACCAGTGCACGTGTCCAAACACACTCGACACGCATCCGTTGGACATGAAACTTTGGGGATGTCACGACAGTCATTGCCCCTCACTTCGTGTCCAAGCACACGTGTCCATGTGCCCTATGCACTGAGCACGAGTACGCTGGTAGCAAAGGACGCAGTACGCTGCACGCGCGCGCGTGTGCATGAGTGCGACACGACACAAAATCAACACGAGACACGCTCAGATACCTAGATACTCTTAGGCGACACTAAAACACTATTTCCTATTCAAACACAATTTAAAATCTCGATCGAAATGCCCACTGTGGCATTTCGTCGAACACCTGCGTGTACCCACTGATACGTGTCCGATATGGACACGTACAGGACACGAAATGGTGCAAATCCTATTCCTACAGTACAAGGACACCTAGGGCTTGGTGTATATGCAAAGAAACCTTAATTTCATTAGAGGAATAGAGTTTTACCTAGGTGTGTACCTCCACAAATAAACTCTTCAACAAGGAGCTCTCCACTAGCTAGCCAAAGTCCCCAAATTGTGTCAAACCTGAGATTTGACTCCACCAACAGTAGGGAAACATCATTTAGAATACTATGGGAGAAATCTCAATGAAAATAGAGCACTATTGATTAATCTATGAAGAAATTTCATGAAGAACAAACCTTTCCTTTAGAAAATGGGGGAATGGATAAAAGAGGCACAAATATCAAGATAGGGACTTTATAGCAAGGGGGGATCCCTAGGCCGGCCACATGGTTAGAGTTAGGGTTTGGGATTCAATCCAAGGGCTCTCATCACATCTAATCTATTCAATGGCTAAAAATCTAGGTTTTCCCTTCTAGTCAAGTTGCAACCTATTCCTTTCTAACAAGTCATGACTTAACCTAACTAGCCCATACTAAATAATTACTAACCCTGGCTAACTAGACTAGCTATGACTAATCCAGGTTAGGTCCAATCTAGGTTAGGGCTAAACACAACACAAGACAGTCAATTAAACAATATTTAAATCACAAAATTCTAAATAATCATTTTAAATTCCAAATAATATATATTAAATTCAAATAATTCAAAAATAATAAAAATACTCTCAAACTAAAAATGATAAATGAAATACCCTAATCACATGGCCAGGCTCTAGGTCACTATCTCTAGGGTTACACTAGCAAAACACCAAATCACAAGTCATAATTTTAAATAGTTTAAAAATGGCTAAAAATCACCAAAAATCATAATATGAAATAATTATCAATAAATAATAATTATAATTACAAAATTTCAAAATTACCCTCATCTGGAAAATTGGGTGTTATAGTGAGTATAGAAAACATATGAACATAAGCTAGTGTTAAGTGTATATAGGGTGTGCAATCATTCTCTAAGTATACAAGGTCATCTAATCATGTTAAGAATTCATTACAACCAAAGAAAATATCAAAAACAGACAAAAATGGGCAGAAACGGCCAAAAACAGACAAAAACAGCCTAACCGGATCATCCGACGGATTACTGCGGATTACCGACGGATTTTTCGAAGTGTCACAACAAGTTTAGTGGTGCAAGTTCAGATTTTTCGACGGATTTATGCAAATTTCCGACGGATTTTCCGAACCGTCACAGAAAGTTGATTCTTGAAAGCTCAAAACTTGTTTCGGCCATAAAAACTTTGTTTTAAATCAAAATTTGGATTTTTAAAAGTCAAAATTGCATAAAATTTAATTTCCTACAACATGGAAGAATTAGTTTTCATAAATTCAAAGATTTGATAGATCAATACCTCAAAATACACCAAAAATAGGTTCTCGAGAAACCCAAACGGGTTTCGATTTCCACCAAACTCAAAATCTATGTATACAAGCTTGGTGAGGGCCTCATATATGCATGTGTGACCAACATCCACGATGGTAACACTAGTATCACTCTTGATACCGAGTTTTCTACTAAGTCAATATTGGATTTTAACAGAAAATCAAATCCTAGTTCTAACCAAATTTAGAAACATGCATATAGACGAGAATCACAAGGAAAAAATTCTTAACAAAATGAGTTTAGAAGAATTCTAATCATTTAATAGCAAAGAAAACAAAAATGACAACAAAAACAATATTGTTCATAAATTTGCCAAGATGTACTTGCCTAGGTTAAGCTCCAAGCCTAATCTTCTACTCCACCACCAAGAGGGGTACGAAACCACACTCTAGACCTCAAGGCCAAGCCTTCCTCAGTACTTGAGAAAGAGAAATAAAAGTGAAGAAGGAAGGAAGAAAGAGTGAAAAGAGGATGGAGAGAGAAAGTAAATGGGTATATATAGAATGGAGAATTAATCTTGACCATCGGATGGTGATCCATGTCAAGGTCTAGGTCAATCATGGCCATTCAAACAAAATAAAACATCTATTGGATAATAGGGTGCATCTATACTATTCACCAAAATATCTAAACACTATTCACGAAAATATCCGAAACACTATTCACGAAAATATCAGAAACACTATTCACAAAATATCTGAAATCAAAAATATCTAAAGTGTAGAAAATATGTCCGGGCGGTATGCCGTCGGTATACATCGGTATACTGGCGGTATGCCGATCAAGGAGAAAACCTATAATTTTGAGAAAATTTTAAAGCATTCCGAAAACATAGAAATATGAAATACACTACAAAATACGTATCCGTATATAAATACTGATACTGTGAGACGAGTCTCACACCTACGAGGGTGGCACACAGAAGCCAGAGGAGGATCTAGTCCAGGAGAGTGTGCTTAGTTATAGCTTAGTACTTTATAGCTTTCAGATTATATCAGATTATTTCGATTGTTGGTTGAGACTTATTTATATTCAGGACTTGTATTTATTTGTGTTAGACATCTATTTTGTGTGGTGTGATAAATCTAATGATATTCAGTTTCTTCCTTTTATCTGATTCCATATCGTGCTCTTTCTTTCTTAGACTTGTGATTGAGATGATATAGTAGAGATGTTATATAATACCTCCGTACGGAGATAACCGATTTATATATCTTGTTGTTAGATGTTAGATGTTATATATGACCTATATAGCATTCTACCGTCGACACTGCGGCGTAGGCTGGACGTACCTACATTTTCGTGCCCCTAAATAGGGTACGGGTCATGACACATTTTTGTGGTGGCCCATGCAGGTCAGAGTTGCAACTAGTGCAATTTCGTAGTGGTGCTCGACTTAGAGTACTGCTACGAGCCTGCTGTTAGGTTATAGGATTAGGCAGTATAGAGAGTTACTCATTCACAATTAGGACAACTTGAAAAGATTCCTGGGATGATCCTTGAGAATCTCATTATAAACTATCTCAAAATTCGATTCCGACAGTTTTTATCTACTTTCTTGTTCATCGTTGAATTTGATTCTTGGTATTCATTATTGACTTCATTTTCTACCAAGATAACATTATGGGCTAGGTTGCCTCAGTCATGTAATCTAGAGTCTTCTACAGCCATATTAGCTGGTTTGACAATGAGATAGAGTCTGATTTTGGATGTATTTCTCGGGTGTAGGAAATTAAAATTTTTGCAACCAAGCTAGCGGCAATATAAATTTTTTAAATACCATGATTCTAGAGGTATGTACATTAGTTGCAGACTCTATGGATTATCACAGCCATACTTACTGGTGTGACAAGGATTTTGGTAATATGGTTCTGGATAGACGGGTATAATTATCAGTTTTCAGAATAGATATCTGTTTGCCATGAATTATAAAAGAACAAAACAATTATATCGGAGGACTGGACTTTTACTTCACAATACAAACTTCGCTCTTACAAAGAAAGCCTAGGGACGAAAACCTAGGTACAACAATCTAAGTACAATTGTTTAGTTTTTCTGGGGTGTGACGGTAGATGCTCGGGAAAGCGACGACAGCTCTGCCTTACTCCTTGGACGATCGGATGCAGCCTTGGCTCTGGTGAAGAAATGCTCTTGGGCATGCGGGGAGATCCCTTGCGCCTTTGGTTGCTGGATCTCTAGATGCCTCTGTAGTGCTCTCTCTCTCTCTTCTCTGCTCTCCTCTCCTGCATTCTCCAGGGTTTGCAAGGGAATGGCACCTTGCTATTTATAGAAGTGGGGGTGTGATCCTTAGGGTTTGTAAATGATTGTCTTCTTGAGAAGTCGGCGGTCAAGGACCATTAATCTGGGCCATTCATTCTGATGGTTGCAAATCTAAGTAATTAATATGGATTGTATAAAATCTCTGTGGGCAATAAATATTGATTGCCATGAATATTCGTAATTTGTGATAGCTTGCCACGTGTCCAATTTGCTTGATTTTATTTGATCTGGACAATTATGACGATCGCAATAAATCTGATTTTGTTAGAATTTGTTAGCACCCATAATTCCAGGGAAGATAAGACTGCCACGTGTCTCAATTATAGCGAAGAGCGCCACGTGTCTCAACTGGACCGTCCTGGCTGAGCTACATATGGGGGAGAGGTCCTCTCAGCCGCATGAAACATACAGCCGCATAAGGATAGACAGCCGCATGAGGATGGGCAGCCGCACGTGGATGGGCAGCCGCACGTGGATGGACAGCAGCATGGAGATAGGCAGCCGCATGCAGAGGGGTAGCTGCATGGGGATCGGCAGTCGCATGTAGATGGGCAGCCGCATGGGGATACGGATAGGCAGCCGCATGCAGATGGACAGCCCCATGGGGATAGACAGCCGCATGCAGATGGGCAACCGCATGAGGATAGGCAGCCGCATGCAGATGGGCGGCCGTATGAAGTGAGCGGCCGCATGGAGTCGCCTCGGGACTTGTTGGATTTTGCCAGCTGTAAGAAGATTTTCTCCTCTTTCCTATGAACACGCCATCATGTCAGTCATTATTGCATTTTTATGTCAGAGCTGTCATGGCTGTTATTTATCAGAGCAGCCATCAGGACATTAAATGTCGCCGAATGTAGAGAAGAACTGTTAAAGGCCACGCGGCTTCTCTCTGAGCCTTATGGATCTATCCGAGCCGCATGGACCCATGAGCCGTATGGACCTCTGAGCCGCATGGGGATCCAGAGCCGCATGGGGATCCTTCTGTCAGAGCCGCATAGGTCTTTCTTTATTCTTTTCTATGCTTCTACAAGATCCCCTTCAAAGTTTTCAATTTGCAAAATTGAAATACTTTGAATAAAAAGCATGGCCATGTAAAAATTCTTCGGGCCGCATAGGATGTTCTGGCCGTATGGATGTCTCAGCCGCATGGCCTCCTCAGCCGCATGGCCATCTGAGCCGCATGGGTTTTCCAGCCGCATGGGCTGCTTGGCCGCATAGGCTCCTTTCCACGTCTTCATGCCACGTGTGCAAATCTTTGCATTGATTATTTTTGATTTGAGCCATCTTTTGGGGGGGATCCCAAGAGTCGGATTTTTAAATTTTGGATTTTCTTTGGATGAATCTCCTTCATGAGAGGGGGCAAAATCCTAGGAGTCGGTTTTGCCTGTTAGCACAAGACCCGAAGCGCTCCATCGGTCCACGTGTTTCCTCCCCCTTTTGTCCTTCTATAAATAAGAGTAATTAAGAGATGAAATCTCTTTACTCTCTTCTTCAACTCAAGCCTTTCCTGCCCTAACTGTCATCCTCTTCTTCGATCACCGATGGCTCCCAAGAAGACTGTTGCAGCGAAGGGTAAGAAGGCGGCGTCTTCGTCGGCTGCGGCGACGAAGGGCAAGAAAGCTGCTTCTACTTCGACTGCGACAACGAATGATAATGTGGCAGCTCCTCCGCCAGCCGACGTGCCCGCAGTTTACCCCGACGTCCACCCCCCTATTACTGGTAAGGACGCTGTGTGAGCTTGAAACCCTAACTGTTGTGGCTATGTCGCATACTCTATGCGCGAGCCTTCATCTTCATGTGTGCCGCATGTATGTCTCATGTCTGAGTCGTATAGGGTATGCTCCATATCCGAGCCGTATGAGAATTGTTACTGTGGCCGCATAAGCACTTCGCCAACGGGGCCGTAAAAGCTGTGCTTGGCCGCATAGGCTCGCACGAATTCGTTTGTCGCATGAGCCGCATAAACTTATCCGAACTCTGTCGCATGAGACTTCGTTTAGACAGAGCTATATGAGAATATTGTCACATGAACCTTCGATGGACGGAGCCACATAAGTATTTTTTGAGTTGGGCCGCATGAGACTCCATTAAATTGGAGCCACATAAGCTCGGAAACACCAATCAGTTCTCCTTGTCCATCTTTTTAACTTATTTCTTTTGTCCTCTTTTCAGTGAATTTCTCAGTTAATGTTGTGGGGGAACCTCTGGTGGGTCAGGCCCAATTTGCGGCTTGACCAACTAGTTCGGCATGTGGTAGAACAACTGCCCAAGAATGAGCCTGAGGAGAGGCTGACTCTTATCAAGAACCAGCCCTTTTGCTTTCTCTGTGCCATGTTGAACCAGCCCTTTCTCTTTCGCTTGCTC
This sequence comes from Iris pallida, assembly GCA_029216955.1. Taxonomy (NCBI): domain Eukaryota; kingdom Viridiplantae; phylum Streptophyta; class Magnoliopsida; order Asparagales; family Iridaceae; genus Iris; species Iris pallida. The sequence continues at coordinate 2,171,629 of JANAVB010018399.1, read as the reverse complement.
GAAAAGGGTCTTATCCCATTGGCCGGCTCTCGCTTTTGAACTGGATACGCTCCATCCCTTCGTGGGCCAATTTGACCGGGTAGATTTTACGAGAATATGGGACTTTCCTGCGTGAGGTTGGTCTTTACCACGCCATCCGGGGTACATGTCACGGACTGCCCATCAATAAGGAGTTGTTCATGGCTCTCTTAGAGATATACAACCAGCGGACGGGGACCTTCTTCATGCCAGGAGGGAAGATGGGTCTCGCTCTTCATGAGATGCACGCCGTCTCTAGGCTGCCTTGGGGCAATGAAGTGTTTGAAGTATATACTCCGACGAACGAAGATTTTGAAAATTTAGAGCAACGACATCCGGGTTTCGTTGCTGTCTATCAGGAGTTACTGTGTCATCACAGTTACTGTCAGCAGACGACCAAGAAGGATAGTAACTCGAAAGGGAACCTTCCGCATACTAGGGCTTGGTTCTCCCACCTTTTTCAGCAAGGTGCCTCAGACCGGGTTACTCCCCGGAATACTCTGACCCGAGAGCAAATACAGGATCTGGTGTTAACTTCCAAGAAGTCGAAGGCCTTGAGCGACACGTTTGGGAGTCAAACTGATTCCTTTGATTATTTTTATCAGGATATCCAGCCGCTGTCGGAGAAGGCAATCATGGCAGGGTTCTTGATGGTATGGCTACGAAATTGCGTGGTCTCAGGAGGAGCTGGTTCTATTGAGAGGATCAGCCAAAACTTTATGCTTCCTGCCGTGAAGCTGGCCTTCGGGGTCAGGCTGGCTCTTCTTACGGCCAGGTGTGCAATATACACTGTGGCCTCCGTACTTTTTCATCCAAAGTTATTGCACGTGACACAGCGATAAACTTTGAGCGAATCGAGTTGCCTTATCACTATCTAATAGGGTGGCTATTAATGCACTGCCGGTCTTTGATGAGACCTGGCCCAAAAGATGGTGTAACTGACGACGATGCTTTTATCTTCTAGTACCGCCGGATGTCCTGGGAGTACAATACTATGCCCGCCTGTCGGAGGGCGCTGACGAGGGTGGATGGATATAACTTCTTCGTGTCTGTTCTCCATTTTTTTGCTGAGGAGGTGGAGAGTGTACATATTGATGGTACCGGGCCTCCTTTTCTCTTACCTGAGAGGATGCTTCTTTGGTTGCGTAACATCCGTCCCTCGTACTTAGTATATCGCAACCGTAATACCGTCTACCTGGAGCCTTACTTACCCAGCCGGTTCTTCCGCCAGTTTGGGTACAGCCAACTGTTTCTAGAGAGTCCCAGCTCTTGCCTAGACTTTGAAGGCAATGTTCTGGATGGCATCAGAGCTTGGCTTTATTATAATATTTCTCATACCGTACTAGTTCCTCGATCCCTGACGCTGAGACGCAAGGGGAGATTTTATATTTAGCGGCTCTCTACCACGTCACTGCGAGCAGGTTTTCGATTAGTTTTGACCCTCGTACCAGTTTTATTATTGGTACAGGCTTGGAGGAGAAGCCCCAGGGGTCGAAGAAGAGGAAGCAGAGGACAAACACGGTTCCTGCGTCGGACTCGGAGTCCACCACTGCGGATGAAGAAGATGGTGAGCAGGGTGCTGATGGTTCTCTCCCTCCTCTAGAAGAGGTGGCGGCGGAATAACTGCCCATTGGGTTCGATGAAATGGTAGCGGATCAGCCACCTGATGTGCCTAGCCCTCCGCTTAAGCAGAGCAGGAGTGAGTCTGCTGATATCGATATGACTTATTCTATGAAACGAGCTGCTGTCAGATCCCGTCGGCTACTTATCGAGGATGTTGACGATATTTCTGAGGTGACTCGAATTATAGTCGTCTTCTCCTTTATTTTCCTGTACTATGGCCTAATTATTTTCCTTCATTCTTGTAGGCGTCAGAGGAGTCGGTTTCTCGAGAACCGGCCGCTGAGGTCGATCCGGCCCTGACCACTTTGGTCAATGACATGTGCACCACTATCATTTCTGCTGGGGTTCTTCCGGAGGTGGCCGAGGAGTCCCACCTTGCTGAGGACTCAACCCATGGGTACGGGGGCTATACTGCACCTGTTCCTGAGACAGTTGAATTTCAACAGGGTGACGCTGAACTAGCTGGATCCCTTTCCATGGTGGTTAGGGCAGAAGAACCAGCCGAATTTAACTTGGAGGTAGCGGGTGAGGAGACCACGGCAGCTGCGAGCGAGCTGCAGCCTCCATGCTCCTCCCCTGGTAAGATAAGCTAAATCTTAACTTGTGAGGAGGCCTATCTACTCTATCATTACATCCTTCGGGTTATACTGATTGATGGTTGCTCTGGACATGCAGGTCCTGCCTCTCCAGTGCCGATGATGGACATTGTTGAGACAGGCTCTGCCGACGGAGAACTGGCAGAGAGGAGCGTACCCCCTCATCTTCCGACTCATAATGAAGGACCTTCCGCTGGCTTGATTTTGGGAAGTCAGGTGGCGGCACAGCCGGGGCAGGGGACAATGGTCCTTGCGTCCTCTTCTGCTCAGGCGGCTCCGAGAGTCGACCTTTCTACTTTACCGAGTGTCCAGACTCTTCGGGTGGCGGAGGAGGAGTTAGCCGCTATTCGCGCATCTTTCCGCTCAGAATTTGTCTCTCTGGTGGCAAGTTCTAGCATGCATCCTTCGACATTACCGGCCACGCTTCCTTTGACGTCGTCCTCTACGGAAGTTCTAGACGAAGCGTCACAGGACGTGGTTGACAGCTTCTATCGCCATTTGAAGAGGGGGGTTGCGGCTGCTGTGGAACGAGGAACCCCTTTTGCCTTGGCCCAGCAATGTGCCCAGGGTAACGTTGATATTCTTAAGACTCTTCTCGGTGGGGCGGGGGTAGCTACGCTTCTGGAGGCAAAATTGCTGAAGGCTAATCAGCTGGTGGCCCAGCTTCATGTGCTACGACAAGCTGATCTGTCTGCTGCTATAGATCAAGAGCACGGTTTCCTCACAGCTACCGCAGAGAAGATAAGGGTGGCTCGGGATAAGACCAAGCCGGTCGTACAGAAGGACCTCCACGATCTGTCTGAGTTATATGATCAGTTAAGCCGTGAGAGTGAAGATGTTATGGCTCAGGAAGCGACTGCCTCCCGTGGTGTCATTGACATGCGGGAGTAGATCCTTGAGATTCTGAGGAAATTAGCTTTTCTGGGGTCTGAGCTTGAGGCTGTCCGTACCGAAAGAGGGCTAATTATCCAGGAGGCTGACAGAGTTAATCGAGCTTCTGCTGGCCTGGAGCTTGCCCTGAAGAAGTTGGAGGACGGCTGGCGGGCACACATAGACTTGGATAATGTGGAGCTCTTGTCCCAGGAGGCTGAGCGCCGAGCTAGGCAGCGGCTTGAACAGGGGACCACCTTGGTAAAGAACCGTCTCCTGGAATTATGTACCGCCGAACCATAGACGAGTTTTTTCCTTCTTTGTTTTTGTTCTTTTCCTTTCTTTAAGTGGGACGTTGTCCCCAGAACATGTAGTACTTTCGCCGTCCAAATAAAAGAGTATGCTTTATTCTACCCTTTTTTTGTACTGCTTGTTGTGCCTGTGGTGTTATGGTGGTGTTTGCCCCGCTTGGGGGATGGTTTGTGGACCTATTACCCTTGGCATACCTGGGTTTTAGGTATGGATAACAAGTTTGATGGGGATACCTAGAACAATTCTACGGTAATGTGGTCATGGACGTTCCTGGTATCGGGAGAAAGAATGCCATGGAGCAGCTGGGCTCCCAGGGCATGATGAGGAATGGTGTACATGTACTAGAAAACTTAGTACAACATTTGTAGTCAGCAGAGGACATTTGTGGGCCTATTATCCTTGGCGTACCCTGATTCAGGATACGGATAATAAGACGAGAGAGAAAACCAACATACTTACTCAGAGGTAATGAGGACATGGCAAGTATGGAGGTTTTACCACGGAGTCTTCCTACTCAGAGGTAATAAGGACATGGCAGGAGTGGACTCAACGGAGGATAGTTGTGGTCAACAGAGAACATTTGTGGACCTATATCCTTGGCGTACCCTGGGGTTTCTTTTTCGGTACAGATAATAAGTTGAGAGAGAACCAACATATTTACTCAGAGGTAATGAGGACATGGGAAATATGAGGGTTTCTTCGATGGAGCCTTCCCACTCAAAGGTAATGAGGACATGGCAGGAGTGGGCTCCATGAAGGGGTACATAGAACGATTCAGAGGTAATGAGGACATGGAAGTTCTATGTAGAGGGGTGATTTGTTTTTGGCGGAAGTGAGACGACTCAGAGGTAACATCGACGTGGTCGTTTTGGAAATTTGTGGATCCGTTACCCTTTTTGTGCACTGAGAGTGCGGGTAGTGGATCATAAGGGAGGAGCCCTTTCAGAAGAATAAGTTCAGAGGTATGGTCATACATGACTTACTATCTAAAAGAGTGACCGAAATATAAGTTCAGAGGCACCTACGGGTACATAACTCAGCAAACTGGATATTTGGAGAAAGAATGTGAGTTCAGCGGTACTGAAGGGTACATAACTCTGTAATCTGGAATATTTGGAGGAATAATGTGAGTTCAGCGGTACATAACTCAATAATCTTCAGGAACTTGCCGTTGACGGACAACATGAGCAAGTCTCCGTTTTGTTTCGCGAGGCGGTAAGCACCGTTGGAGAATACAGCCTCAATGATAAATGGCCCTTCCCACTTTGGCTGGAATTTGTCGACGGTTTTGTGAGTCATAACCATCGGCCTCCGAACGGCCAGAACAAGATCGCCCACTTGGAATGTTCTGATTTTAACCTTCTTGTTGAAGGCTCCGGAGATGCGTGCTTGGTATAGCTCGATTCGTTGCTGAGCCAAGAGGCGCTTTTCATCTAAGGCCTCCAACTCTTGTAGCCGGCGATGGTAGTTATCGTCTGTCGTCAATTGATAAGTGAGAGCGACGCAGAGCGAGGGTATTTGAGTCTCCAATGGGAGAACTGCCTTACTCCCGTACACCAGAGAGAATGGTATGTTTCCAGTGGCCGTTCGGACTGTAGTACGGTACGCCCATAAGCATTCACCAAGCTTCTCGTTCCTGTCGCGTTTGTTGGATGACACGAACTTCTTGAGAAGCTTGATGATAGTTTTGTTGAATGCTTCTGCCAACCCATTCGCTGTTGGATTGTATAGCGTCAAAGCAATATTCTGAATTCGATATTTGTCGCAGAATCGATAGAAGGCGTGGCTTGCGAACTGTGGACCATTATCGTGGATGATCCTTCGGGACAGTCCAAAGTGATAGATGACATGATGCTTGAGGAAGCTGATCATGTTTGAAGTCTTCACTTCTGTAAGCGGAACAGCTTCCGTCCATTTGGAGAAGTAATCTGTGATTACGAGTATGAAGCGATGTCCTCGGGAAGAAGGTGGAGTGATTGGACCGATGATATCCATTCCCCATGCTTCGAATGGCCAGGACGCCACTGTCAGATGTAGAAATTCGGATGGCTGGTGGATGAAGTTCGCGTGGACTTGGAAGGCTTTGCACTTTCTTGCATAGTCTATCGCATCTGCTACCATCGTAGGCCAGTAGTAGCCCATTCGGCAAAGACGGTCTTGCAATTTTGGACCAGGTTGATGGGCCCCGCAGACACCGTCATGAGCTTCACGTACGACTTCTTTTGCTTCTGCGTTTGACAGACATAGAAGCAGTAATCCATCGTAGGATCGGCGATACAGCATTTTTGTCTCTGTATCGTAGAAGAATCTAAGAGAACGCCTTCTGATAGAGGTGGCATCCTTTGGGTTCTCGGGCAGGATGTCGTAGACTACGAAGTCATGAATGGTTGTCTCCAGTCTAGTACTTCATCGATCGTCTGAGTGGAATAACTCGCCACGAATTGAACTTTGTTCTTGGGACAGACCAGTTCATGGCCTATCACGTCCACCAAATGATGAATATGGTTCGGTACTGCTAGGGAAGCGGTGAGGCCTGCTAGGGCATCGGCTTCGATATTTTGGAGTCTGGGGACATGTTCGATGAAGAACCCTTCAAATGACGAGATGATGTTGATCGCTATTTGGTGATAGGGGATCATGTCTTCATGGCAGACTTCGTACGAACCCCGAATCTGATTGACGATTAACTGTGAATCGCCGTATGCTTCAAGATATTCTACTCCCAGCTCTCTTGCAAGTTGGAGGCCAATGACTAAAGCGTTGTACTCGGCCACATTGTTAGAGCAGGGTTCTGTGAGGGAGTAAGCGCAATTGATCACCAGTCTGGAAGGAGAAATCAGCACCACCTCGACTCCGACGACGATCTTGTCCTTGGGTCCGGTCCTTGAAGCACCGTCGAAGAACATTCGCCATATATCATCGTGAGAGGTCGCATGCGAGTCGGCGACCTCATCTGGGATTTCTTCGTATATTTTGGCCGACTCCGAGCCAGGGTGGGCTGCCAAAAAGTCTGCTAGAGCTTGACCTTTAACAGCCTTTTGCGGGACGGAGATCATATGGTAGGGGACAGTAATATTGCCCATGTAGCTAGGCGAGAGCTGAGTGCCCCTGGTTTAGTCATGAGGACCCTAAGGGGGTTGACTCGTGATATCACATGTATGGTTTGCCCCATGATATAGTGTCGCATCTTTTGAATGACGAATACCAGGGCGAGGCATTCCTTCTCCACGGCGGTATATCGGTGCTCTGGCCCGATCATCATTCGGCTGAGGTAATATATAGCTTGCTCATGGCCCGCGTCATTGTTTTGTGCTAGCAGAGCGCCGAGGGAATGCTCGATTGCTCGTACATAGAGCATGAATGGTTTTCCAGCAACCAGGGCCACCAGGACTGTAGGGTTTGACAAATATTCTTTGATGCTGTCGAAGGCACGCTGGCATTCTTCATCCCATACGAATGAGACGCCCTTCTTCATGAGATGAGTGAATGGTTGACATCGCCCGGAGAGGTTGGAAATGAACCTCCTGATGTAAGCTAGCCTTCCTTGAAGGCCTCGGAGTTCTCGGAGATTTCTTGGGGACCTATTTCCATGATTGCCTTCATCTTCTTAGGGTCTACGTGGATACACTGGGAGGTGATGATGAAACCCAAGAATTTCCCGCTAGATACACCCAAGAAGGACTTGGTAGGATTCATTTTTAAATTATGCGCTCGCATCAGGTCGAATACCGTCCTCAGATCCTGTAGATGATCTACCTTAGAGTGGCTTTTGACGGCGATGTCGTCAACATAGCATTCCACTATTTTGTGCAAGTGATCTCTGAAGATGATGCTCATAGCTCTCTGATAGGTGGCACCAGCGTTCTTTAAACCGAAAGACATGACTGTGTAGCAGTATGTGCCGATTGGTGTTTAGAATGATGTATACTTTTCATCGTCGGAAGACATTTTGATTTGGTTGTACCCCGAGAAACCATCCATGAACGACATACATTCAAAGCCGCAGGTATTGTCAATCATGATGTCGGTAATAGGGAGGGGGAACTCGTCTTTGGGACATGCCTCGTTCAGATTACGGAAGTCGATGCAGATTCGAATCTTTCCATTCTTCTTGAGGACTGGTACTATGTTGGCGACCCAGTCCGGATGTTGTTACTCACGAATGAAGCCGCTGGCTATCAGTTTGTTGACTTCGGCTTCGATCGCGTCCATGATGCCTGGGCGAAAGCGTCGTTGCTGTTGTTTGACTGGCTTTGCATCTGGCCGAATGTTGAGCTTGTGAAGAGCGACATTGGAGTTTAGTCCTGGTATGTCTTCATAGCCCCAGGCGAACACATCAATATATTCTTTGACAAGTTCCAGTAGTGATTCTCGCTCTTCATCAGTCAGATTCTTGCTGACGAAGATGGGTTTTGGGGAGGATTCATCACCGAGATCAACTTGTACAACCTCATCCTTGGTGGAAGGCTCTCTTTGTTCGAACCGCTTCTTCCACTGCGCATCTAGTAGTTGTGCCCATGGCTCTAGCTCAAGAAGTTTGGGAATGTCTTCATCATCTTCATAGGCATCGGCAAGTGCCTTATTGACGGACCAGACTTGCCTGAACATGTGTAAAACCCCAATATTTTCTAATTATTTTAATGCTTGAAAAATTATTTTTCTCTATTTAATTGAATTTATTTGGTAATTGTACGAATTTATAGGTGTGTATGATATATATGTTTGTGTGCTTGATTATATTTTTACTACTAAAAATATCCTACAATTATTACAAATATTTTTGATATTTAATTATGAATTTTTTTTAAATTTATTTGTGAATACATATATTATATAACTTTAGTTAATGATTGTTTTGTAAAAAAAAAAAAAATTGTTATTGGAGGGGGGGCGAACCCCAAGCAGCAACAGCTGCGGGTAGGGGTGGGCCCGACCCCCCCCAAGTGAATTGTTAGCAGCTCTTGCTGCTAATGTCCGAACAAAATCGAGCCCCCATATGGGTGTTCCACTCGGAACAGGAGAGCGGCACACTTGTGCTGCTATCCCTCATTAGCCCGAGACTCCACACATAGCCCGACCCCACCATGGAGTAAAACCCAGCAGCAGTAGCCGCAACATACGAAACCCGAGCCCGCCCCCTAATTCTAATACTTATAGGAATAGAAGTCGACAGCATATATATATAAACCCACGCAAACTGAAACCCTAACCCCTCTCTCATCCAAAAACTCTTCGACCCCAAGCCGCCCAACCATCCTCCGCACACCCCCGCGCACGCAGTCGGACGTCTACTCGCCGTCGACGACGTCGGGATCGCTCGGAATCGACAGAAAACAGAGGATACCCTGTTTCGAAAAACAGCGAGGTACCCATCTTTCGACTTAAGTTTCTTTGTATCTATTCAACGAAAATTCGATCTATCGAATGCTGTGCATAGTAGACATGACCCCCTTCAAACCCCTTCTGACAGAATCCTGGGAAACCCAAAGGATTGCTCGAAAAATCGAGACGAAGTTGGAGAAAAACCCACTTTTCTAAATCCTGAAAACTGTTTTGAAACGCCAACTTGTCGGCCACTTTTCTCGCTGTTCATTAGCCTTTCTTAAAAACTAATTGAACACGTTTGAAGACAACCTAACCACGATGGAAACGTAACTGGTAGATTTGTATTTCGATTTACGTGTGTGTATTAATTCCATGTTAAACTTGTGTCAAAAACTGTTTTCTAAAATAATAAATTTCTGACTTTCTGTCCGATACGACGTCGTCCCGACAAACCGGACGACGTGGTCGCGCGTTATACGCATCGAAAGATGCGTATGGACGTTGCGGATATGTGGGAACTGACGGAACTCAGTTTCGTCGCGTGTGTGCGACGAAATCAACGTGTATCCGTCGAAATACCCCCGTATCGGCATTTTGCAAACTTGTCCATAACTTTGTGTACAATCGTCGAATCGAGACGAAACTTGCGCCAACAGGTCCGGATCAAAATTCTGGTCCTGCATGCCAAGTTTGGTTTGATTCTGAGAAGGTCGAATCGGGACCCACTTTTGGCGGGCCCGCAACCCACTCAAACGGGCGATTTTGTACACGGCTCCTCGGAATCCAAAATTGGACATACCGTTGAGTTCCTTTCCTCAAACTGAAATCGTAGACATGTAGTTTGATGACTTTAGAGACCGTAGACTTCGGCACGCGTTTCGGTGCAAAGCGGGTCCAACGGCGGACATCGTTTTGACCCGAAATTACGATTTTGCCCCTGTTCCAGAATTTGACTTTTGGACAGGCGTTTCCTAGGAATATCTTCTTCACCGAGACCGTTTTTGATGTTTGTTTCAGAGTTGGGAGTCATCTGTGATTTGTGAGTTTTTGGTGCGGACACTTGCTACTTTTGGACTTGCCACTTTGTACCACCAGGCAAGATACCTTGCCACCCTACTCTGTGATTATTATATTCTTATTTTCAGTTGTTATTTTTGCATTGTTTCGTGATATTTTAACTGTGCGTCCAAGTCACACTTGGGTGCAAGCGACTCTATCGGTCGTCTTTTTTGCTTTATTTATTCTCTTGCATTGACCTAGTTTATTGACCACCCACTGATGTTGAGGTATTAGCATATCTCATACGGCCTTGACACTTGTTGTATCACGTGATGTGAGTCACATATAGGACACGTTTCCGCGTAGTCGGCTGGCCACCGGTACGTATGGAGCGTGCGACGGATAGGAGTAACTGCCAATAGAATTGCATGATAGAAGACTTGGCAGTTATTAGAGGTTCATATCAGTCATGGAGATGATGATACTAGGCATTGGGTGGGGAGAACAGTACCTGACGTATGGGCTTCTTTACACTTCCATGATTGCCTGTGCGCTCCGCCGGAGACGCAGGTTCCAGGTGCCCTCTGACGTTATCCAGAGCGTTATGGACGTAGCCCCTTGCACATGGCGCCCTCTGACGCTTCCCGAGCGTTATGGACGTAGGCCCCTGGTACCCTCTATGGGAACTATGCCGATCCTATTTTCAGCCAGGGCTCATGCGTCGAAGGATTGTATCTCAACTGCATGTTCACAGTAGAATGGTCAGGAACCCTATTGCATGCATCTCTTTTTCTCTTATTATATTATCACAGTTTATATGGCATGGTGTTTTCTTGTATCTTGCTATGTCCCCTGAGGACCTGGTTATCTCTCCAGGTTTAGAGGATTTTCCACAGGAGTACGGAGCGGCATTGGAGCTATCTTACATTGATGATGAGGCAGTGCCTTATGATTCCTAGTCTATTTCTTATCTAAGACAGTTGTAGACATTATTTTACATCTCTTTTCTTTCTATTTTGCGGAGGTCGGACTCCGATCTTGTGAGACTATTTTTCATAGCTATTTGGAGTGAGTTTGTTCACCCGGCTATCTTTTGATACTCTTATTTATTTATTTGGACTTCATTATCTTTTGTGTTGAGCTGTGATGAGATTAGATATGTTATTCTGGCCTGTGATTATTTATTTACAGCTTATGTGCATATGCGAGGATTCTAGATATTAGAGTATTCTTCGTATATGTGCAGCTGGCATGGATACGTACCTAGTTCTACGTATTTTGGGACTGGGGCGTTACATGTTTTTGTGGTGGCCCATGCAGGTCAGATTTAATACTGTTGGGTTACATGACTGTGCCCAACAAGCCTGCATATAGGAATAGGAATATCTCATCCAGAACTACTATTATCCCTTGACTTCCAATCTTTTTTTTGAAACTTCCTTGATTATTCGATTTACTTCATATCTAATCTTTCCTAATATCAACTTATCTTCCTCGTGCCTACAGTATGAATCTACGAAGCGGACGCACTTCTGCCTTGGCCCTCACATCTGGTGAGGAGATTACTCCGGAGGGACAGAATCCTCCCATGACTCCAGCGACACCTTACCAGCCAGGACTGACACAGCCTACTACGACGGAGTACCCAGAGGTTGCAGCACCCATAGGCAGCCAGGCTGGACAGACTACTACTATGCCACCGGGAGGGAATGTACCACTGCCTCCACCACCACCATTCCCTCAGCAGTTTCCTCCACAGTCGGGACCTCAGATGCCTCCTCCACCGACTGATAGGAGCCCTACTACTCAGTTTATGTATGCCATGATGCAGGCTCAGTGGCAGCAGACTGAGCAGATGAGACAGACGATGATGGCAGCTATGGCCAGACCTCCACCACCACCTCCAGCACCAGTACCGGCACCAGCTCCGCAACCCTACGAAGGCGCTATCAAAGATTTCACAGATATGAACCCCAAGGCCTTTAGAGGGACGGAGAAGCCATTAGAGGTGTCACAGTGGCTTATTAGCACCGAGAAGCTACTGAAGGCATCCCAGTTGCCAGCTCGACATTGGATGACAGCAGTGGACTTACTGTTAGAAGACAATGCTCACCACTGGTGGAAGGCGGAAGAGAGACGATTAGGCACTGGGATCACTTGGAAGCAGTTCTATGATACATTTTATGAAAGATTCTTCCCTATTCATGTTCGAGATGGTCTCTACGACCAGTTCCTCCATCTGAAGCAAGGGAATATGTCAGTTGATGAGTATGACTCGAAGTTTAATCGCCTGAGTCGATTTGGTGCGGGATTGATTCCGACCGAGTTAGAGAAGGCGAGGAGATTTCACCAGGGGCTTGCACCAGAGCTCAAGTCTTATACGACTACTCAGTCTCGTGTCTCCCATTCAGCTATCTTAGAAGAAGCTCGTGCTCAGGAGATTCTTCGCAAGGAACAGCAGCCGACATCGAGGCGCCATACACCAGCAGTTACACCAGCCGGAGCCACTCAGAGTGGACCTATCAGGAGGACTACAGGACAGTTCCAGCAGAGGTCCTCACCTTATCAGAAGCCTGTTTGCCATTACTGCGATAAACAAGGACATATCCAGAATGACTGCAGGACTCGCCTTGGATTATGCTTGAGATGTGGATCTAATCAGCACATGCTCAAAGATTGTCCGGAGCAACATGCAATAGTACAAGCTCGGCAAAATCCGAGGCCCACAGCTCCACCTCTTCCAGCACCACGGCCTATAGCAGGAGCACCCCGTCCACCATTGCCTCCCCAAGGCACACAGTATAACAAGGCCAGAGCTCAGGGCCCGGGACAGAACTATGGGCAGGCATTCTCACTTGCTGTTGAGGATATAGAGACAGAGGCGGAGGTCATAGCAGGTATGGTTCTAGTTGCATCTTTTCCTGCTATTACATTATTTGATACTGGAGCCACTCATTCATTCATAGCCACTAGTTTTGCCACTAGACACAGCATTCCCATCACACCCTTAGCTAAGAATGTTAGAATCCTCACTGGAGGAGGAGTTGTACCTGTTAGTGGTACTTGTAGACTTTGTCCTATAGTGATAAATGGCAGGGAGATGATGTCACGACTTCTTGTATTCCCTATGCCGACATTCGATGTGGTTCTTGGAATGGACTGGTTGAGCCAGCATTTCGCTCTTATAGACTGCCATAGGAGCAGTATTATCTTTAGACCACCGAATGCGGCGGAGTTTGAGTTCACCAAAGAAGACGGAGATAGTTGTGATGCACCCACAGCGGGGACTCATATGATGATGCAGGACGCCCCTCAGCACCCTATTATTACCGAGTTCGAGGATGTATTCCCCGAGGATTTGCCTGGACTACCACCCGACCGTGATATTGAGTTTTCTATTGAGCTTATTCCCGGAGCGGAGCCTATTTCATCTCGAGTATATCGTCTGGCACCCAAGGAGTTGGTTGAGATGAAGACGCAGATTGATGACTTGTTAGAAAAGGGATTTATTCGTGCTAGTGCGTCACCATGGGGAGCACCCGTTCTTTTTGTGCCTAAGAAAGACGGGACAGTGCGCATGTGCATTGACTACAGAGCGTTGAATGCAGTGACGGTGAAGAATAAGTATCCCTTGCCGCGTATAGACGATCTATTCGATCAACTGAGTGGAGCAAAAGTATTCTCCAAGATTGACTTACGATCGGGCTATCACCAATTGAAGGTGCGGAAGGAAGATATTGCCAAGACGGCTTTTCGATCGAGGTATGGACACTACGAGTTCTTGGTCATGCCCTTCGGTTTGACCAATGCACCCGCGGTCTTCATGAATTTAATGAACAAGATCTTCCACCAATACTTGGACAAATTCGTAGTAGTCTTTATAGACGATATCTTGATTTACTCCAAGAGTCAAGAGGAGCATGAGCAGCATCTACGGATCGTTTTGGGGACATTGAGGAATGAGCGACTTTTCGCGAAGCTTAGCAAGTGTGACTTCTTTCTCAAGGAAGTATCATTCCTTGGTCATATTGTTACGGGCGATGGTATATCGGTAGACCCAGAGAAGATTGAAGCAGTCAAATCATGGGCCGCTCCCACCACAGCTTCAGAAGTGAGAAGTTTCCTCGGACTTGCGGGTTACTACCGACGGTTCGTAGAAGATTTCTCTCGAATAGCGGGGCCTATGACTCGATTGACTTGCAAGGATCATGAGTTTATATGGACAGAAGAGTGTCAAGCCGCTTTTGACGAGTTGAAGAAGCGGTTGACCACAGCACCGATCTTGACACTACCATCGGGTCCAGGAGGATTTGTGATCTACAGCGACGCATCCGGGAAGGGATTAGGATGTGTATTGATGCAGCATGGTCGTGTAGTGGCATATGCATCACGACAGTTGAGAGTGCATGAGAAAAATTATCCAACCCACGATCTAGAGCTCGCAGCGGTTATCTTTGCTTTGAAGCTATGGAGACACTACTTGTATGGCGAGAAGGTTGATATCTACACTGATCATAAGAGCCTCAAGTACGTGTTCACACAAAAGGAGTTGAATATGCGACAGCGACGTTGGTTGGAGTTGATGAAGGATTATGAGATTGAGCTACATTATCATCCGGGCAAGGCTAATGTCGTGGCAGACGCATTGAGCCGTAAGCCCATGGCTCACTTTTTGACCACACAGAAGGAATTGATTAGAGACTTGGAGCAGCTTGGTATTGAGGTAGTATTGCCGGGAGCAGATGGCGTATTAGCCAACCTTCAAGTACAATCATCATTAGTGGAGCGCATCAAGGAAGCATTGCCTAACGATGCTAGATTTCAACGGCTGAAGGCGAGGACTGAAATAGGAGAGCGACAGCTATTGGGTCCCGAGTTGGTCTTGAGCACAGTGGAGACAGTGAAGAAGATTCAGGACCATCTGCGAGCAGCGCAGGATCGTCAGAAGCAGTGGGCAGATAATCGTCGTCGACCCTTGGAGTTCAAAGAGGGTGACCATGTGTTCTTGAAGATATCCTCCACTAGAGGCACGATTCGATTCGGAGGACGTGGCAAGTTGAGTCCAAGGTACATCGGCCCTTTTGATATCTTGGAACGTGTTGGAGAGGTTGCCTACAGATTGGCATTGCCACCGTCACTAGAAGGAGTACATGACGTATTCTACGTATCTCTGCTGAGGAGGTACGTGGCGGACAACAATCATGTGCTTGATCACTCCGAGATCACAGTGGGACCGAATCTGTCGTACGAAGAGCAACCGGTGGGTATCCTCGATCGCCGAGTGAAGGTGTTGCGGAACCAATCTATTCCATTGGTTCGCGTGGCATGGAAGCATCACTCGCCAGGGGAGTCTACTTGGGAGCGCGAGGATGACATCCGAAATCGCTACCCGTATTTGTTCGTAAATGAAGGTACGTCTTGCATTTTATGTGCTATTATATTTTTCTTGCATTGCATTTTATCCCCCGACCTTAGTTTAATTTCGAGGACGAAATTTTCTTTAAGTTGGGTAGGATGTAAAACCCCAATATTTTCTAATTATTTTAATGCTTGAAAAATTATTTTTCTCTATTTAATTAAATTTATTTGGTAATTGTACGAATTTATAGGTGTGTATGATATATATGTTTGTGTGCTTGATTATATTTTTACTACTAAAAATATCCTACAATTATTACAAATATTTTTGATATTTAATTATGAATTTTTTTTAAATTTATTTGTGAATACATATATTATATAACTTTAGTTAATGATTGTTTTGTAAAAAAAAAAAAAAACAATTGTTATTGGAGGGAGGGCGAACCTCAAGCAGCAACAGCTGCGGGTAGGGGTGGGCCCGACCCCCCCAAGTGAATTGTTAGCAGCTCTTGCTGCTAATGTCCGAACAAAATCGAGCCCCCATATGGGTGTTCCACTCGGAACAGGAGAGCGGCACACTTGTGCTGCTATCCCTCATTAGCCCGAGACCCCACACATAGCCCGACCCCACCATGGAGTAAAACCCAGCAGCAGTAGCCGCAACATACGAAACCCGAGCCCGCCCCCTAATTCTAATACTTATAGGAATAGAAGTCGACAGCATATATATATAAACCCACGCAAACTGAAACCCTAACCCCTCTCTCATCCAAAAACTCTTCGACCCTAAGCCGCCCAACCATCCTTCGCACACCCCCGCGCACGCAGTCGGACGTCTACTCGCCGTCGACGACGTCGGGATCGCTCGGAATCGACGAAAAACAGAGGATACCCTGTTTCGAAAAACAGCGAGGTACCCATCTTTCGACTTAAGTTTCTTTGTATCTATTCAACGAAAATTCGATCTATCGAATGCTGTGCATAGTAGACATAACCCCCTTCAAACCCCTTCTGACAGAATCCTGGGAAACCCAAAGGATTGCTCGAAAAATCGAGACGAAGTTGGAGAAAAACCCACTTTTCTAAATCTTGAAAACTGTTTTGAAACGCCAACTTGTCGGCCACTTTTCTCGCTGTTCATTAGCCTTTCGTAAAAACTAATTGAACACGTTTGAAGACAACCTAAACACGATGGAAACGTAACTGGTAGATTTGTATTTCGATTTACGTGTGTGTATTAATTCCATGTTAAACTTGTGTCAAAAACTGTTTTCTAAAATAATAAATTTCTGACTTTCTGTCCGATACGACGTCGTCCCGACAAACCGGACGACATGGTCGCGCGTTATACGCATCAAAAGACGCGTATGGACGTTGCGGATATGTGGGAACTGACGGAACTCAGTTTCGTCGCGTGTGTGCGACGAAATCAACGTGTATCCGTCGAAATACCCCCGTATCGGCGTTTTGCAAACTTGTCCATAACTTTGTGTACAGTCGTCGAATTGAGACGAAACTTGCGCCAACAGGTCCGGATCGAAATTCTGGTCCTGCATGCCAAGTTTGGTTTGATTCTGAGAAGGTCGAATCGGGACCCACTTTTGGCGGGCCCGTAACCCACTCAAACGGGCGATTTTGTACACGGCTCCTCGGAATCCAAAACTGGACATACCGTTGAGTTCCTTTCCTCAAACTGAAACCGTAGACATGTAGTTTGACGACTTTAGAGACCGTAGACTTCGGCACGCGTTTCGGTGCAAAGCGGGTCCAACGGCGGACATCGTTTTGACCCGAAATTACGATTTTGCCCCTGTTCCAGAATTTGACTTTTGGACAGGCGTTTCCTAGGAATATCTTCTGCACCGAGACCTTTTTTGATGTTTGTTTCAGAGTTGGGAGTCATCTGTGATTTATGAGTTTTTGGTGCGGACACTTGCTACTTTTGGACTTGCCACTTTGTACCACCAGGCAAGATACCTTGCCACCCTACTCTGTGATTATTATATTCTTATTTTCAGTTGTTATTTCTGCATTGTTTCGTGATATTTTAACTGTGCGTCCAAGTCACACTTGGGTGCAAGCGACTCTATTGGTCGTCTTTCTTGCTTTATTTATTCTCTTGCATTGACCTAGTTTATTGACCACCCACTGATGTTGAGGTATTGGCATATCTCATACGGCCTTGACACTTATTGTATCACATGATGTGAGTCACATATAGGACACGTTTCCGCGTAGTCGGCTGGCCACCGGTACGTATGGAGCGTACGACGGATAGGAGTAACTGCCAATAGAATTGCATGATAGAAGACTTGACAGTTATTAGAGGTTCATATCAGTCATGGAGATGATGATACTAGGCATTGGGTAGGGAGAACAATACCTGACGTATGGGCTTCTTTACACTTCCATGATTGCCTGTGCGCTCCGCCGGAGACGCAGGTTCCAGGTGCCCTCTGACGTTATCCAGAGCGTTATGGACGTAGCCCCTTGCACATGGCGCCCTCTGACGCTTCCCGAGCGTTATGGACGTAGGCCCCTGGTACCCTCTATGGGAACTATGCCGATCCTATTTTCAGCCAGGGCTCATGCGTCGAAGGATTATATCTCAACTGCATGTTCACAGTAGAATGGTCAGGAACCCTATTGCATGCATCTCTTTTTCTCTTATTATATTATCACAGTTTATATGGCATGGTGTTTTCTTGTATCTTGCTATGTCCCCTGAGGACCTGGTTATCTCTCCAGGTTTAGAGGATTTTCCACAGGAGTACGGAGCGGCATTGGAGCTATCTTACATTGATGATGAGGCAGTGCCTTATGATTCCTAGTCTATTTCTTATCTAAGACAGTTGTAGACATTATTTTACATCTCTTTTCTTTCTATTTTGCGGAGGTCGGACTCCGATCTTGTGAGACTATTTTTTATAGCTGTTTGGAGTGAGTTTGTTCACCCGGCTATCTTTTGATACTCTTATTTATTTATTTGGACTTCATTATCTTTTGTGTTGAGCTGTGATGAGATTAGATATGTTATTCTGGCCTGTGATTATTTATTTACATCTTATGTGCATATGCGAGGATTCTAGATATTAGAGTATTCTTCGTATATGTGCAGCTTGCATGGATACGTACCTAGTTCTACGTATTTTGGGACTGGGGCGTTACAACATGTCCCCGATGCTGATGTCCGAATCGAAAGTGGGTGATCCGGTTGAGTATGAGTGCCAGTCACATTCTTCTTTTGAACTTTTGGGTGTTGTCACAGGTGTGACATAACCTAGCCCACGTCTGGTCTTGTTATAGTAATCTCGTGGCTTTCTAGTCGGGATCGACGATTGTATGGGTAACCGCCTTTCACTGCCGTTGTTCAAGCTTGGTGTAGTTCCTAGATCATATCCTTATTTTTGCATAAGGTACTTGGATTAGGGACTATACAGATAAAGGGGCAATCTTCCGGTGTCGGGTTCGAGCTCAACTTCTTCCATCTTGAAGGGCTGTGGATTATTCTTCCGACCGAAGATGATTGGATGGTCCCTGTTTGCCATTAAAATTCTTTTATTGCAAATTTCAATACAAAAAGAACAGTATTACAATATAGGACTTAGATGTAGTCCTAGGAGTACACTTTTGTTTATCTGGGTCCCTTGTGCCGATGGAGTGAGTGGTAATGCGTTTACTCCGTTGACGATCTGACGACGGTTATCGGTTCTCTGAAGGTCTGGATTGCTCTGGGTGCTGGAGCTTGCTGAGAGGAGGAAGACGTTGAGTGTCTGTATCTGCCTCTGTTGTGGTGTGTTCGTTTATTTTTCCGTTCGTGGGTGAGAAGGAAATGATCCCTCTATTTATAGCTTTGCAGGCTGGCTGCTCATGCGCGCATATGTAGGGTGTGCCTAGACGCGGGGACGCCACGTGGTGATTGCTGATGGAGGCGTATGGATGCTGCATCCTGATTGAGGGGTTGAATTCTTTATGCTACTGTTCTGAGCTGGCACGTAGCAGAGAAGAAGATCTTTCTGTTACTGAGATCTTGGGTGAGTTGAGTCAAAGGACACGTGTCATCGACCCATGGCTCAGAGATCTCGGATTTAATGGAGAATGATCTGGTAGGATGCGCCTAGGATTGGGCGCATGAGGAGGCTCTGGCTTGTAACCTTTGGGCATCACGAACCATTCGGGGCGCATGGCTTTTGAGGCGCATGCAAGGCTTCAGTAATGACTTAACTCCTGTCTTTTGGGATCGGAGAGAAGTCTGGGGCGCATGGCTTTTGAGGCGGATGCAGAGCTTTAATGGTGACTTTCTTTCTGTCTTTAGGGATCAGTGAAAAGTTTGAGGCGCATGGCTTTTGAGGCGCATGCAGATTTAGGCGCATAGCTACGGAGGCGCATGCGAGATGATCGGGTGGCCGCGTGGCAGTAGCCATCGGAGGAAAGTAATGATGATGCTGACGTTGGCGATGCTTCGTCTTCTGAACTATTCAGACTTCGGGAGGCGTGCTGCAAACTCTGTCAGTTCAGTATTTAATATTTTTGACATTCGATGGACAGCTGAGTGGGCACATCGGTTGGCGTTCCACTAGGCGTATGGGGACGCATGGGGGCGCATCCCCTGTGATGCGCTTGATGCTGAAGGGCGCGTCTGTGTGATGCACTTGATGTTGACGGGAGCGTCTGTGTGATGCGCGGTCTGGCCGGCACATCCGCTTCGTGACACATCTTTAATGGTGCGACTGTTACGATCTTCGAGTGCTTTAAATTGCCGTTTTGACTTGGCTGAATTTGAAGCGTCCGGTTCATCCATTTAATGCAAATTTATTGCACGAAATTCGGAGAGCCATCCACTTGGCGCATGGGTTTGATTTGCCCGGCCTATAAATAGTGGCATGGAGAGAGTTTGCTTCTCGTTCTCTCACGTTCTTCCGACATGAACTTGTTTACTCGGATGCGTTCTGTTGATGAGATGCACCCGAGGGTGAAGATGCGACGTAATGTCTTCATTGATGCACTTGAAGGTGACTGTTACATCTAAAAGTCAGAGTCGAGGGATTCTGAGGCAGGTAGAAGGTGCCTGTTGCATCCAAAGATAGGGATGCCCGAGCCTCGTGTCCGTTATTCCGAAAGAGCCGTAGACCGGAATGGCGGTGCTGCGGCTTTGGGGGCTCTTTCTTCCTTCAAAGTGGGTATTGCCCACTCTGGTTGTGTTGAAAGCTGCTCCTTTAGCCGCGATTTCGATTGCGGTCTTCCTTGGTCTTTGGAGGCTCTTTCGAAGTCTCCCCTGGCCATAGGTTGGCTTACGGTTCTCTTCTCTTCCTCAGTTTGGGAAGCACTTTCTCCAGCTAGAGGGTTGATTGCCACCCTCGTTATGCCAAATGAATGCTTCATTAGTCGAAGCATTCAGACGGCTATGAGCCTGGCTGGAAGAGCGGCACATAACTGGGCTGCTGAAGGGATGCACATAACTGAGCTGCCAAAGGGATGCACATAACTGAGGATGCACATGTCTGAGCTGCTGAAAAGGATGCGCCCTGCTGAGGGTGTATGGTGGGATGCGCCTGACTGAGGACGCATGGTTGATTGCTGTGCCTGGCTGTAGACTTAGGGTCTTTTCTTTTTGTAGAAGTTCTCCTTTGTACAACCTTTTCTAGACATGTAATAGACTTTTATATGTAATAAAAAGTCCTCTTTTAATGTCCCTATTTGTTGTTTTTGCTGTGTAAAGTACCTTGTCCAAGCTCTCTGACGCATGTAGGGTTTGGCGCATAGGATTTCTGGTCCTGAAATTCCATGCTTCTACAAGACACCCTTCAAAGTTTTCAAAACTTTTGGACAAGTTTTGGAATACTTTGAATAAGAAGCATGGCGGTTGGGGCGCATGACAGTCGGGGCGCATAGATACTCCGTGTATCAGTGACGGGGCGCATGCTCCGCTTAGTTAATGCAAATGATAATGCCTCGATAACTAAGAAAGATTAATTATGATCTTTTTGATTTTATTTGCGGTTATCTCTTCACAGAATCCGAGGCGACGGTTGAGGTCACACTTCATTGGTTCACGCGTGCGACCATGCCTATAAATAGGCGTGAGATAGAGAGAGAGAGTTCTTTCTCTCCTTATCTTTTCTTTTAGAGTTTTTCTTCATAAAAAACCTAGCTTTCTTCTCTCAAGGAATGGCTCCCAAGACTCCTCGCGGCGGTGCTGGCAAGGGACAAGGCAAAGGGAAAGAATCCGTAGAGGCTGTTGTGGCTGATGTTCTCCATCCACCTGTTGAAGTTCGGCCATCGGTGGTTGGTGAGTTTCATCATCCCGTTCTTGTATCATACATACGCCGACGCACATGGACCTTGGGTCTTGATGATGCACCGAGACTCCATTGCTGACGCGCATGGGTTTAAGCCCTGAAGATGCGCTGAGGCTCCATTGCTGACGCGTATGGGTTTAAGCCCTAAAGATACGCCGAAGCTTTATTGCTGACGCGCATGGGTTTAAGTCCATATGATGCGCTGAAGCTCTTTTCTAGATGTGCATGAGCCTGATGCTCTCTTGATGATAAACGAAGATTAGATTCTTTTGTTGTCTGAATCTTTGCCTTCTTTGTTTGAACACCAGTGTCGATGACTGTCCCCCTCCTGAATGAGGTGCTTCTAGATGCTGTCCTCTGCCAGATGGGAGTAGATTACGATGAGGAGGTGATAAACCCTGCTCGAACTGCTATCATGCTGGATCAGCCTCCCGAAAGAATGACTCAAATCTGGAAACAACCGTATGGGTTCCTCAAACGGATGATGGAGCGTGGTGTTTTGAAGTCTGCCATATCTGATAAAGTGACCTTCTTGAAGCCTGAGTTCCTGTTTGGGAACCGCCTTACCTCTAGTGAAGCAAAGGTGTTGAAGGTCAAGGAAGACTGGTTCTTTACAGTAAGGGGAGTGCACATGACCGTTAAGCAGCTCGAACGCCAATGGCCTCTGACGGCTTTCTGTCGACTTGCTTCCAAAAGGAGGATGTCTTGGGATCTAACCCCATCTCAGTGGGGAGCGGTGGCAGGCATCATCAAGATCGACTCTACCTCAGATCAAAGGGATATTTTGACCGCCGTGCGGGCTGGGCCTTCTTTCACCTGGCGGACTCTATGCCCTGGGAGCATTTATAGTGACGTTCCCGTCAATACAGTTACCTTTGGCGCTTCGACTTTTGCCAATCGCATGCTGTTGATGGAGCGATCGTACCCAAAAGGTAAATTTCGGGTAGAGGGTTGGTGTCATTACGTTGCCAAATGGGACAAACTGACACTCTGGATGCTGTCACGGTTTCAAACCGAACTGAAAGAGATGGGGCTGACTGCCGCGATCCGTGCTACTCAGGCAGGTGTTGACATCAACCGGCATATGTTCCTCGTGCTCCTGGAGATGTTTGATACCCATACCGGGACCTTCTTCACTCCGGTGGGGGAGCTAGGCCTTGCACTTCATGAAATGCACGAGGTATCAAAGCTACCTTGGGGGTCAGAACCCTATGAGGAGTACTTCCCGACCAATGAGGAGTTCTAAGTCCTGGGGGACAAAGCTGAAGAAATGATGGCTGTCTTCAAGGAAGTGGCGAGTCATCATTACTATATGCAGAAGAGGGATAAGAGCGGGTCGCAGCCTCACGTGACCGTTTGGAGAGATTACGTCTTTAAGCAAGACAAGGAGGATCCCTCGCAGTTCTCTACTCCGCCAGCGCTTTCCCGTAGCGAGGTGCTCTCCGAAATGAGTAGGTTAGGTGAGAAGAATCCCCGGAAGAATGAGGACCAGGAGTCGCATGAACGCTCCTACAGCTGTTTCTGGCATATTACTCATCGGATGTCGTCGAATGCAGTTTTAGCCGCGTATCTTATGGTTTGGCTTCGGTATTACGTCTTCTCGGGTGGGTCAGGCTTCGTAGAGAGGGTGACTCGGAACTTAATCCTGCCAGCAGTGAAGTTAGTTTTTGGCCAGCGCCTGGCTCTACTCCCCGCGATGGTGTGTAACCTGCTGCGAGGTTTACGGGAGTTTGCAGGAAACGTGGTTCATGATCGCGGTAGGAAAGACAACTTCCCGCGTGCCGAACTGCCATTTTACTATCTGATGGGGTGGTTAATTTTACACCATCCAAATGTAAAGAGTCCGGGTTCGGAAGAAGACCATAGGGCCAAAGATGCATTCCTTCGTCGTTTCCACCAGAGGAGCTGGTTGCATTCTGGCGTTCCTGTATGCAGGAAGGTTTTATCCCGCCTTCAGGGGTGGAAGATCACCAAAGTTGGTCCAATCTTCTTGGATTTTGAGGCCAATGAAGACTTAAGGGATTCGGGTGAAGACGCCACCACTCTGCCTCCATGGGGATTCCGCTGGTTGCAAAGTATTCGGCCATCCCATCTGGTGTACCGTAACAGGAATCAGTGCTATCTGGAACCGTATTTACCGAGCCGCTTTGCACGACAATTTGGTTATGCTCAGCTGATGTTGGATAATCCCAGTGTCACCCAGGGGTATGCTGGAAGTTTGTTGGATGGTGCACGAGCTTGGCATTACTATAATGCCGGATGTACCGGAGCTCACTTTACGCTGCCCATCCAGAATTTGCGGCTGCCCATTCTTTACTCGGCCGCCAAGTTTTACTGTGATATGGCTGCCGCGTCTCCCGGATATGATAGGGAGACAAGTCTTATCGCAGGCACCCAGTTAGCGGTGGCCAGGAACATGTTGGCGAAAGCTCGA
This sequence comes from Iris pallida, assembly GCA_029216955.1. Taxonomy (NCBI): domain Eukaryota; kingdom Viridiplantae; phylum Streptophyta; class Magnoliopsida; order Asparagales; family Iridaceae; genus Iris; species Iris pallida. The sequence goes on along the minus strand of JANAVB010018399.1, from coordinate 2,147,792 downwards.
TTGTACCGTCCGCTAGAGGCGGGTTATCGAGGTGCCCTACCGTGTCCACAGGGGGTCAGGCAGAACCCTCGGTCGATCAATCGAAAAGACGTACAGATACAGAGGCTGGATCTCCTGCGTCGAAGAGGCAGAAGAAGGCATCGTCACCGACGGTGTCATCGGACTCAGCATCTGCAGAGGTAAGGATGTCCTACATAGTCTGGTTTAGGTTTAATATTTTATGTAACCAATGCTTCCTTTTTGTAGGAGCCGCTAAAAAGGAGGCCCCGTACTCCAAAATCTGGTGGGAGCAAGCCAAAGGAGATGGCGGGCTCGTCTGAAGTACGTATCCCGCCGATTATGATGTCTCCCATGGAGGAGAACCCGGATGATGTTGTTGTCGTGGAGATTCCAGCATCCCCAGATTATGTCAGAAGGGAAGCTAAGGATGTAGCATCTTCCGAGATGATGAAGGCCGCAGCGAGGGCCTTGTATGCCGAGGGTCCAGCAGACACGGGGCTTCCTGGTGATGAAGTGGAGTGGAGTTCGTCGTCTTCGGATGACGTCGCTCCAGAGTTGCAAGAGTCTGTTACGGGGGCAACAGATGCGATTGGAACAGAGGAGAGGGTTGATTCTCCTCCTTGTCATGATAAGGGGAGGTCGGCTACATCATTGCCGAGCTCTACCCCAAACTCAGCAGCGGAAGCTAAGGTGGTTACCGATCAGGAGGTAGCGACAGATCCTGTCCCTGTAGAGGGATTTGATGAGGAGACTCGTTTGGCAGTCCTAACTTCAGGGGCGAGTCAGGAGGCAAGTGTTGATCTCCCCATTCTGCCAGGGGAGGTACTGGCTGCTGATAGCACGTTGGGGGCTGATGAGGTGGCCACTAATGTCGGGGGTTCTTCCGAGTTTTGGAAGGGTAAAGGTTTGATGGAACCCTCTGTTGCTCCTTCCACTTGGGGTACTATCTCGACGCCTGCCTCGGCTTCTTCGATTCCTTTGGCTCCTCGGGCTAGTAGTCAAGCCCCTGTTGATGAAGAGCCTGTTGATACCGAGGGTCCAGCCTCATGGATTAATGCAGATGAGCCTTCTTGCGGTCCGCCTGCTAAAGCAGCTCCTCCGACTCCTGCTATGACGCCGTAGGTGCTGGCAGATGCAGATGAATACATGAAATTCATCATCGAGGCAGTGTATAAAATGCTGCAGAGGGGTGTATCAGTCGTGATGGACGCCAATAGGAGTTTTACGACGGCAAGAACTCTGGCAATGCCTCATATCAACTTGATCCGTCTTCATCAAGGCCATGATCATATGGCCGACATTCTAGAAGCCTCAGTGGTCGAGTTGGACCAGCAGCTTTTCGAATTACAGCGCATCCAGCGAAATGACCTCTCCATTGTGATAGATACGAAGAAGGAGAAGCTGATCGCCGAGACTGAGTCTTCTTACCAGGCCACTGTAAGTGTCTGGGAATGCGAAGTGGCTGAGGCTGAAGCTGCAGTGGAGCGGTTGTCTCTGTCTATGCGGGAGACGGTGGAGGCGCGAGCTGCGTTAGACTCTAGTATCGTGGAGATTGACGCCCAGATCCGCCGCCTTGAGGAACAGCGGGCCCGATTACTATTAGACGCTGAACGTGTCCAGACTGAACACGTAGCGTTCAAGAAGGAGGAGGCAGCTTTTACCCATCGGGCTCTTGTCCTGTCTCAGCAGCGGCAGCAGCTGGATGAGAAACATGAGAATGATACTTCTCCTAAGGCTATTGAAGCGATGCATCAAGAGGCTGAACGTCGAGTCTTGGCGACTGTGGCGACTCGGGCGGCAGATTTGAGGCGTCGAATTGAAGAGCTTTCAGCCAACCCTGGGGATATTTAGGGCTTGTAGTCTCTTCTTTTAGTGTATTTGCAACTCTTGCTGGGGATGGTGTAGTCCTTTACTCTCATTTTTTTTAGAAAATAAAGAAATACATAATTTTCTGTGATGTGTTCACTTTTGCTTGTCATGAACTTTGATGATTTGTGTGGACCTATTATCTTTTGCGCACCTTGGTTTTTAGGTACAAATAATGTTTGAAAGAACCAACATGTTTGCTCAGAGATAATGTAGACGTGGCAAATATGGGATTCAAAATGATAGAATCTTTCCACTCAGAGGTGTTATGGACGTGGTAGGAATGACTCTAGAGGATACGCGGAACTACTCAGAGGTAATGTGGACGTGGAAGTTCTGCGATTAAAGTACGACAACGCAGGGGTTGTCTATACGGGATATTTACTCAGAGGTAATATGGACATGGTAAACATGATGGATAGCGTAGTCTTATGGGATGTAAGATTCTGCATTGTAGGGTGTAGGGGGACAACTCAGAGGTGATGTGAACGTGGTTGTCCTTCTACTGGAGGATGCTACGGAACAGCTGGGTTCCGGAAGCGTATGATTTTGTGGAAGGGAATTGTCTGTGAGCCCTGATGATTGGGTCCACAGATCCCTTGGTGGAAGCACATGTCTGAAAGATGTCAAGAGTAGTACTTCTTTAGGAACTTGCCGTTGATGGGCATCATGAACAAGTCCCCATTGGGTTTGGCGAGACGGTAAGCACTGTTTGAGTGTACCGTCTCTATGATAAAAGTCCTTCCCACTTGGGCTCGAACTTTCCTGGTGTCTTGTGAGTCAACACCATCGGCCTCCTGACTGCCAGAACCAGGTCGCCTACTTGGAAAGTCCTCTGCTTGACCTTCTTGTTGAATGCCTGTGATATACGGGCTTGGCAAAGTTCGATGCGTTGTTGAGCTAGGAGACGCTTTTCGTCAAGTGCCTCCAGTTCCCACAGACGACGACGTTGATTGTCCTCTTCTGTGAGTTGGTTTGTGATCGCTACACAGAGAGAGGGTATCTGGATCCCGAGAGGTAGTACCGCTTCGCTTGTCACGACCCGCACCCTAGAGTAAGGGCACGAGACGTGGGTACGTCGAGCCTACGCCGCAGTGTCTGCGATAGAACGCTGTCCTAGGTCACAACATCTAACAGATACAGGTAATAAACAGTTATACTTCCCGAATGGGGATGACATAACAGAATATGTCTCAATCACAGCTAAGGTAGAACATGAATAAGATAGAATGATAATAGATGATAAAATCCAGGAAAGAAACATCACAGAGATACAACCAGAATTCTAAGTGTCTATAAATAAATACATGTCCAAACCTCTGAAATCCAAATACAGTAATCCAAGTAAAGTAAAGACAGTCCTAGTCTAAGGGAGTGTCATCTACTGCTAGTGGATCCTGCTGCTGGTCCAAGTCCAGACACTCGCCTAGTGTAGCACCGTAGTAGGTAGGGCAGAACGCCTCAGCCTCGTCCTCTGTAATATTTCAACAGGTCCAGTCAGGACAGGAGCGAGCACAGTACATCTCAACAAATCATAGCAGGTCAGGATATATAATCATGCTAGAGAGTAAGATACAAAAGACTGAAGAATAATATGGTAAACAGAAAAGACTGTAAATAAATAGCTACAGTATAATAGAGAACTAACAGTGTCTAGTGATTTAGAGCACAAGATGGTTATGTAAACGGCACGATGTTATACACGAGTAATCTACAGAGGTTGTACACGAGTAATCTACTGGATTGAAAACATAACCACTTCTACTCCCCCGCCCCAATCAATACACAAGGATCTAGTTAAGTTATGTTATTGTACACGAAGGTCATGTGAATATATGATTATACACGATTTCATACGTTTTGTACACGAATGTCACAAATATAAGGAGTACACGATGTTCACGATAAAGTACACGAACACGAAATACCCGATGTATCCGCTAAGGGGATAACATCGCCCAACAAGATCCATATAGTACTAATCCATGTTTCCAACGTGTCAACATCATGTAAAGTAATCTAAAGCAGGAAATATACTCCTAATGCAGGATATGAAATGATCAGAGAATGTACTCGCCTGTAACCGGTGAATCTGGGAGAATATAGACAGTCTGAGGAGAGGTGTTTGTCTTCTATCGAACAGTACAAGTCACTATGAGTCTACAACGATAATAAGATGCAAATCAATGCATTCTAAATGAATCTAGGTCAATCTAGACCAAAGTCAACTCTTGGTCAACTCTGGTCAATCCTAGAAGTCAAACTAGGTCAACCAAGTCAAACCTAAGTCAAACTAGTCAAACTAGTCTATTCTAGGTCTAACAAGCCATTCTAGGTCCTAACAAGGCTAAACAGTCTATTCTAGACTACAAACTAGGCATACCATGCCATAGGCTAAAAGACTAGGCCATGGGCCAATAGGCTAAGCCAAGTCTAAGCAAAACCATATCCATATCTAAACCATACACATATATACATATATACAATACATTCTTTCTTATGGTATCACATACACTATATATATCTAATATATAAGCTAATAGGAAATTACCAATAGATTCACTAAAATAATATAACTAGAATACACATATAGGCTAATGTGATTTACCATACAACCTATAGGTTAATACATACACATATGCATAGGCATAGAGAGGGACACATAAACATACTAGTGTATATGTGTACTAGTGAGAGAATGAACATGGACATGTGTGTGAAGAGTGTACTCAAGTGAGTGATACAGTGCATGTGTGTGTGTGAGTGGGCTAGAGGGTGTGTGATACATAGGCATGTGTTTGTGTGTGTGTATGATATAAGAAAGTCTGTGACATAGAGTGTTCAAGTGTGTGTGTGCTAGATAGAGGGTGTGTGTGTCATGAGTGAATGTGAGGGTGTGTGTGAATATGTGATAGATTAGAGGGTGTGTGTGTGTGTGATGATATACAATAGTGAAGGGAATAAAACAGTGGCAAAACAGTCCCATTATTCTCAGATTTACACAGGAAACCATTCTCAGTTTTTAACCCAACTCATATCCAGATTTAATACCCAATATCATTTTAGAGTTCAAAACAGTCCTCTAAGTAGGAATCCCAGATCAAACAAACTCAGATATCAGTAATAACATGTACAGTCTCCTTACATTTCAGATTTTTGAATCAACCCACAACCAAAAATAGTCCAATTTCCACATACTATTAGATATCACATAGGTGAACCTATTAGGCATTTAATATCATGTAATTAACTGTGTTAAGTGGGTTTAATAGATTGCTAAAATCCAAATTTGCAAACTGGAAAATCAGAAAAAAGTGGAGTGATACACACTATTTCAGAATTTAATGGAAATAAGAAATTAACTATGAAATTTAAACTAAAACCCAAATATAGAGGTTGGTAAGGATTAAACATAATGTATACATGCTACGTGATGTGTTTGTGTCCACAAAAGTGGACACAAACGTGTCCATTCAATCAAAAACCCAAAACAGTAAACACAGGACACAGACTATACAATCCTCGTGCACGCGTTCACGTCGCTCGTGTGCACGACACAAAGCGACACAACCAATGAGATTGTGTCCACGTGTCGACCTAGACTAGGACTAGGGATAGGATACCCTGTCTTGTGTCCAGGTTGCGTGTACACGACACGACACACGCGTATCAGTGGCTAAAAACAACAGCCACTGCACAGCGCAAAAACCCGTGCACGTGTTCGTGCATGTCCGACACGACACGTGGGGCCCTAAATCTTGGGAAGCCCCGTGTCAGTGTCGGCCCCCAGCTGTGTGTCAAATCCCACGTGTCGGGGTGGCGTGTCCGTGTCACAAACATGCCCGAGTGGCAGGGCACGCACAGTCCCCGCGCGCGCGTGTGCACGACCGCGTGTACACATGCCCGACACGACTCGACACGACACGAAAACCCGACACAAACTTCAGAAACGTGTAAGCGATCCCAAAAGCTAAAATCCTATTCAAACAAAATTCCGAAAATCAAACGAAAAGCCCATTGAGGTATTTCGACAAACACATTAAAACGACACTGATACGTGTCCAGTTTGGACAAAAAAAGGACACGAAAATTTGAGGATTCCTATTCCTACAGTTAGGTTAGGTCTAGGGCTCCCTAATGATGCAAAAATAACAGAATTCTATGGTGTGGATTTGAAATTACCTATGAGTATCAAAAGCTCCAAAAAGCTCCACAAAGAGGTGCTCCTCTTGATGGCCAAATTCCTCCAATGAGCTCCAAAGCTGAGAACACTTGGTACCAACAGAAAGTAGAGGAAATTTAGGACTCAATACAATTTGTTTGGGTTAAAAAGGAATAAAAATAAATTTAATAGGATTTATGGAAGATGGGAAATACCTCTTTCTAAAACTTGGCAAGAAAACCTAATAGAGGCTAGCCCTAACTTTGAGGGGCATTAAATAGGATGGGAAAGGGTCAATAGTGGCTACCATGGGCTGATTAGGGTTAGGGTCGGTTCATGGTGTGGGCCTATGGGCTATTAAGCCTAAGTCATTTATCATGACTTATGAAGTCATAAGCCATATAAGTCAAATCAACTCCAAATCTCTCCAAACAAGTTCCAATGACTTAACCCTCACTAAATTAGGTCAAAACAAGTTTACTTAACCTAACCAAGTGGTCTTAACCTAGGTTAGTCACTAGGTTAGTCTTCTAGTCAACACTAGTCAAAGTCAACTATAGGGCCAAAAAACAATTCTACCAAAAATCACTAAAAATCACTAAAAATTATATTAATAATAATAAGTCCAAATATTTAATAATAATTCCAAATAATTTACAAATTTTCAAAAATGACCAAAATGACCAAAATACCCCCAAGCTAGAAAAGTGGTAGTGACAAATCTACCCTCCTTAAAATGATTTTGTCCTCGAAATTAAAGCCGAAACTAACTGCTGAAAAGGATAGAAAAGTATACCTCAAGATCCAAAAAGATAGGGGTACCGCTCGCGCATCTCATCCTCCCGCTCCCAGGTCGACACTCCTGGAGAATGATGCCTCCAGGCGACGCGTACCAAGGGTATCACCTGGTTCCTCAATACCTTCTCTCGGCGATCCAGAATCTCCATAGGCTGCTCTTGATAACTGAGAGTAGGCCTAATCTCAATCTCCGAATGATCGAGCACATGGCTAGGGTCAGCCACGTGCCGTCTCAACTGTGACACGTGGAATACGTTGTGAACTTCCACTAGTGCAGGTGGCAAGTCTAGCATGTATGCCACGTCATCGACTCTCCCACTGATAACGAAAGGGCCGATGAAGCACGGGCTAAGCTTCCCACCTCCACCAAAATGTATCGTACCACGAGTCGGGGATATCCGCAGAAAAACTATGTCTCCAACCTAATCACAAGCAAGGTCTCAAGTTACTAAAAATCAAACACGATCAATCAAACAAAACAAAACAAAATACAACCTACTTCTAATCCTATCTCTAAATCTGTACCTCAAACTCCAACGGCCTCCGGTGGCTATCGGTCCAGTGCCGATGTCTGTCCTGCGCCACGCGAAGTCTGTCCCTGATGAGCTTCACCCTCTCGGCTGCGTCAACAACCATCTCTGGTTCCAGTAAAGCTCGCTCTCCAATATCATCCCAAGATAAGGGTGTACGACACCTACGCTCGTACAGAGCCTCAAACGGTGATATCTCAATGCTGGCCTAAAAACTGTTGTTGTAAGCAAACTCTACCAAATACAGGTGATCCCCCTAGTAACCTCCAAAATCCAGGACGTACGTCCGCAACATATCCTCAAGTGTCTGAATAGTCCTCTCTGACTGTTCGTCCGTCTGGGGGTGGTATGCAGTACTAAACTTGAGCTGAGTGTCCAAGCTAGTCTGCAGACTCCTCCAGAAGTGGGAAGTAAAGCGACTATCCCGATCTGAGACTATGCTAACGGGAACTCCGTGAATCCTGACTATCTGCCTCATATACAACTTCGCAAGCCTCTCTGTAGACGTACCCACCTTGAATAGCAACAAGTGGGCCGATTTGGTCAACCTGTCCACGATGACCCAAATCGTGTCTTTTTCTCCTGGTGTATGCGGCAATCCCGATACAAAATACATGGTAATATGCTTCCACTTCCACTCTGGAATGGGTAGCGGCTGCAATAATCCTCCGGGCCTCTGCCTCTCTGCCTTGACCTGCTGACAGATCAAGCATCTAGCTACGAAGTGGGATACCTCCCTCTTCATCCCGTACCACCAGACATGCTCTCGCAGATCCCTGTACATCTTGTTGGCATCAGGATGTATAGAGTACTGCGACCTATGAGCCTCCTGTATAATCTGCTCTCTGAGTTCCCCGTTGGGCACAGATAACCGGGAATCATGTCTCAGGGCACCATCCTCTGCAAGTGAGAACTCAACATCCTCCACTCCCGCACTGATCTGCTCTCGGATACACCGCAGAGCCACATCATCGAACTATGTCGCCATGATCCTGTCCATCAAGTCCGACTGTATCGGAAGGCCTCATAACTGTATCTGCACTCCGGGCACAATCACCTCAATCCCGAGGCCCTCCAAGTCTGCAAGCAAGGGCCGATCCATGGTCAAACACGTGACTGTCTGATACCTACTCAAGGCATCGACAACCACGTTGGCCTTCCCCGGATGATACTGGAGTGAGATATCAAAGTCCTTCATCAACTCTAGCCATCTGCGCTGCCTCATGTTGAGCTCTTTCTGTGTAAACACATACTTCAAGCTCTTGTGATATGTAAAAATCTCTACCCTCTCGCCATACAGATAGTTTTTCCATAACTTTAAAGCAAAAAATTACCGCCGCCAGCTCCAGGTCATGGGTAGGGTAGTTCTTCTCATGGGAACGCAATTGCCTGGAAGCATAGGCAATCACCTTTCCATGCTGCTGCAAGACACAACCCAGCCCCTTCCCTGAAGCATCACTATAAATAGTAAAACCACCTGATCCTGAAGGCAATGTCAGAATTGGAGCTGTCGTAAGCCGCTTCTTAAACTCATCAAAAGCTGCCTGACACTCCTCTGACCAAACATACTCAGCATCCTTTCGGGTCAACCGTGTCAACGGCTCTGCAACCCGGAAGAAATCCTGCACAAATCTCCTATAGTATTCTGCCAGCCCCAGGAAACTCCCGATCTCTGCCACTGAAGTCGGCGCTGTCCAAGCCTCAACTGCTACAATCTTCTTGGGGTCAACTGAGATACCATCTCCAGTCACTACATGCCCCAAGAAGTCCACCCGGTCCAAAAAAACTCACACTTAGAGAGTTTTCCATAAAGCTGCTCCCACTTGAGAGTCTCTAGCACTATCCGCAGATGCTCCTCGTGCTCCTCCTCAGTCTTGGAATATACCAAGATGCCATCAATGAACACCACCACGAACTTGTCCAAGTACTGGTGGAACACCTTGTTCATTAGATTCTTAAACACTGCTGGTGCATTGGTTAGCCCAAACGACATAACCAAAAACTCAAACTGCCCGTACCGCATCCTGAAAGCGGTATTGGAAATATCCTCCCCCTTCACCTTCACCTGGTGATAACCCGACCTCAAATCAATCTTGGAGAACACCCGAGCTCCGCTCAACTGATCAAACAAATCATCGATTCGCGATAGTGGGTATCTGTTCTTGATTGTCAGGTTGTTAAGTGCCGTGTAGTCGATACACATACTTACCGACCCATCCTTCTTGGGTACGAAGAGTACCGGTGCACCCCAAGGTGAAGAACTCGAGCGAATGAAGCCCTTGTCCTGCAGCTCATCCACCTGCTTCTTCAGCTCCACTAACTTGCTGTTGTTCACTCGATAGACATGCTGGGAGATCGGTTCCGTGCCGGGAACCAAGTCTATCGAGAACTCTACATCTCTGCCCGGTAGAAGCCCTGGCAACTCCTCTGGGAATACGTCCATAAACTCTACGATCAAGGGATGCGGAGCCACCTGCTCCTCAACTGAAGCTCCACAGAAGACTCCGTCGTCCTGCTTTGTCTGCCGCAGGGTGTACTCAAACTCTGGCTCTCCTGGCACCCCGAACAAAACTCTATCCCCTCGGCAATCAATGTGGGCAAGGTGTCTACTCAGCCAGTCCATACCTAATACTATATCATAGTTCGGTAATGGCATGACGAGTAAACTCACTCCCAACACTCGGCCTCCCAATAAGACACTCTGCCCTCTGCAAACATCACTCACGAGGATAACCCCACCCCCGGTCGTGATCTTGCAGGTCCTAAGCAAGGGTTCAGAAACCAAACTATGTCTAATAGCATACGATACTGACATAAAGCTGTAGAAAGCTCCGGAATGAAAGAGTGCAAATGCTGGAAGGGAATCGAGAAGAACCGAACCTGCTATCAGCTCCCCGATGGCCTCGGTATCCTCAGCTGCCATGGCAAAAGCTTGCCCCGGCTGTCCACCTCGTGCCTGCTGCTGGTGCTGCTGGAACCTCTGCTGCTGGGTCTGCAGGGCTGGTCCCCTCTGCTGGCCTGCTGGAGCCTTGGCTGCCCCAGCTCCTCCTGGTATCGGACGCATCGACGCAACTGGACACTCTCGCATCTGATGGTATGCTGATCCACACATCAAGCATCTGCTAAGTCTCTTCCTGTACTCGTCCTACTTGTGCCCAGGCTTCTTGCAGAAGGTACAACTAATAGCCTGCTGCTGGTGCTGCACCTGCTGAAAAGATGTACGGCCCTGATGCTAGTGCTGCTGAACTGGCCTCTACTACTGAAAGTGCTGCTGGAAGTGAGGCCTCTTGGCCTACTCCTGACTGCTACTACCACCCTGGAAGTCATGACCCCTCTTCAGCTTCAGCCCTAGGTCGTCCTCCGCCGCCATGGCCCCAGAAAATATCTTAGCAAAAGTGGCATTCCGGTCGCTCTTAGTCAGCGACCGAATCTCTCTAATCAGACCTCGACGAAACTTTCTTGCCTTCGTCTTCTCGGTCAAATCATCTATGAACCGGGCCAATCTGCAGAACTCCCCGGCATACTCAGCTACCGTCTGGTTCCACTGAACCAGACCCTCGAACTGTGCCTCGATACCTCCCAAGGCAACATCAGGAAAGAACTGCTCCTTGAACAGCTCCTTGAACTGGGCCCAAGTTTGGCCCTCAACTCCTACCCTGGGATCTTTCTGGTACCACGCACGGGCTAAGTCTTGCATCTGGCTACCCGCCGCCTCGATCTGGAGTCGATCTGGTATCTCCGCCAGTCGGAAGATCTCCTAAATATGCTCTATCCAGTCGTCTGCAATGTGAATGCCCTCTGTGCCGCTGAACTCCCGAGGATGCATCTTCTGGAAGTCCTGAATGTCCTTTTCCCTCTGAAAGGGCTGCTGCTGGGTCCCCTGATCTGTGGTCATCTCGACTGTAGTACGTACCAGCTGGTGTGCCTCATCGATCCCCTGTCTGAAATCTGCAGTCTGTCTTGTCTGCTGATGCTGATGGGACTCAAGAATCCTCTCCATGAAGGAGAAGAGATATGCAGCATCTACCATCCCCGCAGGCGGAGGCTGCTGTGGTGGAAGTATCTCAGGAATCACAACTGGCCTCATGACTGCTGGAGGTGCTCCTCCAAAAGTGGCAGAAACACCGACTCCTGAGGGCTGCACTGGCCCTGTGGCACTGGGAGCTGGCTGCTGGACACGAGAGGTGGCAGATCCCTCTCCAGCCTCTTCCATCACAGGGCGATGCGATCGCGTCTCAACCATCCTGGAGACACAGATCAAACAAGAAGCAATTACTGAAAATGAGTCAAAAAAATCAAATGAGGACAATTTAAATTTCTAAGGAAGACAATAAGCAGCAAAATAGATATATGAAATTTGATAAGGAGTTTTCCTAGTGTGATTGAGTACCTTCAAAAATATGCTAATTCCTACTGCAGGCTACAGCGATATTTTAGTTCGAATACCACTACCTTTTCCAACCTAGACTGCATGGGCCACCACTAAAAACGTGTCACGACCCGCACCCTAGAGTAAGGGCACGAGACGTGGGTACGTCCAGCCTACGCCGCAGTGTCGGCGGTAGAATGCTGTCCTAGGTCACAACATCTAACAAATACAGGTAATAAACAGTTATACTCCCCGAATGGGGATGACATAACAGAATATATCTCAATTACAGCTAAGGTAGAACAGGAATAAGATAGAATGATAATAGATGATGAAATCCAGAAAAGAAACATCACAGAGATATAACCAGAATTCTAAGTGTCTGTAAATAAATACATGTCCAAATCTCTGAAATCCAAATACAATAATCCAAGTAAAGTAAAGACAGTCCTAGTCTAAGGGAGTGTCATCTACTGCTAGTGGATCCTGCTGCTGGTCCAAGTCCAGGCACTCGTCTAGTGTAGCACCGTAGCAAGTAGGGCAGAACGCCTCAGCCTCATCCTCTGAAATATTTCAACAGGTCCAGTCAGGACAGGAGCGAGCACTGTACATCTCAACAAATCATAGCAGGTCAGGATATATAATCATGCTAGAGAGTAAGATACAAAAGACTGAATAATAATATGGTAAACAGGAAAGACTATAAATAAATGGCTACAATATAATAGAGAACTAACAGTGTCTAGTGATTCAGAGCACAAGATGGTTATGTAAACGATACGATGTTATACACGAGTAATCTACAGAGGTTGTACACGAGTAATCTACTGGATTGAAAATATAACCACTTCTACTCCCCCGTCCCAATCAATACACAAGGATCTGGTGAAGTTATGTTATTGTACACGAAGGTCATGTGAATACATGATTATACACGATTTCATACGTTTCGTACATGAATGTCACAAAAACAAGGAGTATACGATGTTCACGATAAAGTACACGAATACGAAATACCCGATGTATCCGCTAAGGGGATAACATCGCCCAATAAGATCCATATAGTACTAAACCGTGTTTCCAACGTGTCAGCATCATGTAAAGTAATCTAAAGCAGGAAATATACTCCTAATGCAGGATATGAAATGATCAGAGAATGTACTCGCCTGTAACCGGTGAATCTGAGAGAATATAGACTGTCCGAGGAGAGGTGTCTGTCTCCTATAGAACAATACAAGTCACTATGAGTCTACAACGATAATAAGATGCAAATCAATGCATTCTAAATGAATCTAGGTCAATCTAGACCAAAGTTAACTCTTGGTCAACTCTGGTCAATCTTAGAAGTCAAACTAGGTCAACCAAGTCAAACCTAAGTCAAACTAGTCTATTCTAGGTCTAACAAGCCATTCAAGGTCCTAACAAGGCTAAACAGTCTATTCTAGACTCCAAACTAGGCATACCATGCCATAGGCTAAAAGACTAGGCCATGGGCCAATAGGCTAAGCCAAGTCTAAGCAAAACCATATCCATATCTAAACTATACACATATATACATATATACAATACATTCTATCTTATGGTATCACATACACTATATATATCTAATATATAAGCTAATAGAAAATTACTTATAGATTCACTAAAATAATATAACTAGAATACCCATATAGGCTAATGTGATTTACCATACAACCTATAGGTTAATACATACACATATGCATAGGCATAGAGAGGGACACATAAACATACTAGTGTATGTGTGTACTAGTGAGAGAATGAACATGGACATGTGTGTCAAGAGTGTACTCAAGTGAGTGATACAGTGCATGTGTGTGTGAGAGTGGGCTAGAGGGTGTGTGATACATAGGCATGTGTTTGTGTGTGTGTATGATATGAGAAAGTGTGTGACATAGAGTGTTCAAGTGTGTGTGTGCTAGATAGAGGGTGTGTGTGTCATGAGTGAATGTGAGGGTGTGTGTGAATATGTGATAGATTAGAGGGTGTGTGTGTGTGATGATACACAACAGTGAAGGGAATAAAACAGTGGCAAAATAGTCCCATTATTCTCAGATTTACACAGGAAACCATTCTCAGTTTTTAACCCAACTCATATCCAGATTTAATACCCTATATCATTTCAGAGTTCAAAACAGTCCTCTAAGTAGGAATCCCAGATCAAACAAACTCAGATATCAGTATTAACATGTCTTGTCCCCTTACATTTCAGATTTTTGAATCAACCTACAACCAAAAACAGTCCAATTTCCACATACTATTTGATATCACATAGGTGAACCTATTAGGCATTTAATATCATGTAATTAACTGTGTTAAGTGGGTTTAATAGATTGCTAAAATCCAAATTTGTAAACTGGAAAATCAGGAAAAAGTGGACTGATACACACTGTTTCAGAATTTAATGGGAATGAGAAATTAACTATGAAATTTAAACTAAAACCCAAATACAGAGGTTGGTAAGGATTAAACATAATGTATACATGCTACGTGATGTGTTTGTGTCCACAAAAGTGGACACAAACGTGTCCATTCAATCAAAAACCCAAAACAGTAAACACAGGACACAGACTACACAATCCTTGTGCACGCGTTCACGTCGCTCGTGTGCACGACACAAAGAGACACAACCCACGAGATTGTGTCCACGTGTCGACCTAGACTAGGGCTAGGGATAGGACACCCTGTCTCGTGTCCAGGTTGCGTGTACACGACACGACACACGCGTATCAGTGGCTAAAAATAACAGCCACCGTACAGCGCAAAAACCCGCGCACGTGTTCGTGCGTGTCCGACACGACACTGGGGCCGTCAATCTTTGGAAGCCCCGTGTCAGTGTCGGCCCCCAGCTGTGTGTCAAATCCTACGTGTTGGGGTGGCGTGTCCGTGTCACAAACATGCCCGAGTGGCAGGGCACGCACAGTCCCCGCGCGCGCGAGTGCACGACCGCATGTACATGTGCCCAACACGACTCGACACGACACGAAAACCTGACAGAAACTTCAGAAACGTGTAAGCGAGCCCAAAAGCTAAAATCCTATTCAAATAAAATTCCAAAAATCAAACGAAAAGCCCATTGAGGCATTTCGACAAACACATTAAAATGACACTGATACATGCCGAGTTTGGACACGAAAGGACACAAAAATTTGGGGATTCCTATTCCTACAGTTAGTTAGGTCTAGAGCTCCCTAATGATGCAAAAATAACAGAATTCTATGGTGTGGATTTGAAATTACCTATGAGTATCAAAAGCTCCAAAAAGCTCCACAAAGAGGTGCTCCTCTTGATGGCCAAATTCCTCCAATGAGCTCCAAAGCTGAGAACACTTGGTACCAACAGAAAGTAGAGGAAATTTAGGACTCAATTCAATTTGTTTGGGTTAAAAAGGAATAAAAATGAATTTACTAGGATTTATGGAAGATGGGAAATACCTCTTTCTAAAACTTGGCAAGAAAACCTAATGGAGGCTAGCCCTAACTTTGAGGGGCATTAAATAGGATGGAAAAGGGTCAATAGTGGCTGCCATGGACTGATTAGGGTTAGGGTTGGTTCATGGTGTGGGCCTATGGGCTATTAGGCCAAAGTCATTAATCATGACTTATGAAGTCATAAGCCATATAAGTCAAATCAACTCCAAATCTCTCCAAACAAGTTCCAATGACTTAACCCTCACTAAATTAGGTCAAAACAAGTTTACTTAACCTAACTAAGTGGTCTTAACCTAGGTTAGTCACTGGGTTAGTCTTCTAGTCAACACTAGTCAAAGTCAACTATAGGGCCAAAAATAATTCTACCAAAAATCACTAAAAATCACTAAAAAATCATATTAATAATAATAAGTCCAATTATTTAATAATAATTCCAAATAATTTACAAATTTTAAAAAATGACCAAAATGACCAAAATACCCCCAAGCTAGAAAAGTGGTAGTGACATCGCTTCCGTAGACCAGGGAGAATGGTGTGTTGTCCGTCGGCGTCCATACCGTTGTGCGGTAGGCCCAAAGGCATTCGCCGAGCTTTTTGTCCCAGTCGCGTTTGTTGGATGACACAACCTTTTTGAGTAGCCTGACGATAGTCTTGTTGAACGCCTCGGCCAATCCGTTTGCTGCCGGATTGTAGGCGGTTGATGCCACATTTTGAATGCGATTCTTGTCACTGAATCTGTTGAAAACATGACTGATAAACTGAGGACCATTATCGTAGATGATCCTCCAGGGTACTCCGAAATGGTAGACGACGTGGTGTTTGATGAAGCTGATCACCATGGAGCTTGTCACTTCTGCCAGTGGAACTGCTTCTGCCTATTTGGAGAAGTAGTCAGTGATGGCTAGGATGAAGCGGTGTCCTCTCGATGAAGGAGGGGTGATTGGTCCCACAATGTCCATGCCCCAAGCTTCGAAGGGCCAGGAGGCGACTGTAGGATGTAGTGGTTCTGACGGTGTATGAATGAAGTCTGCGTGAAGCTGGCACGCATGGCACTTCATAGCATATTCAACAACGTCAACGGCCATGGTTGGCCAGTAGTAGCCCATGCGTCGTAGTCGGTCCTGTAACTTAGGGCCAGGTTGATGGGCCCCGCAGGTTCCATCGTGAGCTTCTCGAAGGGCTTCGGCTGCTTCTTCGTTGGACAATCATCGAAGGAGAAGTCCATCGTAGGAGCGTCGATACAGCATTTTAGTAGCCGTATCGTAGTAGAATCGAAGGGAGCGCCTCCTGACTGAGACGGCTTCTTTCGGGTCCTCTGGAAGAATTTCGTAGACAACGAAGTCGATGAATGGGAATCTCCAGTCTCGGACATTAACACCGGTACTGGTTGACATGGCATGGGCCACTCGTGAGGACAGGTTGTTTTTAGGATAGACCAAGTCTCGACCCACCACTATGACGTAGTATTGAGTCCCGAAGGGTGCTGCCAATGAGGCTACGAGGCCAGCCAGAGCATCAGCCTCCAGATTTTATAGACGAGGTATGTATTCGATGAAGAACTCGGTGAAGGTTGAAATAATGTTCAATACAACTTCATGGTAGGGGATCAGATCTTCATGGCGAACCTCGTATTGCCCTCTGACCTGGTTAACGATGAGTTTCGAGTCGCCGTAGGCCTCCAGATGATTCACCCCCAGCTGTTGTGCCAGCTGGAGTCCCATAATGAACACGTTGTACTCAGTAACTTTGTTGGAGCACGGCTTTGAAAGGGAGTAAGCATGCTGGATGACCAGTTGATCGGAGGAGACTAATACCACCCCCACTCCAGCGATGATTTGGCCTTTGGGACCTGTTCTTGAAGCACCATCGAAAAACATCCGCCAGACGGAGCCTTTTTTGGTGACGTTTGATTCTTGGACCTCATCCGGGATGTCTTCGTAGAGTTTTGAGTACTCTGGGATGGGGTGTGCAGCTAAAAAGTCGGCCAGAGCTTGACCCTTAACAGCTTTTTGTGGAACAAACACCATGTTGTATGGCGTTAGCAAGATCGCCCATGTGGCAAGCCGGGAGTTTAATGATCCTGGCTTCGTCATGAGGACTCTGAGCGGATTGACTCGGAAAATGACATGAATTGTCTGGCCCGAGACATAATGACACATCTTTTGGATGGCAAATACCAGAGCCAAGCACTCCTTTTCAACGGGGTTCTATCGGTGTTCGGCCCCGATCAGAGTTCGACTAAGGTAGTAGATTGCTTGCTCATAGCCTGTATCGCTGTTCTGAGATAGCAGAGCATCGAGGGAATGATCCATGGCACGGATGTAGAGGATAAATTATTTGCCGGTGACGGGTGCCACCAGGACTGGCAGGCTTGTCAGATAAGCCTTGATGTCGTCGAAAGCCTTTTGGCACTCCTCTGCCCAGACGTAAGAGACTCCCTTCTTCATGAGCTAAGTGAAGGGTTGACATTTGCCAGAAAGGTTTGCTATGAACCTCCGGATGTATGCCAGACGCCCCTGTAGGCCTCGAAGGTTCTTCAGAGGGTCCATGTCGAGGATGGCTTTGATCTTCTCGGGATCGACATGAATGCCTTTCGCCGTGATAATAAAACCTAGGAACTTTCCGCTAAAAACCCCCAGGAAGGATTTAGCGGGGTTCATCTTGAGTTGATACGCCCGTATGAGATCGAAGACTGTCTTGAGGTCTTGCAGGTGATCTCCTTTGAGACGGCTCTTGACTACGATGTCGTCAACATAGCATTCGACTGTCTGGCGAAGATGCTGACAGAAAATGCTGCTCATAGCTCGTTGGTATGTTGTACCAGCGTTCTTCAAGCTGAAGGGCATCACTGTATAGCAGAAAACACCCTTCGGAGTCCTGAATGACGTGTGTTTTGCGTCATCGGGGAACATTTTGATCTGGTTGTAGCCTGAATACCCGTCCATAAAAGACATGCGTTCGAAGCCACATGTGTTGTCGATCATCACGTCGATAATTGGAAGTGGGAATTTGTCCTTCGGGCAAGCAGCGTTGAGATCCCTGATGTCGATACAAACTCGTATTTTCCTATTCTTTTTAGTTACAGGGACGACATTGGCTACCCAATCTGGGTGTTGTTCTTCACGGATGAAGCAGCTGGTCTAGAGCTTGTCCACCTCCTGATCAATGGCGTTCATGATGTCCGGACGAAAGCGTTGCTTTTGTTGTTTGATAGGCTTGGCATCAGGTAAGATGTTCAGCCTATGCATCGCGGTCTGGGGGTCAAGTCCGATATATCTTCGTAACTCCAGGCGAAGACGTTGATATACTCTTTAGCCAACTGGATTAAAGATTCTCGGTCTTCTCCTTTTAGGCTTTTGCTGACGAAGATGGGTTTGGAAGAAGATCCATTCCCAAGGTCGATCTGCTCGACCTCGTCTTCGGTGGGAGGTTCACGTAGTTCAAAATGAGACTCCCACTGTTCTTCGAGGCGTTGAGCCGAAGGTTCTTTTTCAAAGAATTTTGGCGTTTGGCCTTCATCTTCTTGAGGTTGTGCTGATGTCATGTTGGCTGACAGCACTTTCTTGAAGACTGATCTGATGCTGGTATCGGAATCCCAGGTTGATGCTTCGGACGAGTGAGAATGTTCTACCTCTTCCGCGTCTGAACTCTCAGGAGTTGACGGTGGCGTGACATAGCCTACCCCCGTCGAGTTCTATTGTAGTAGTCCTGCGACTTTTCTTTAGGTGTTGGAAGCCGGAGAGGGAGACGTCGACCCTTGTCGTAGTTCAGGCCTTTGTTGCTTTTTAGGTCGTAACCCATCTTTTGGATGAGGTACTTTGCCTTGTCCGTGTACCGATAGACTTGCATTCTACCGGTATCTGGTTCTGGCTCGAGTGGCGGAAGGTCTTGATGACGCTCAACTTTGTCGAAGATGATGAATTCTTCGTCTCGATTCCATGGCGGGACTATGTAACAGACCCTTGGGACGGGACTACTCGATTTACATGATGGACGATCTTTATTTGTGTTTGCAACGACCGTAGAGCGTTATCTAATATATACATGGCATTCTAATGTGGAAGACTAGAATAATTAAAAGACACTCTATTATTGATAAAATACGAGATTTAATCCCGCGGGATTATATTGTCCAGAGAGGGTGCATCTACATCAGCAGAGATATATTCCCCTAGCTCTTCGTCTGTGAGTACTGGAGTAGGATTGGGAGAGTCCACCACAGCGTTGGTCTTGGAGTTCGAGAGGACTATGCAGGCCTTTTCTGGTAGCTTAGATGGCTGCGGCTTGTCTTTAAGACGCACATTCAGAGGTGCCTCCATTGTACCTCCGGTGATTGGCGCCTTCCCCTGTAGCTTTGCCACAAGGGGAGCAGATGTTTGAGGCGGCTTTCCCTTGAGCCGTATCTTCAGGGGAGCTTCAGGAGCAGCTGGTGCTTTCCCGGGCAGTTTAATACTCATGGGAGGCAACTTCTGAGGTGGTTTGCCTTTGAGTCGGATCTTCAAAGGAGCGTCGGGAGTGACCTCAGGCTCCATGTCCGGCTCTGCTGCCGTTTCTGCCTCATAGTCAGCATCATTGGCTTCCTCCTCGTCAGGTGAACTTGTACAGGTCGAAATCAGTGAAGTAGGCTTCAATCCCTTTGAAGGGGTCGATGTCCGCAAACTCCGTCCGGATGACGTTGTTGGTAGACACGTACTTCATACATTGGTGGAGCGTGGATGGCACCACCATGTACTCATGCATCCATGGACGACCCAACAGGAGGTTGTAGTTGACGTCGGCGTCCACGACATAACAAGTCACCTCAGTTCTGAGGTTACCGATATGGCACTTTAGTCGTATCTTGCCCAGTGGCTCGCTTTTGCTAGCATTGAAGCCACTGATAGTTGTATTGGAAGGCGCCAACCGGTACATTGGGATCCCCAGTATTGAGAGCAGCGTCTTCGGGATGATGCTGAGGGAAGACCCCGGATCGATCTGAGTCCGCTTCACCTTGACTGAACCGATATACCCTGTATAATACATTGTGTCGGTTGTGCTTGAGCAGCATATCCTGTTGGGTGAAGGTTATATTGGGGATAACCTCATCCGTACAGTGGCAGTACATACATACAGTTGGGAGATCTTCAGGCTGCTTGACTTGACTGATGAAGGACTTAGCATCCTTCAGGGCTTCACAGAGAGCTTCGCGGGTGTCTTTGGAAAGACGAAGGAGCTCAAACAGAGAAAGACGGACAGGAGTACTGGCCAGTTGTGCCAGTATGTCGAAGTTGTGGGACTTGGCTAGCCCCGAAGCATTCTCCTTTCGCAGAGGCCTATCGAAGCGGGCTTCTATCTGCTTCTGCTTATTGGCTGCTGGGGGCTTAGATGGGCCCTCCTTCTGGGCAGCAGGGATGATGCAAGGAGGCACCACCTCGACGGCAGCTTCGTCGGATTGGGCATTCTGTTGTGAATGCGTCTGTACATGAAGTGCCTCTTCCACTGAGGAAGAGACCATGCGGCAAGACTTGATCTTTCTGCCTTTGGATTTGGAGGTAGGGCGTGCCTCCAGTTGAGTCACCTCGGAGACAAGATCAGGATGAACCCATAGGATCTCTCCCCGAGATGTGGTGAGTAGGATGAGTCCAGTCACGTTGTCACGAGTAGGTGGTAAGTTAACCACCTCCATTGTCGCCTTAGGGATGGGGACGATGCCATCTTGTGTTGTAGTTGGCGGCAGGGTGTCGAACTAGAGTGAAACCATGTTGGCTGACACCGTCTTCTCCTAGTAGTCGACGGAGATTATATCCGCATTGATCATGTGCTGGATGTAATTTTTGAGGACATAGCAGTCCTTGATTGGGTGTCCGACAAACCGATGGTAGTGACAGTACCTCGGGTTGTCCAATTTTTCAACCTCGTCGGGACACTTCGGGTCTGGCAGCTTGATCTTGTCACCCTGCTTCAGTATCTCAAAGAGTTGTAGGGTGTCTTCGTCGTTGAATGAATAAACCTCCTTTGGCCTTGGTGCAAGTGGAGGCTTCTGAGTAGGTGCCGACGCACCTTTTGAGGCATTGACAGTCAACGCCTGTTTCCTCTTTGTCTCTCGTTCGGGGTTGTTGGCTGCAGGCCGTTTTCCCTTGTCCTTAAAGGCAGGGAAACTGACTCCCAGAAGACGAGCATTGGCTGCCTTCTTTTCTGCGACTTCTGCTTCAATGATCAAGGAGCTCCAGTCGGGAGGAGGAGTAGAGTTGAGCCAGAGTTTGACTGCAGGCAGCATGTTTATGCTGCAGAAGGAGAGGAGTACATGTTCTGGCATGCCCGGGGACAGTCTGAAGCAGGCCTGTCGAAAGCGTTCGATGAACACTCGAACCGTTTCCTTCTCCTTCTGGCCTATCTCTATAAGGGACGCCATTGTCATGTCCTTTCCGCCGTCGTAGAAACGGTCAAGAAAAAGGCACGTCAGGTCATCGAAGGAGGATATGGAATTATCGGGGAGGCTGCAGTACCAGTCGTACGCCACTCACTTCAGTGCCCCGACAAATATGCTGGTGAGTAGCATGTCCTCCTTCGGAAGATGTCCCGTCTAAGACTGGAAGTACGTCAGATAGAGACGAGGAGAGTCCTTCCCGTCGTATGGCGTCAGTGTTTGTGGTTTATACTTAAGAGGATAAACCACTTCGTTCCACTCGAGGGAATAAGGCTGGGGAATCCCCATCTTTTGGCGCTCCTCTTGTCTCGTCTTGGACTCAAAACACTCGCGCAAGTCCCTGATCATCTCGACCACGTCTTCCGTAGAGCTGGGAGTCGGGGAAGGTGGTACCCCATGAAGTTAAGCATTTGAGGGCTCCGATGTCCGAGGTGCTTCTCGGCCATCCGTATCCAAGGATACCCGTTGAAGGGGTACACTTGATTCTCCATTGGCCCCTGGGTCAGGACCGGTAGAAGGTATCTTGGCCAAAGCTGACCGTATCTCAAATACTGCTTGAGTCAGTGTTTGCATGAAGGCAGAGAGGGTTTTGAGTCCTCCCTCTAATGTGTCCATACGCTGGACGAGGTCTGGTGGCGGTGCATCAGACTCGAAATCACCCCCAGCCATGTATACTGTCATGACACGGCTGGAAGTGGATGGATCGGTTGAGGCTTCACTCTCGGCTTTACTCTCTTATAGGAGAGTTGCCTCTCCTGGAGATTCGTCCTGGCCACCCCCGGCTATGTTCTGGAGAATATTCTCGACTGGAGCATCTGCAAGGGCCTGATTATCCTTGGTTCCGTCTTGAAGGACTTCTTCGTCTCCGAGACTCAGATCCGTGGGGGCTAGACTTCCTCCGGTTGTGTTCTGGAGGACACCCTCGTTTTGAAGGACAGGGGCTAGATGACCCTCAGCCATGTCTGGGAGGCTAACTTCGAGAAGAACGGCGTCAGCTGTACTTTGGAAGATAGCTTCGTCTTCGGAAGGAGGCTCGACAAGGGTCTGACTACCCCCAGTTTTCTCCAAGATCTTCTTTCTCCCCCGAGTGCCTTGAAACAGTCCGGAGGACGAGACACTTGCCTTGGTTTTCCTCAATTGGCTCTTGGACGAGGACGAGGAATTGCCAGTCATCTTTCGGACTGACGAGGAGTTAGAGATCACGTTGCATGAAGCAACCCTTGGCTCTTCTTTTGATGACACCTTCTTTCCGAGGCGACGTCGGAGGGGTGTCGATGATTGCAGCCGCTGGAACACTGACTGCCTTGGTGGGACTGCCGCCTTGCAACAGTAGTTGATGGTGACCATAGCACAAGTGTGCCCTGGGAGGGACGCATCGTGGTTGTCAGCCGACTCTCCTGATAGGCGCTTGTGAGTGATCATGTTGTACAGATCGTTGGAGGAGAGTGCCACCTTCGTACCCCCTTCAGGCGCATGGCAAGGCCAAGCGCCGGGGTGGTCAAGTGAATGCTGTACCCCCTGATCTAACACCAAACAGGCATCCCGATCAGTAGTGGGGGAACAACATTTGAAGTGACTTGAACGGACCTCAGACGCCCAACCAGAGGAGGCACGGGAGTTCAAGACCACTGGATTTGCCTTATTCGACTTAGTTGTGCACGCAATAGATGCGCCCAAGTGAGACCTGGACTTTGAAGGTCGGCTCGTTTCTGGCACAGAAGCACCTGAGTCGACCTTGTACAGCTTACCATCAGCAATGCGCATGATTGTGAGCACATGCTTCTGGCTCGCTGCTGGCATAGCACGTTTGGGGCGCATGGCCCGTGCTACCTTGGATTTCTTCGTACCAGTCCGCTGGGGTGCATAGTACTCAGAATCCAAATTCTTCTCGCCATTACAGCAGGTGAGTCTGTCAAAGATAGAGACCTTCTGTGGCGCATCAGAGGTGATGCGTGGGGCATTGGCTGCGCCCCTGCTCCGTCTACGCATCTTTCTCGCCTAAGAGGAAGATGGCTGGGGAATGTGGTCAGCCGTACGTTTCCCCGAGAGATGCGCTGTACCAGTGGGCGTATCTTGGTTGCTGAGGACGTCAGCAGGAAGGGAAGGCTAGATCGGCGTATCTCCTTCGGTGGTGGTACCCGAGGTGTCGACCTTGCGCACCCAGACTCGGCGGGTCTTCTTCGCCTTTGGCAGCCGCTTGGAAGGACTCGTACTTCCTTCAGAGATGAAATTCTCATACGTCTGTTGATTGAGACGTACGACCAGCGTCTTGTGGGAGGAGCCCACCTTCACATCGTTGGATTGCGACACAGCTTTCTCGGTGGAGGAGAAAGAGGTCCCCAGCAGAGTCGCCAGCTTGTTTGCTATTAAAATTCTTTTATTTCAAATTTTAATACAAATAGAACAGTATTACAATATAGGACTTAGATGTAGTCCCAGGAGTAAACTTTTGTTTATCTGGGTCCCTTGTGCCGATGGAGTGAGTGGTAATGCGTTGACTCTGTTGACGATCTGACGACGGTTATCGGTTCTTCGAAAGTCTGGATTGCTCTGGGTGCTGGAGCTTGCTGAGAGGAGGAAGACGTTGAGTGTCTGTATTTGCCTATGTAGTGGTGTTTCGTTCATTTTTCCGTTCGTGGGTGAGAAGGAAATGATCCCTCTATTTATAGCTTTGCAGGCTGGCTACTCATGCGCGCATATGTAGGGTGCGCCTGGACGCGGGGACGCCACGTGGTGATTGCTGATGGAGGCGTATGGATGCTGTACCCTGATTGAGGGGTTGAATTCTTTATACTGCAGTTGTGAGCTGGCACGTAGCAGAGGAGAAGATCTTTCTGTTGTTGAGATCTTGGGTGAGTTGAGTCAAAGGACACGTGTCATCGACCCATGGCTCAGAGATCTCGGATTTGATGGGGAATGATCTGGTAGGATGCGCCTAGGATTGGGCGCATGAGGAGGCTCTGGCTCGTAACCTTTGGGAGTCACGAACCATTCGGGGCGCATGGCTTTTGAGGCGCATGCGAGGCTTCAGTAATGACTTAACTCCTGTCTTTCGGGATCAGAGAGAAGTCTGGGGCGCATAGCTTTTGAGGCGCATGCAGAGCTTTAATGTTAACTTTCCTTCTATCTTTAGGGATCAATGAAAAGTCTGAGGTACATGGCTTTTGAGGCGCATGCAGATTTAGGCGCATGGCTACGGAGACACATACGAGATGATCGGGTGGCCGCGTGGCAGTAGCCGTCGGAGGAAAGTAATGATGATGCTAACGTTGGCGATGCTTCGTCTTCTAAACTGTTCAGACTTCGGGAGGCGTGCTGCCAACTCTGTCAGTTCAGCATTTAATGTTTTTGACATTCGATGCACAGCTGAGTGGGCGCATCAGTTGGCATTCCACTAGGCGTATGTGGACGTATGGGGGTGCATCCCCTGTGATGCGCATGGTGCTGAAGGGCACGTCTGTGTGATGCGCTTGATGTTGAAGGGCGCATCTGTGTGATGCGCGGTCTGGCTGACGCATCCGTTTTGTGACACGTCTTTGTAGAAGCATGAAAAAGAAGAGAAAAATGTTCCATGCGGCCAAGGAGCCTCATGCGGCTCAGGAGTCCCATGCGGCTCAAACACATAGGCTGCTCGAGTGGACTCCATGCAGCCCGCAGAGGGAAGCCACGTGTCTTTTCAGAACAGCTGTACCCAGCGTCATTCAAACACAATTAATGCTCTGACGGCTGACAGCTGACAGCCCTGACGTAAAGTAGTCATGATGACTGACACAAGAGCACTATCTTCCTAGGGAACTGGAGAAAATCTTCGCAGCTTCGAGGCAAGTTTATGCGGCCAGACTAAACGAGTTCACGCGGCCAGTGCAGAGAAACCTATGCGGTTCAATCATGAAGGTCCCCCATGCGGCTCGGCCATGAAGAAACCCATACGGCTCGGTCACGAAGACTCTCATGCGGCTCGGCCATGAAGACCCCCATGCGGCTCGGTCATGAACATATTCATACGGCTCGGTCATGACAACCTTTATGCGGTTCGAGTATAGAGACTATTCATGCGGCTCGATCATGAAATCTTTTATGCGGCTCGGTCATGACGACCTTCATGCGGCCCAAATATGAATGCTCCTCATGCGGTTCAACAAGATGACAGGACACGTGTCCTAAAGATAATCAAATTTTAGGTCAGATCCTAATAATTTGGGACACGTGGCAAGAGAATAAATTAAATTGATTCATTTAGATTTACGGACATCAGCAAATCATCATAATGGGGATTTATTGCAATTAATATTAATTACTGACATGATATGGCATAATCCTCATTAAGGGCCCAGATCCTTCACGCTCAAGATTAATGGCCCAGATTGATCATTTACCAGGCCGCCGCCACTTAGAGAATGGGCAATCCTTACAAACCCTAATGATGCCCCTCACTATTATAAATAGCAAGATGCCATTCCCTTGCAAGGAGACGCTCCCCCAATAATCAGAAAGAAAAATACACAGAGATCAATCCAGAGAGAGAGAAGCCAGAAGACCAATACGAGGAGAGCAAGAAGAGCATTTCTTCGTCAACGCCAAGCATCTCGTCACAGGAGCCAAGGCTACGTCCGATCGTCCAAGGAGTAAGACGGAGCTGCCGTCGCTTTCCCGAGCCTCTACTGTCACCCCCCAGAATCAAAAATAAAGAATTCTACTTAGATTGCTGTACCTAGGTTTTCGTCCCTAGGCTTTCTTTGTACAAGCGAGTTTGTAACGTGAAGTAAAAGTCCAGTCCTCCCATAAAGCTGTTCTGCTCTTTTATATTTTATGGCAAACACGATTGAACGGGAGCGGGGCTTCCTTATTGCCGCTCGGGATAGGATAAAGCTCGTTCGAGACACTGCCGGGCCAGTTGTGAAGGGGGACCTTGACGAGCTGTCCGCTTCGTATGACAGGCTGGTTCATCAAAGTCAAAAGGGAATCATCATACTTACTTAAAGATGTCTATGTATTTTCTGTCTGCTGGGACGTAGCCTTGGCTCTTGTGACGAGATGCTTGGCGTTGACAAAAAAATGCTCTTCTTGCTCTCCTCGTATTGCTCTTCTGGCTTCTCTCTCTCTGGATTGATCACTGTGTATTTTTCTCTCTGATTATTGGGGGAGCGTCTTCTGCTGGAGTAAGCTGGATTGTGATGTAGATATTTGTCACCTGTGTGTGTAGGTGAGTGCCTATACCGTATTCCATAGCGTACATTGTACAAAGCTTATTAAGCTCGAAGTAGTTCAAAGATAGCCCTTTATTGATGAACTAAGGTATCTTTTCTAGGGGGATTACATCATTTGCGGAGGAAACATCAGTGTGGGCAGCCACATACTTGGCTAGCTCTGGTTCCTCTTCGGCTACCCCCTGTGTGAATGAAGACTGAGAGGACGACCTGGGGAGCTTGATCGTCAGCGGTTCAGTTGATGGAGCTGAGCGTGGAGTTGTTGGCAGACTAGCGACCCCCAGTTTGGTACTCGATGTGGGGCGAGGAGTGGCTAGTTCGCTAGAAGTGTCAGACCTTGCATCGGACTGACGACCCTTCTTGAAAAGGCGTATCGTCAGTGGTTTGTCGGCAGGATTGAGCTTCTCCGTTTGGGGCTGACCGACTCTCGGCAGTCTGATTGTTAGTGGCCCCGTTGTGGATCTTAGCACTTGGCCAGACCTTGGCAGCCGGATTATCATCTGCTCTTCTTGTGCCGAGAGGCTGATTGCATCCTTACGCAGAGTGGCGGTAAGGGGTGCAGATCTGCCCGGTTTGTGAGCTTGGAGGTGGATCGTCAGAGGCTCTTCTGATCCTGTGGCTATCTTGGTACTAGCTTGTACATCTCCTTCACCAAGATGCTTCTTTAATTTTTCGTACAGGCAGGAGTCTGAGTAGTAAGATTCGACCCCTTTGAAGTGATCGATATCAGCAAATTTCGTCCTCACGAAGCCGTGTTTGTTGACATATTTGAAGCACTGGTGCAGCGTGGAAGGCATGATCATATAATCGTGTATCCATGGGCACCCCAAGAGGATGTTGTAAGAAGTGTCTGCATCGATGACGTAGCAGGTGACTTCGGATTGGAGGTCGCCAATTTGACACTTCAGACGAATCTTCCCAATAGTGTAGCTCCTACCCGAATTGAAACCGCTAATGGCGGTGCTTGTAGGCGTCAGGCGATGCATTGGGATGCGGAGATGATGTAGCAGACCCTTTGGAATAATGCTTATGGAAGAGCCAGGATTAATGTGCATCCGATCCACCTTTACATCGCCGATGTATCTAGTGTAGTATAGTGGGCGATCGTGCAGATTAGTTTTGATGAGCATGTCCTGCGGAGTGAAGACGATGTTGGGCATTACTCCCGTGCAGGCGCTGTCTTGGAGATCTGCAGGCGGGTTTTCTCCTGTGAGGTTAACTTGAGCCAGGTATGCGTCGGCATTTTGGAGTGCATCGCTCAAAGCCGCACGAACATCCTTGGACAGTCTCAGGAGCTTGTATAACGACAACTTGGCCGATGTGTTGGCCAATTATGCCAAGATGTCGAAGTTGTTGGGCCTCTCCAGTCCTTGGGCTGCCTCTTTTCGGAAGGATTTGTCGAAGCGAGTCTCCCTCGGCCTAGGCTTGTCGGTCGTCGAAGGCTGAGCCGGTCCCGGAGCATCAGTTATAGTGGGTTGATGATCTACAGCTGGATTGTCAACCACAGGTTGGGATTGCGCCCCAGGCCGCGTGACGACGGCTGTAGCTTCTTCGATGTCTGCCGAGATTGTGCGGCAGGATCTGATTTTTCCATTCTTTTTCTTGCAGATAGAAGACGATATGGGCCGAGTCACTTCCGATACCAAGTCTGGATGGATCCACATGACCTTCCCTCGTGATGTGGTGAGGGGCACTAGACCAGCAGCCTGATCTCGGGGAGGTGGAAGATTAGCAATCTCTATTGTCGCTAGAGGGATGGAGACCACCCCGTCTTGAGTTTCCGTCGGAGGGAAGCTGCCAAATTATACCGACACTATATTGTCTGCCACCGTTACCTCTTCGAAATCGATGGCCAAAGCGTTCGAATCGATGAGGCTTTGGATGTACCATTTTAGCTGGTAGCAGTCGCGTGTAGCATGGTGGACGTAGTGATGATAATGGCCGTACTTTGGGTTCTCCATCTCCGCCGGCCGCAGTTCCCGTCTTTGTGGAGGAAGCTGAATTCTGTTCCCTTGTATGAGCATGTCCAAGATAGGCTTGACGTGACCGTCTTCGAAGGAGTAAGTGATTTGCGGCCATTGTTTATCTGCCGGTTTTGGCTCAGATTTCTGTGCCGTGTCGGCACCATAGCATGCTTTCCCCTGCCGTCCCGATTGTTGGAGGGACTACCCCCATTGTTATTATTGGTGTTAGGATGCTTGCCCTTGTTCTCTCCGTCTGAGATGTGCAATCCCAGCTGGCGAGCCTTCTTCAATCGTTCTTCGGCGCTTGTGGCGCTGATGATGAACGTCTTCCAGTCCTTGAATTAACTTTCGCCTATCCAGAGACTGATTATTGGGAGGAGTCTCTTTTGGCAAATTTCAATCAAGGAGGAATCTAGATTTCCAAAGGACAATTTTATGGCGGTTTGGAAAAACCGCTCGATGTAGTTCCTTGTCAGCTCTTTCTCCCCTTGGACGACGTCCATGAGGGTGGACATGGTGATGTCCTGCCCTACTTTGTAGAATCTCTCCAAGAACATGCGCTTGAAGCTGGCGAAGGAGTGGATGCAGTTGTCCGACAGGTTGCGATACCAGTCGAAGGCGACTCCTTCCAACGCCCCGATAAATGATCGTGTGAGAATGGCATCGTCATGGGGCAGATGGTCGGTGGTGACCTCGAAGTAAGTGATGTACCGACTTGCTGAGGTCTTGCCATCATAAGGATTGATATTGAACGGCTTATATCTTGGTGGGAATGGAACATCCCTCCATGCAGCAGGGTATGGTTGCCGTATTCTGAGGTCTTGAGAGTTTTCTCGAGCGTGGAACATGGCTTGGAGCTTCTGGACCTCTCTTCTCGCTTCGTGTGCTTCGTCCACGGCGGTGGGGGCCGTTGTTTTCGGAGGATTGTTGTCCGGGTTTGGTGCCGCTGAGTTCGAGTCCGCATTAACCGCGGGATCCGTACTTGTTTGGCCAAGCGTCCCTTCTTGGAGATTTGGAAGGGCCGCTTTGATCTCGTCTACAGACTTGATCAAGGCATGTAGTATGGCCTCTAGAGTGTCGATGCGTTGGCGATCACTGGAACCACCTTGGTTGCTGTCTGTCATGAATACCGTCTTCACATGAGGAGAGATAGACGGAGCGGTGGAGGAAGCGCCCTCTGAATTGTATCCCTGTAGCGAGAAGTCATCGGGGTATGTGGGTATATTTCCTTCTGACTCAGATTCGGAAGGAACAGTACCCCCAGTCTCCGAGTTTGCCTCGTCATGGGAGTTGTGGACGTCCTCGAGGACGTCGAGATTTGCTACATCCGATGGGAAGTTGTCTCCCCCGGCTCGTCTTCTTGGAACATCGGGTTGCTGTGGAGGCTCGGAGGGGTGCTACCCCCAGCCCCAGCAACCCCCTGCGTTATGGACGACGAATCCTCCACTGTAGCAGATTTTGTCTTAGAGCGAGTACCTTGGAAAACTCTGGTGGTGGGCACCCGCTTAGACGACAATTTTTTAGTCGCAGTGGTTAAGATCTTCGGGCTGGGAACATTCGTCTTCTTTCCCCTTCCATCAGCGGGGACTTTCCGAGCAGAGTTACAGAAGACGACGGGTAGTGCCTCGTCTTCTGAAGATGGTAGTTACAGTCTTTGAAAGACAGACTGCCGGTCTTCTTGCATCGTCGTGCTATTGCAGCAGCAGTTGACGATGACTTGGGTGCAGTAACGTCCGTGGGAGGACTCTTTGCATCCCAATGCATCTTCTCTTTCCTTGCGTTTGTGGAGGATGGCCTCATGCAAGTCACTTGCTTTGCTGGCTCGGGAATTCCGGGCACGCGAGTGTGTAGGCCTCCCGTCTGCTCCCTGATTCGAAGGTATCTCGTATAAATGCCTTCGTTCATTATTGGGAGATGCTTGATGACTATCCCGCCTATTGGCCGCAGGGGGCAGGGTACGAGTAGCTTTATACAACTTTCCATTAGAGGCCCGCATGATAATCAGCAGGACGCTCCGATAGTCAGAGGTTGGGGCAGCTAACTGGGCTTAGTGAGCCCGCGCTGTCCTAGACTTCTTCCTTTTAGCACTGACGGGTGCGTAATAGGAAGAGTCCAAGTTGGATACCACAGAGTCTAGCTTATCATCCAGAGAACCATCAGGGTCAGGACCGCATGAGAGACGGTGGAAGACTGATCGAGAGAAGCGTGGAACAGATACTATGCGGCTAGGATTGGGAACCGTACAGGCTGTCTGTATGCGGCTGTCTTTAGCTGTCGGATGAGTTGTTCTTGTGCGACAAGGAGTCACGATCGTGCAGTCTGGCCACATGCGGTTGGCAATTGTGGCCGCATGGGTTTTCTGCAAGCGATTGACTTCAGTAACCGTATAAGTTTTATCCATGCGGTTGGCAACTGTAGCCGCATAAGCTATACGGCTGACAGATGTGGTCGCGTGAGTTTTCTCTATGCGGCCGGTGGTCATCCTTATGCGGCTCGGATCGCATAGAGTTCCTTTTTGCCCCTGCAAGTCCAGCATCATAGTATTTTCTTCTGTCGGACTTGGGGACAACAGAGTTGTCTATGGTCTGAAATGGGGCCGCAGGAGAGTCTTCCCCGCCGTCTTGAGCAACAAAGGGTATCTCTGCAAGAGCTTCAGTAGGAGTGAATGATCGGGGTCTCCACTCCTTGTGGGCCTTCTTCGTACGGGCTTGCTTCTGGATGGGGCCAGCGCTCTTGTAGAAGAGCATTTCTTCGTCAACGCCAAGCATCTCGTCACAGGAGCCAAGGCTACGTCCGATCGTCCAAGGAGTAAGGCAGAGCTGCCGTCGCTTTCCCGAGCCTCTACCGTCACCCCCTAGAATAAAAAAAAAATAATTGTACTTAGATTGCTGTACCTAGGTTTTCGTTCCTAGGCTTTCTTTGTACAAGCGAGTTTGTAACGTGAAGTAAAAGTCCAGTCCTCCCATAAAACTGTTCTGCTCTTCAGCGTCACGAAGTCGCGGTCCAATAACGACATTTTCGGGAGTCAAACTGACTCTCTTAGCTATTTTTACTACGGTACCAGGCAGATGTCTGAGAAAGTGCTCCTGGCTGGATTTTTAATGATATGGCTACGGAACTGCGTAATCTCGGGAGGGGGAGGGGAGGGCAGGTTCTATCGAGAGGATCAGCCGCCACTTCATTCTCCTTACCGTTAAGTTGGTATTTAGAGTTAGACTGGCTCTTCTCCCGGCTATGGTGTGTAGCATACACCATGGTCTTCGAACATTCTCGTCCAAGGTCATTGCCCGCAAGAAGATACTAGACTTTGAGCGCATAGAGCTACCTTACCACTATTTGATGGGGTGGTTCTTGATGCACTACAAGTCTTTGATGGGATCTGGAACAACGGAAGATGCCACAGATGAAGACGCTTTCCTTTTCCAATGCCATCACCAACCTTGGGAATATAGTGCTATGCCAGCTTGTCGGAGGGCGCTGGCGAGGGTGGATGGGTGCGGCTTTTTCGTGTCTGTTCCTCATTTTTTCGATGAGGAAGTGAGGGATGTGCACCTTAATGGTACCGGACCTCCTCACTTTCTGTCTCCGAAGATGCTCACCTGGTTGTGCAACATTCGCCCCGTACATCTGGTTTATCATAACTGCGATAATGTGTACTTGGAGCCCTACCTGCCTAGTAGGTTTTCCTGCCAATTTGGCTATAGTCAGTTATTCCTGACTGTCCCAGCCCTTGCTTGGGCTTTGAAGGTAGCGTTCTTGATGGTGCCAGGGCGTGGAATTATTATGACGCTTATCATACTCGGGCCAGCTTCTCAGTCCCTGATACTAAGGCGCCGAGGGAAATTTTGTACGTGGCTGCCTTGTATCATGTTATGGCAAACAAGCCTCCTGTCAATTTCGATCCGAGTACCAGTTTCATCGTGGGTACCGGTTTAGAGGAAAAGCCCAAGGGGTCTAAGGCTAGAAAGCAACTAGCGCTCTAGACTCCCCTCCCTGAATCAGAATCTTCTGAGGCGGCTGAGGAGGATGACGATCATGATGGCGAAGACTCTCATTCTTCTGGAGGTGGAGAAGTAGCGGATCAACCGCTTGCCACACCAGACGAACTGGCGGAGGATCTGTCGCTTGCTATACAAGAGGAAGTAGTGAGGGAAGGACAGCCTCCCGCTGTGTCTGGTTCCTCACGTAAACGAGTCAGACGTGAGTCTTCTGACGGCATAACGACCTTTTCTCTGAAAAGAGCCGCCGTTAGGTCTCGTAGGTTACTTATTACCGAGAGGGGTGAAAATGCTGACGATGTTCCGGAGGTAAGACTATGTTGGCGCTATCTCCTTGTTGTGGTTTTCTTTTTCTTGGAGATGTGACCTAATCATTTTTTTCTTTGTAGGCGTCTGACGAACCAGGCTCTCATGAACCGTCTGCTGCCCCTAGAGTTGATCTGGCCCTTGCTTCTTTGATTAGCGGCATGTGTGTCGCGGTCCTTTCTGCAGGGGGCTTTCTCAGCGGCGGCTTAGGACTCACAAGTTGCTGAGGCCTCGGTCCGGGGTGACGAAGGTTTCCTCGGGCCTGTTTTCGAGATTGCTGAATTTCAGCAAGGCGACGCCGATCTCGTCACATCCCCTCCCGAGGGTGCCGGGGCGGAGGAGTCTATTGTATTTGACTCGGAGGCTGCTGGTGATGAGGTTGCGGTGGCTGTAGGCGAACCTCAGCCTCCACACTCTTCCGCTGGTAAGATAAGCCAAATATTGACTAGTGAGGGGGCTTATTTTCTCTATCAACATATCCTCCAAGTCAAATCGATTCATGGTTGTCTTGGCCCTACAGGTCCTGACCCTTTACTTCCTACAGCGGATGTTCTTGGGGAAGGCTCGGCCTGCTGCGATCTGGGGAAAAGGAGCGTTTCCTCTCCTTCACCGACTCATGTCGAGGGGCTTCCTGCCAGCTCCGGGCAGATGGGAGTGGAGCTTATTCCGGGAGCGATGGTCTCTGCCTCATCCTCTGCTGCTTATACGGCTTCGGAGATTGACTTCTCGACCTTGCCGAGCATTCAAGTTCTGCGGGCTGCTGAAGAGGAGTTGGCTGCTGTTCATGCGTCCTTCTACACGAAGTTTGTTTCCCTTATGGCAGGAGCGGCAGATTCTGTCACGTCTTCTTCAGTGTTTCCAGCTACACTCCTATTGACGCCGGCTTCTTCAGAGGCTCTGGACGAGGTATCGCAGTATGTGGTCGTCAGCTTCTATCGCCATTTAAAGAGGGGTGTAGATGCTGTCGTAGAATAGAGGATCCCTTTTTCTCTGTCCCTGCGGTGCGCTCGGGGTCAGATTGAAACTTTGAAGGCTCTTCCTAGCGGGGTGGGGTTGGCTGCGCTCCTGGAGCCCAAGTTGGCAGAGGCTGATCAGCTCGTGACCCGATTGTTGGTGTTACGGCAGGATGACTTGCCTGCTGCGATTGAACGGGAGCGGGGCTTCCTTATTGCCGCTCGGGATAGGATAAAGCTCGCTTGAGACACTGCCGGGCGAGTTGTGAAGGGGGACCTTGACAAGCTTTCCCCTTCGTATGACAGGCTGGGTCGTCAAAGTCAAGCTTGTAGGGCTCGGGAAGAGACTGCTTCTCGTGGAATAGCTGACACGAAGGAGCGAATTCTCGCACTTCAGAGGGAATTGGCCTTCCTAGCGTCGGAGCTGAAGGCTGCTCATACGGAACAGGATTCAATCGTTCGGGAGTCCGAGAAGGTTTCCCGATCTTCTGTTAACCTGGAGCGGGCTTTCAAGAAATTTGAGGACAACTGGCAAGCTCATGCTCATCTGGAGGACACGGCGGTGCTGACCCAAGAGGCAGAGCGTCGAGCTAAACAGAGGTTTGAGCGGTTGGTTGCCTTGCTGACAGACCATCTCACGGCGTTATGTGCCCCGGAGCAGTGATCAGTTTTCTGTTTTCTTTTGCTATTTTTTTTCTTTTTGTTTTCATTTTGTAAGGGATGTGATCCCAAATGATGTAGCACTTTAAATTTTGAATAAATGAGCATGTTTTAACTCATCTTCTCTTTCTTGTACTCGTGGTGTTTGTAGAATTGGACCTGCTGGGGGATTATTTGTGGACCTATTACCCTGGGCGTACCTTGGTTTTAGGTACGAGTAACAAGTTTTGGAGAGGAATACCTAGAACAACTTTGCGATAAAACAGCTATAGAAGTTTTTGGTATTCGAGAGAATGCCAGGGAGCAACTGGGCTCTCCTGCATGATAGGGAAGGGATGGGCGTGTACTGGAGACCCAGTACAGCATCTGTGGTCGACTGAGGACATTTGTGGTCATCAGAGGACATTTGTGGTCAACAGAGGACATTTGTGGTCAACAGAGGACATTTGTGGACCTATTATCCTTGTCGTACTCTGGTTGTGGGTACAGATAATAGGTTGAAAGGGAACCGACATACTTACTCAGAGGTAATGAAGACATGGCAAGTATGAAGGTTTCTTCTACGGAGCCTTCCGACGCAGAGGTAATGAGGACATGGCAGGAGTGGGCTCAATGAAGAGGGGGTACATAAAACGACTCAGAGGTAATGAGGACATGAAAGTTTTATGTAGGGGGTGATTTGTTTTTGGCGAAAGTGAAACGACTCAAAGGTAATGAGGACATGGCCGTTTTGGGAATTTGTGGATCGCTTACCCTTTTTGTGCACTGGAAGTACGGGTATTGGATCATGGGGGAGGATCTCCTCCAGGAAAAAAGTTCAGAGGTATGATCATACATGACTTTCTATCTGAAAGAGTGACCGGGATGTGAGTTCAGAGGCACCGTCTGTTACATGACTCGATATTGTAAAAGTGAGTTCAGTGGCACCAGCGGGCACATGACTCGATAATCTGGAATGTTGAAAAATGAGTTCAGCGGTACCAGAGGGTACGTGACTCAGAAATTTGGAGAACTATGAAGGTGAGTTCAGTGGTACCAGCGGGTACGTGACTCGAAAATCTGGAGAATCATGAGGGTGAGTTCAGCGGTACCAGCAGGTACGTGACTCACAAATTTAAAGAATTATCGTCTAGACATAGTATTTCTTCAGGAACTTGACGTTGACGGGCAACATGAGAAAGTCTCCATTTTGCTTGGCGAGGCAGTAAGCACCGTTGGAGAATACAGCTTTGATGATGAACGGGCCTTCCCATTTTGGTTGGAATTTACCGGCGGTTTTATGCGTCCTAACCATCGGCCTCCGAACCGCCAGAACGAGATCGCCTACTTGGAATGTTCTGACCTTGTACTTCTTGTTGAAAGCTCCGAAGATTCTGGCCTGATATAGTTCGATTCGCTGTTGAGCTAACAGGCATTTCTCGTCTAGGGCCTCCAATTCCTGTAGTCGGCGATGGTGGTTTTCGTCTGTCGTCAACTGATGTGTGAGGGCGACACGGAGTGAGAGGATCTGAGTCTTTAATGGGAGGACTGCCTCACTCCCGTACACTAGGGAAAATGGTGTATTCTTGGTGGCTGTTCGAACTGTGGTACGATACGCCCATAAGCATTCGTCGAGCTTCTCGTTCCAGTCGCGCTTGTTAGAGGACACGAATTTCTTGAGTAGCTTGATTATGGTTTTGTTGAATGCTTCTGCTAACCCGTTGGCTGCTGGGTTGTAGGGTATCGAAGCAATGTTCTAAATTCGGTGCTTGTCGCAGAACCGATAAAATGCGTGGCTTACGAACTGTGGCCCATTGTCGTGAATGATCCTTCGGGGCTGTCCAAAGCGGTAGATGACATGATGCTTAAGGAAGCTGATCACGTTTAAAGTTTTCACCTCTGCCAATGGGATGGCTTTCGCCCATTTGGAGAAGTAATCGGTGACTGCGAGTATGAATCGGTGTCCTCTGGACGAAGGCGGGGTAATTGGGCCGACGATGTCCATACCTCATGCTTCGAATGGCCAGTAGGCCACAGTCGGATGTAGGAATTCAGATGGCTGGTAGATGAAGTCGGCGTAGATTTGGCAGGCTTTGCACTTTCGTGCATAATCTATTGCATCTACAACCATCGTGGGCCAGTAATAGCCCATTCGGCGAAGGCGGTCTTGCAGTTTCAGGCCAAGTTGATGGGCTCCGCAGACACCATCATGGGCTTCGCGTACGACTTCCTTGGCTTCTGTATTTGATAGACACCGAAGCAGAA
Organism: Iris pallida; assembly: GCA_029216955.1. Classification (NCBI taxonomy): domain Eukaryota; kingdom Viridiplantae; phylum Streptophyta; class Magnoliopsida; order Asparagales; family Iridaceae; genus Iris; species Iris pallida. Next base: position 2,110,880 of record JANAVB010018399.1, on the reverse strand, counting down.
AACCATCATAGGATCGGCGATACAGCATTTTCGTCTCCGTATCACAAAAAAATCTGAGAGAACGTCTTCTGATAGAAGTAGCTTCCTTCGGATTCTCTAGCAGGATGTCGTATACTATAGAGTCGATGAACGGCTGTCTCCAGTCTGGTGCTTTATCGACTGAAAGGGCGGAGTAGCTTTCAATGTATCGAACGTTATCCTTAGGACAGACCAGTTCACGACCTATTATGTCGACCTGCTGATGAGCGTAATTTGGCACAGCTAGGGAAGCGGCCAAACTAGCTAGGGCATCAGCCTCAATGTTCTAGAGTCTGGGAACATGTTCTATGAAGAATCCTCCCAGAGACGAGATGATGTCGATTGCTATTTGATGATACGGGATCATTTCTTCGTGGCAGACCTCGTACGACCCCCGAATCTGATTGACGATTAACTGCGAGTCACCGTATGCTTCAAGATACTCTACCCCCAGTTCCTTCGCAAGCCGGAGGCCAATGACCAAGGCATTGTACTCGGCCACATTATTTGAACATGGCTCTGTGAGTGAGTAGGCCCGATTGATCACCAAGCCGGAGGGAGAAATCAGCACCACTCCGACTCCAGCGACGATGTTGCCTTTGGATCCAGTTCTTGAAGCGCCGTCGAAGAATATTCGCCTGATGGCATCATGGGAGACTGTATTTGAACTGGTGACCTCGTCCGGTATTTTTTCATATACCCTAGTCGTCTCCGAACCTTGATGGGCTGCTAGAAAGTCTGCCAGAGCCTGGCCTATAACAGCCTTTTGCGGGACGAAGATCATGTGGTATGGTGATAGTAATATCACCCAGGTAGCAAGGCGAGAGCTGAGTGCCCCAGGTTTGGTCATGAGGACCCTGAAGGGGTTGATCCGCGATATCACGTGGATGGTTTGTCCCGTGACGTAGTGTCGCGTCTTCTGGATGGCGAACACGAGAGCAAGGCATTCCTTCTCTACGGCCGTGTATCGGTATTCTGGCCCAATCATCTTTCGACTGAGGTAGTATATAGCTTGTTCGTGGCCCGCATCATTGTTCTGTGCCTACAGAGCACCAAGAGAATATTCCATCGCTCGCACATAGAGCAGGAATGGCTTCCCGACAACAGGAGCTACCAGGACTGGGGGGTTCGACAAATATTCTTTGATGCTGTCGAAAGCGCGCTGGCATTCCTCATCCCATATGAAAGAGACTCCCTTCTTCAAGAGATGGGTGAATGGTTGACATCGTCCGGAGAGATTAGAGATGAATCTCATGATGTAAGCTAGCCTGCCTTGGAGGCCTCGGAGTTTGCGGAGATTTCGCGGGGGACCCATCTCTATGATTGCCTTTGTTTTCTCGGGGTCGATGTGAATGCCCTGAGAAGTGATGAAGAAACCCAAGAATTTCCCGCTGGAGACATCCAAGAATGATTTTGTAGGGTTCATCTTTAAGTTGTGTGCTCGCATTAGGTCGAACAATGTCCTGAGATCTTGCAGGTGATCTTCCTTCTAACGACATTTGACGGCGATGTCGTCGACGTAGCATTCCACTGTCTTGTGCAAGTGGTCTCTAAAGATGACGCTCATAGCTCTCTGGCAAGTAGCGCCAGCATTCCTTAAACCGAAAGGCATAACGGTGTAGCAATATGTAACAATCGGTGTTCAGAATAATGTGTGCTTCTCGTCGTCAGGGAACATCTTGATCTGGTTGTATCCTGAGAAGCCATCCATGAAGGACATACGTTCGAAACCGCAGGTGTTGTCGATCATAATATCTGTGATAGGGAGAGGGAATTCATCTTTAGGGCATGCCTCATTCAGATTTCGGAAGTCAATACATATTCGGATCTTTCCGTTCTTCTTGAGAACTGGTACGATATTGGCTACCCAGTCTGGAAGCTGCTCTTCGCGAATGAAGCCGCTGGCTATCAGTTTGTTGACCTCGACTTCAATAGCATTCATGACATCGGAGCGAAACCGTCGTTGCTGTTGCTTGACAGGTTTTACATCCGGATGAATATTGAGTTTGTAGAGTACGATCTCGGGGTCCAATCCTGGCATATCTTTATAGCTCCAGGCGAACACATCGATATACTTCTTGACGAGTTGGAGTAGCGACTCTCGCTCTTCATCTGTCAGACTCTGGATGATGAAGATTGGTTTCGGGGAGGCTTCATCACCAAGATTAACTTGTATGACCTCATCCTCAGTGGGAGGCTCTCTTTGCTCGAAACGGTTTTTCTATTGTTTATCTAGCTGTTAGGCCCACGGCTCTAGCTCGAGGGTTTTCGAAATGTCTTCATCTTCTTCATAAGCGTCGGCGAATGCCATGTTGACTGACAGGACTTGTCTGAATACGTCTCCGATGCTGGTATCCGAATCAGAAGTTGGTAACCCGGTCGAATGTGAATGCCAGTTACATTCTTCATCTGAACATTCAGGGGTCATCGTGGGTGTCACATAACCTAATCTACATCGAGTCTTGCTATAGTAGTCCCGTGGTTTGCCAGCCGGGACCGGGGGCTTCAAAGGTAATCGTCGTCCAGTACCATAGTTCAAACCCGGTGTCGTTTCCAGATCATACCCCTGTTTCTGCATGAGATATTTAGATTGGGGGCTATAAAGATACAGAGGTAGTCTTCCGGCATCCGATCCAAGGTTGACTTCTTCTATGGTGAAGGGATACGGATCGGCCTTCCGGCCGAAGATGATTGGATGGTCCTCTCCCTCGATTATTCGGTAAGCGTCTTCAGCTGGAGTAAGCTGGATTGTGGGGTAGACATTTGTCACCTGTGTGTGTAGGTGAGTGCCTATACCGTGTTCCATAGCGTACATTGTACAAAGCTTATTAAGCTCGAGGTAGTTCAAAGATAGCCCTTTATGGATGAAGTAAGGTATCTTTTCTAGAGGGATTACATCATCTGCAGAGGGAACATCAGTATGGGCAGTCACATACTTGGCTAGCTCTGGTTCCTCTTCGGCTATCCCCTGTGTGAATGAAGACTGAGAGGACGACCTGGGGAGCTTGATCGTCAGCGGTTCAGTTGATGGAGCTAAGCGTGGAGTTGTTAGCAGACTAGCGACCCCCAGTTTGGTACTCGATGTGGGGCAAGAAGTGGCTGGTTCGCTGGAAGTGTCAGACCTTGCATCGGGGTGACGACCCTTCTTGGGAAGGCATATCGTCAGTGGTTTGTCGGCAGGATTGAGCTTCTCCGTTTGGGGCTGACCGACTCTCGGCAGTCTAATTGTTAGTGGCCCCGTTGTGGATCTTGGCACTTGGCCAGACCTTGGCAGTCGGATTATCATCTACTCTTCTTGTGCCGAGAGGCTGATTGCGTCCTTACGCAGAGTGACGGTAAGGGGTGCAGACCTGTCCGGTTTGTGAGCTTGGAGGTGGATCGTCAGAGGCTCTTCTGATCCTGTGGCTGTCTCGGTACTAGCTTGTACATCTCCTTCACCAAGATGCTTCTTCGATTTTTCGTACAGGCAGGAGTCTGAGTAGTAAGATTCGACCCCTTTGAAGGGATCGATATCAGCAAATTCCGTCCTCACAAAGCCGTATTTGTCGACATATTTGAAGCACTGGTGCAGCGTGGAAGGCACGATCATATAATCATGTATCCATGGACGCCCCAAGAGGGTGTTGTAAGAAGTGTCTGCATCGATGACGTAGCAGGTGACTTCGGATTGGAGGTCGCCAATTTGACACTTCAGACGAATCTTCCCAATAGGATAGCTCCTGCCCGAATTGAAACCGCTGATGGCAGTGCTTATAGGCATCAGGCGATGCATTGGGATGTGGAGATGATGTAGCAAACCCTTCGGGATAATACTTATGGAAGAGCCAGGATCAATGTGCATCCGATCCACCATTACGTTGCCGATGTATCTAGTGTAGTATAGTGGGCGATCGTACAGATTAGTTTTGATGAGCATGTCCTGCGGAGTAAAGACGATGTTGGGCATTGCTCCCGTGCAGGCGCTGTCTTAGAGATCTGCAGGCGGGTTTTCTCCCGTGAGGTTAACTTGAGCCAGGTATGCATCGGCATTTTGGAGTGTATCGTTCAAAGCCGCACGAACATCCTTGGAGAGTCTCAGGAGCTCGTATAACGACAAATTGGCCGGTGTGTTGGCCAATTGTGCCAAGATGTCGAAGTTGTAGGGCCTCTCCAGTCCTTCGGCTGCCTCTTTTCGGAGGGATTTGTCGAAGCGAGTCTCCCTCGGTCTAGGCTTATCGGTCGTCGAAGGCTGAGCCGGTTCTGGAGCATCCGTTGTAGTGGGTTGATGATCTTCAGCTGGATTGTCAACCACAGGTTGGGATTGCGCCCCAGACTGCGTGACGACGGCTGTAGCTTCTTCGATGTTTGCCGAGATTGTGCGACAGGATCTGATTTTTCTATTCTTTTTTTTACAGATAGAAGACGATATGGGCCAAGTCACTTCGGATACCAAGCCTGCATGGATCCACATGACCTCCCCTCGTGATGTGGTGAGGGGCACTAGACCAGCAGCCTGATCTCTGGGAGGTAGAAGATTAGCAATATCTATTATCGCCAGAGGAATGGGGACCACCCCGTCTTGAGTTTCCGTCGGAGGGAAGCTGCCGAATTGTACTGACACCATATTGGTTGCCACCATTACCTCTTCAAAATCGATGGCCAAAGCGTTCGAATCGATGAGGTTTTGGATGTACCATTTCAGCTGGTAGCAGTCGTGTGTAGCATGGTGGACGTAGCGATGATAATGGCAGTACTTTGGGTTCTCCATCTCTGTCGGCCGCGGTTCCTGTCTTTGTGAAGGAAGCTAAATTCTGTCCCCTTGTATGAGCATGTCCAAGATGGGCTTGACGTGACCGTCTTCGAAGAAATAAGTGATTTGCGGCTATTGTTTATCTGCCGGTTTTGGCTCAGGTTTCTGTGCCGTGTCGGCCACCATAGCCTGCTTGCCCCTGCCGTCCCGATTGTTGGAGGGACTACCCCCATTGTCATTATTGGTGTTAGGACGCTTGCCCTTGTTCTCTCCGTCTGAGATGTGCAATCCCAGCTGGCGAGCCTTTTTCAATCGTTCTTCGGTGCTTGTGGCGCTAATGATGAACGTCTTCCAGTCCTTGAATTGACTTTCGCCCATCCAGAGACTGATTGTTGGGAGGAGTCTCTTTTCGCAAATTTCAATCAAAGAGGAATCTGGATTTCTAGAGGGCAATTTCATGGCGGTTTGGCGAAACCGCTCGATGTAGTTCCTTGTCAGCTCTTTCTCCCCTTGGACGACGTCCATGAGGGTGGACATGGTGATGTCCTGCCCTACTTCGTAGAATCTCTCCAAGAACATGCGCTTGAAGCCGGCGAAGGAGTGGATGCAGTTGTCCGGCAGGTTGCGATACCAGTCGAAGGCGACTCCTTCCAATGCCCCGATGAATAATCATGTGAGAATGGCATAGTCATGGGATAGATGGTCGGTGGTGACCTCGAAGTAAGTGATGTACCGACTTGCTGAGGTCTTGCCATCATAAGGTTTGATATTGAACGACTTATATCTTGGTGGGAATGGAACATCCCTCCATACAGCAGGGTATGGTTACCGTATTCTGAGGTCTTGAGAGTTTTCTCGAACGTGGAACATGGCTCGGAGCTCCTGGACCTCTCTTCTCGCTTCGCGTGCTTCGTCTACGGTGGTGGGGGGCATTGTTTTCGGAGGATTGTTGCCCGGGTTCGGTGCCGCTGAGTTCGAGTCCGTATTAACCGCGGGACCAGCACTTGTTTGGCCAAGCGTCCCTCCTTGGAGATTTGGAAGGGCCGCTTTGATCTCGTCTACAGACTTGATCAAGGCATGTAGTATGGCCTCTAGAGTGCCGATGCGTTGGCTATCACTGGAACCACCTTGGTTGCTGTCTGTCATGAATACCATCTTCACATGAGGAGAGATAGACGGAGCGGTAGAGGTAGCGCCCTCTGAATCGTATCCCTGTAGCGAGAAGTCATCGGGGTATGTGGGTATATTCCCTTATGTCTCAGATTCGGAAGGAACAGTACCCCCAGTCTCTGAGTTTGCCTCGTCATGGGAGTTGTGGACGTCCTCGGGGACGTCGAAATTTGCTACATCCGATGGAAGAGTTGTCTCCCCTGGCTCGTCTTCTTGGAACATCGGGTTGCTGTGGAGGCTCGGAGGGGTGCTACCCCCAGCCCCAGCAACCCCTGCGTTATGGACGACGAATCCCCCACTGTAGCAGATTTCGTCTTAGAGCGAGTACCTTGGAAAACTTCGGTGGTGGGCACCCGCTTAGATGACAGTTTTTTAGTCGCAGTGGTTGAGATCTTCGGGCTGGGAACATTCGTCTTCTTTCCCCTTCCATCAGCGGGGACTTTCCGAGCAGAGTTACAGGAGACGACGGGTAGAGCCTCATCTTTTGAAGATGGCTGTTGCAGTCTTTGAAAGACAAACTGCCGGTCTTCATGCATCGTCGTGCTATTACAGCAGCAGTTGACGATGACTTGGGTGCAGTGACGTCCGTGGGAGGACTCTTTGCATCCTGATGAATCTTCTCTTTTCTTGCGTTTGTGGAGGATGGCCTCACGCAAGTCACTTGCTTTGCTGGCTCGGGAATTTCGGGCACGCGAGTGTGTAGGCCTCCCGCCTACTCCCTGATTCGAAGGTAGCTCGTATACTTGCCTTCGTTCGTTATTGGGAGATGCTTGATGACTATCCCGCCCATTGGCCGCAGGGGGCAGGGTACGAGTAGCTTTATACAACTTTCTATTAGAGGCCCGCGTGATAATCAGCAGGACGCTCCGATAGTCAGAGGTTGGGGCAGCTAACTGGGCTTGGTGAGCCCGCGCTGCCCTAGACTTCTTTCTTTTAGCACTTACGGGTGCGTAATAGGAAGAGTCCAAGTTGGATACCACAGAGTCTAGCTTATCATCCAGAGAACCATCAGGGTCAGGACCGCATGAGAGACGGTCGAAGACTGATCGAGAGAAGCGTATAACAGACGCTATGCGGCTAGGATTGGGAACCATGCAGGCTGTCTGCATGCGGCTATCTTTAGCTGCCGGATGAGTTGTTCTTGTGCGACTAGGAGTCACGATCGTGCAGACTGGCCGCATGCGGATGGCAATTGTGGTAACCGCATAAGTTTTATCCATGCGGTTGGGAACTGTAGTCGCATAAGCTATGCGGCTGACAGATGTGGTCGTGTGAGTTTTCTCCATGCGACTGACGGATGTAGCCGCATGAGCTTTCTCCATACGACTAGCATCCTTATGCGGCTCGAATCGCATAGAGTTCCTCTTTTCCCCTGCAAGTCCAGCATCATAGTGTTTTCTTCTGTCGGACTTGGGGACAACAGAGTTGTCTACGGTCTGAAGTAGGGCCGCAGGAGAGTCTTCCCCGTCGTCTTGAGCAACAGAGGGTATCTCTGCAATCGGGATCTCCACTCCTTGTGGGCCTTTTTCGTGCGGGCTTGCTTCTGGACCGGGCCAGCACACTTGTAGAAGAGCATTTCTTCGTCAACGCCAAGCATCTCGTCACAGGAGCCAAGGCTACGTCCGATCGTCTAAGGAGTAAGACAGAGCTGCCGTCGCTTTCCCGAGCCTCTACCATCACCCCCAGAATAAAAAATAAACAATTATACTTAGATTGCTGTACCTAGGTTTTCGTCCCTAGGCTTTCTTTGTACAAGCGAGTTTGTAACATGAAGTAAAAGTCTAGTCCTCCCATAAAACTGATCTGTTCTTTTATATTTCATGGCAAACAGTCTTTAATGGTGCGACTGTTACGATCTTCGAGTGCTTTAAATAGCCGTTTTGACTTGGCTGAATTCGAAGCGTCCGGTTCATCCATTTAATGCAAATTCATTGCACGGAATTCGGAGAGCCATCCACTTGGCGCTTGGGTTTGATTTGCCTGGCCTATAAATAGTGGCATGGAGAGAGTTTGCTTCTCGTTCTCTCACTTTCTTCCAACATGAACTTGTTTACTCGGATGCATTCTGTTGATGAGATGCTCCCGAGGGTGAAGATGCGACGCAATGTCTTCATTGATGCACTTGAAGGTGACTGTTACATCCAAAAGTCAGAGTCGAGGGCTTCTGAGGCAGGCAGAAGGTGCCTGTTGCATCTAAAGATAGGGATGCCCGAGCCTCGTCTCCGTTATTCCGGAAGAGCCGTAGATCGGAATGGCGGTGCTGCGACTTTGGGGGCTCTTTCTTCCTTCAAAGTGGGTGTTGCCCACTCTAGTTGTATTGAAAGCTGCTCCTTTAGCCGCTATTTCGATTGCGATCTTCCTTGGTCTTTGGAGGATCTTTCGAAGCCTCCCCTGGCCACAGGTTGGCTTGCGGTGCTCTTCTCTTCCTCGATTTGGGGAGCACTTCCTCCAGCTAGAGGGTTGATTGCCACCCTCGTTCTGTCCAATGAATGCTTCATTAGTCGAAGCATTTAGACGGCGGTGAGCCTGGCTGGAAGAGCGGCACATAACTGGGCTGCTGAAGGGATGCATATAACTGAGCTGCCAAAGGGATGTACATAACTGAGGATGCACATGACTGAGCTGCTGAAAAGGATGTACCCTACTGAGGGCGCATGGTGGGATGCGCCTGACTGAGGGCGCATGGTTGATCGCTGTGCCTGGCTGTAGACTTAGGGTCTTTTCTTTTTATAGAAGTTCTCCTTTGTACAACCTTTTCTAGACATGTAATAGACTTTTATATGTAATAAAAAGTCCTATTTCGATGTCCCTATTTGCTGTTTTTGCTGGGTGAAGTACCTTGTCCAAGGTCTCTGGCGCATGTAGGGTTTGGCGCATAGGATTTCTGGTCCTGAAATTCCATGCTTCTACAGTCCCCTCACTCGATTATGTGGTAAGCGTCTTCCACGGGAGTAAATTGATTTACGGTGTAAACATTTGTCACCTGTGTGTGTAGGTGAGTGCCTATACCTTGTTCCATAGCATACATCGTACAGAGCTTATTAAGCTCGATGTAGTTCAAAGATAGCCCTTTATTGATGAAGTAAGGTATCTTTTCAAATGGGATTACATCATCTGTGGATGGAACATCTGTGTGAGCAGCCACATACTTGGCCAATTGTGGTTCATCTTCGGCCACCCCTGTATAAATGAAGACTGAGAGGATGACTTGGTCAACTTGATCATCAGGGATTCTGCTGGTGTAGCACCCAGTTTTTCAAATGAGGGTAATTTCGAAATTTTGTGTTTATAATTATTTAATAATAATATTTAATTCATGATATAATTTTGGTAATTTTAAATTATTTTAATATTATTTAAATCAATGACTTGTGGTTTTGACGTTTTGCTAGTGAAACCTTAGAGACTGTATGACCTAGAGCCTAACCATGTGATTATGATATTTTAATGTCATTTCTGGCCTAAGAATATTTTGCATTTGACCTCTTTGAATTATTTTGATATTTACTTTATTATTTATGATATTGTTTTGGGGTTATTTGAGTCGGGTTCGAATTTTATCTCAAGCCGACTTGTAACGGGGACCCGGGGTAACTTAAACTCTAGTTGGACCCATGCATTAGTTAGCCATGGCCCACATTTTAATTAGTCATGTTAGAAAGATTAGTCATAATCCTAATTATTAGGTTAACCATTTAGAATTTTTTTATTTGACCCTTTTACCCCCAAACCCTAACCAAAATTGTTGTAAACACTTGTAACTAAGGGAGGGGCAAACTTGTAATATTCAATGAAGGGGGGATATAACCATTGTGGCCGGCCCTAATAGGACTCCCATCTCATTTCCTTTCTTTGAGAAGTCTTCTTCCCCAAGTGCTCTCAAGCTCTCCCAAGGAAGAAGCCTTCTTCCTTGGATTTTCTCTCCTTTAGGTAATATTTCCTTCTCTTTTATTTCTCCATTTTGCATTTAGGAAAGTTTTAACCATAGGAATGACCCCCATTGTTGTGTCCCTATTTTTGTGTCCTCTTGTGTCCATTATGAGTCCTTTAGGGATTTTTATTGTATTATTGTTGGGTCTTGTGTCCATGGAGTAAACCCCCAAACTTGGACACAATTTATATTTAAAATATTGATTAAATTAATTAATTCATATTAAATCTCAGATTTGAATTTATGGAGATGTGTTCTTGAGTACTTTACATTTCATTCATGTATCTCTTATAGATGTGTTCATGTTACATATATAGATTTGTTTATGTATGTATATATATATATATATATATATATATATATATATATATATATATATATATAAAATATATATATATATATATATATATATATATATATATATATATTGTAATGAGTGTGTGTCTATATTTATATATGTAATAAATGGTTCATGATGATTATATAATCAAGTTTGTGAGTGTGGTTCCTCATATTATTATTGCTATTATTGTTGTGGATAATTAGGATATATATATATTGTGTATTCTTTTGGCTCAAACTATCTAAATCCGTCATGATTTTTATCCACGTTTTTAATTTCAGCCCTAACTTAGAATTGTCATAACATCTAGCTCAAAGTCTGGTTTAGTCTCCCATTTTTTTTAAAAGAAGCGTATTGAAGTTAGCTTTCTAAAAACATGTATTAATAGGCCTAATTCATTCTGTAACTTTCTGGAGAATTATTTGAGTGTCAGCTGTACGAAAGACAAACGCGTTCTCGGTGTTTTTGCGATTTCGGGAGTTTCCGAAAACGAAAACGCGATCCATTTGAAGTTTCGGAAAGCTAACACATAGATCTATCACATACTTTAATCCTAGAATTTAATTCATGCTGAGTTGGTACTGTATTGATTATTAGTAGGAGTTACTATTCGACATATGCATTTTGTGCACCCTTGTGTGTAATATAATGTTCTATTTGATTTTAACCTATGTTAATGTATATACATTATGTAACTAAATAGAGAATGCAAGCATGAGTAAATAGTTAAATAAATGATGTATGAGGTGTAAGTATCCTATCTAATATAAGCATGTATAAGTATGGCTTGTAATGAATATGTAGGTTCCATAGTATATAATGTATGGTGCATATAGTAGTGCAAGAGAATAAATGAATGATGAATAAATGCAAGCATGAATGTAATGTAATAATAGATGTAATGTATGCAATATACAAGTTAATGAGATGTAATGTTCTATGTTAACACAAATCCTATATTACCTCATGTACCCCTTACACTATGTTGACACTATCACACTTGACACTTTGTTCACTTATACTTTGACACTCTTTGGTATGTATACACTATGTATGTCCATTTAACCCTTACTTGCCCCTTTTCCATGTTCACATACACACACATAGCCTCTTAAATAAGTATTTATGAATATAATTAACTTAGCTACGTATGTATATTATATATATGTTAGCATATTGTATTGTAATATATAAGTTTATGCAGCCATTTGAAATGCCATGATTATAGACCTAATGTTGAATACCAATATATGCATGTGTATATATGTGTAGACATGTATAGCTTAAAGTAATAGATTATCTAGTGTATATCTAATGTGAATTCTTGCCTATTTGAGTATTGAATAATTGCATGCTATATAGAGTTGGGTGTATGTTGGCTTGTATAGCCTTGTATTGATGTGTGCTTGCTAGGATAGTCTTGGTTAGGCCTAGTAAGACTTGCTGGGTTAGGACATGACCTAGTTTGACTAGTGCAGTTGACCAGAGTTGACCAAGGGTTGACTTTGGCCTAGTTTGACCTAAATTCATGTAGAATGCATTGTTGTGCTTTATATTATCCTTCTGGACATGTTGTGACCTGTGCTGTTCTGATTAGGAGCCAGACACCTCTCCTCGGACAGTATATTTACTTTGGACATTCAGACACCAGACGAATACATTCTCTGATCTTTTCATACTTATCTGGATTATATTCTTGCTCTAGATTACTCTACTTGATACCGACACGTATCTTCACGGATTAGTACTATATGGATCCTTTCTTGAGATGTTATCCCTCTACGGGTGCATCGGGTATTTCATGTTCATGTACTTTATTATGTGCATCAGGTACTCCTTATACTCGTACTAGTTCATGTTTTTACATGTTCTCATGTGCTTCATGTGCTTCATGTGCTTTCATGTGCTTTCATGCGCTTATCATGTGCCTCATGTACTACTCATTACATGAGTTCATGTATCTTAGCTGTATTTATGTGCTTATAACATAACTTGAACGAATCCTTGTGTATTGATTGGGGCGGGGTGAGTAGAATTGGTTATGTGATCACTATCCCCTGTAGCTGTATTCACGTGCCTCCTTATTTGTATTCATGTGCCCCCAAGCCATTTACATAACCATTGTGCTCTAAATCACGTAGACTTACAGTCTCTACTATCATGTATTTACTTTCAGTTACAAAATATCTCCTGTTTACTCGTACTTCCTATTCAGCACTTCCTGTATTTTACTCTATTGTATGATTTATACTCCTAACCTGCTATGAACTGTTTTAGAGATATGTGCTAGCTCCTGTCCTCACTGGACCCGTTGATAATTTTTTACAGATAGCTTGGAGATTGCCTGCTAGCCTAGAGGAGACACATTAGAGGTTGTTTAGTTAGCTATTTTCAATTGTTTGGAGTTGTATTTACTTTATGGATTACTGTATCTGAGTTTGGAGATTTGAGATCTATTTTTGGATTTGTGTATCTTAGACACTTAGATTTCTCTCTGTTGTACCTCTTTTGGATTTCATGTTTTATCTATCCTTATCATGCTCTACCTTAGATGTGATTGAGTATGTATCTGCTATGTCACCCCCATTCGGGGAGTATAAACTTTAGCCTTATACTGTTAGATGCATGAGACCTTGGACAGCGTTCTACCGTGGACACTGCGACATAGACTGGACATACCCACTTCTCGTGCCCTAACTCTAGGGTGCGGGTCGTGACACGTTTTTAGTGGTGGCCCATGCAGGTCGAGATTCGCATTAGTACGATTTCGTAGTAGCGTAATGACTTAGTTGTACTACTACGAGCCTGCTATAGGACATATAAATTAAGATGTTAGGATGAGAGGATACTCAATCACTGTTAGGATTCCTTGAGAGATTCCAGGGATGACCCTTGAGAATCTCATTTTGAATTCCGATTTAAACTCCTTTTCCTTGTTTTGATTCATCTTTTTTCTTGATTTGAATTTGATTTTGTGGATCATTGTAGAACTTTGAATCCTGGTATTAGTTGATAATTTTGATAAAATTTTCTAGTTGTTGATTTAATTTTGTATTTAGATTAATATTTTCAAATCCAAGGTACTCAATCACACGTAGGATTCTTTGAGAGATTTCTGGGACGACCCCTGAGAAACTCATTTTGAACTTCAATTGGAATTCTTTTTCTTCTTGTTTGGATTCACCCTCATTCCTTGCTATTAAATTTAAGCTTGATGGGTTCCTCTCGTTTGAACCGATGAGAAGGAACATATCTTCATTATTCTTTCTCGCCATTATTCTCTTGTATTCTTATTTACCTCTTATCTTAAACTCTGTCTTATTACATTAATTATCCATATCTTGTCATCCCTACCAGTTGTACTTCGAAACCCTTGAATCTTCGTATCTTTTGCATGGAGAAGGCTAAGGAAGTGACGTAAATCATGTAGCTCAGAGAAGACGTAACTGGTTATTATATGATGATCTAAAGGAAATCAAATGCGGAGTGTTCCATATGGAAACTTGAGATAGAAATGTGGTAAAGGTCTCGAATAGAATAAAGAGATGTATACTGCCAATTTGGAAACAATCACATTTAGAAAAAAATTTGGGGTTATGAGATAGTTTCTAGGTGTATTCAAAACTGATAAGGATATTCAAGGTCAACCTAGATTGGAGAACCATGAAATTCTGGTTATTGATTCTTGGGAGGTTTTACCCTAAGGCTATGTAGAAGGTTAGTAATGGAAAAGAGAAGTTAATTGTGTTTAATAAGGATATTAAACAAGATATTGCGAGGAAATGACTAGCGATTGAGAGAACACAAAGTTATGGAAGTTTAGAGATTGTTGTGAAATATTTTTAGGAGAATAATATTCAAGGGTGTATGTCGAAGAAAATACGGAAGTTGATTTTATGATGGAAGATAAGTTTTGTAAGGCCTAGAGATTTAAATTAAATAATACGAGAAGAACAATTTGAACAAGTTCAAGGAATTCGTAAACGGGATTTAGAGGTTTTGGGTCAAATTTAAGACAAGGTGAAAGAACTTGGAAATTTAAATAAATAGTTAATGTTGATTCCTAAATGTGAGGGCTGTGCTTCAAGAGTGATGTTTGGAAATTGGGAATTGCCTACGGTAGTCATGGTAAGTGTTTAAGTAAAGGTTAAATTTTCATATGGAGATTGGTGAGGTAAAGATATGATTGGCAAGTTATGACCAGATGAACTTAAGAGTATCAGAAGCAGATGACTAACTCGATCATCATTATTTTTGTGTATTAATTACCACCTCTTGAACTCCCACTTTCTAATTGAGATCCTTGACGTTCCTTATCGTGACTTTGATATTCGGAATGTAATACTAGCTGTTACCCTCCAACAAATCTTATCTACAAGACCTAGACGAGCTCACCTTCGTGTTGGTATATCATGTCCCACTAAAATTCGTCTTCTTGTACTCTATTTTCTTGATATGATTTTCTGGTCAACTGGCTAAACTATAACCTCTACCATTATACTAAATTTCTTCTTATTTCAATTAGAAATCCAGCCTTGACTCAATTCTTTCGACCCGACATGTGATGATGTTCTGCTTGTTTCCTTAGATGCTTAACCTTGTACCTTATCTGATTACTTGACCCGTTGGTTAAGAAACTTGGACTATGTAATTCCTTTCATCATTACCACCCTTATATCTTGTGCTGCTAAATTAGCCTTAGTTTTGCAAGCTTATCTATTTTCGAGCTTGGTCATGACATGTTTTATTGGGTGGCCACCCACTAACATATTGTCTAATCAGAACCGGTACATGATGGTCTGATCAACCTATTGCACTTTGGTTCACTTTTTCATGTATCAATCTACGAGAATGGAGACATAGTTAAACTTGACCCTAGAGTCTCATTCGCGACAGCCTTGACAATTCTCCTTGAAATCTTTTCATCGCCTATGAACCTCGTATTAGTACTCAGTCGAATTAAATTTAATCATGACCTGAATCTTCATCATTGGATGCTCGTGCTCATACTTTGATTTCATTGATTTTCCTTCTTGCCCAAATCTCGTTTTATCCCGAAATTGATCAACTTAGATCGTGTCAAGACAAAAATCTATTTGTGATTTGTTGTGCCTAAATTTTCAATTTTTGCCATTTTATGGAATAGTAACCTTTTAATAATTTCTTAGTTGCTTGTTAATGACCAATTTTTATATAGGATGGTAGACAGCCCTACAACCTTGATGATTGTTGTTCCCTTACCTTTCCAATTAGGACACCCTAGATTGTTTGTGTGTTGATACCATAGTATTTTTTTGACCTAGAATGATTAGTGTACCTAGGTGAGACTTCCAACTGCTATGGTATGCCCTGACCTTGTATACTATTCCTTCAAATTGCATGATTTTGATAAATTTTCTTAAGACCTTGATTGTTGGAAAATAGGGACGTCACCCCATTAGTATCTGTTGTAGATATATATAGGTTAGTCCTTGATGTGGGGATGTGTGTCTATAAATATGTAGCTTATGAGATTTATGAGAGATTATAGTATCAGCCTTGATAGGATGTACTAGTCTTTTGGTGAGTATAAATGTGTTATGAGAGATAGGGGACTATATGTCTTAGTAATGCATCGTCCTATGCTAATAGAATGTATTAATAGATGGTTAATAGGAAGATAATAGTTTGAGCATACCTATAGCCTATGATCAGTTCCTTTCCATCCTTAGTTAAGACCACTTTAAAATAGGTCCAGTCCCTTGGATATAGGTTCCAGTCCATATTTTATTGAAGTTCCATTACCGTCGTACAGCAGAGCAGTATTGGAGGTATTCCTAGATTGACACTATCTAGATGTCCGTTTATTATTCTAGTGTTAGGAAGTGTTACCTTAGATATTGGGTAGGTTAGAGGCTCTAGAAGGAGTACTATCGATCTTAAATTTCGAGGACTAAATTTTTCTAAGGTGGGTAGAGTTGTAGCACCCAGTTTTCCAAATGAGGGTAATTTTAAAATTTCGTATTTATAATTATTTTAATAATGATATTTAATTCATGATATGATTTTGGTGATTTTAAATCATTTTAAAATTATTTAAAGCAATGACTTGTGGTTTTGACATTTTGCTAGTGAAAACCTAGAGACTGTTTGACCTAGAGCCTAACCATGTGATTATGATATTTTAATGTCATTTCTGGCCTAAGGATATTTTGCATTTGACCTTTTTGAATTATTTTGATATTTATTTTATTATTTATGATATTGTTTTGGGGTTATTTGAGTCGGGTTCGAATTTCATCTCAATCCGACTTATAACGGGGACCCGGGGTAACTTAGACTCTAGTTGGACCCATGTATTAGTTAGCCATGGCCCACATTTTAATTAGTCATGTTAGAAAGATTAGTCAAAATCCTAATTATTAGGTTAACCATTTAGAGTTTTTTTTATTTGACCCTTTTACCCCCAAACCCTAACCAAAATTGTTTTAAACACTTGTAACTAAGGGAGGGGCAAACTTGTAATATTCAATGAAGGGGGGATATAACCATTGTGGCCGGCCCTAATAGGACTCCCATCTTATTTCCTTTCTTTGAGAAGTCTTCTTCCCCAAGTGCTCTCAAGCTCTCCCAAGGAAGAAGCCTTCTTCCTTGGATTTTCTCTCCTTTAGGTAATATTTCCTTCTCTTTTATTTCTCCATTTTACATTTAGGAAAGTTTTAACCATAGGAATGACCTCCATTGTTGTATCCCTATTTTTGTGTCCTCTTGTGTCCATTATGTGTCCTTTAGGAATTTTTATTGTATTATTGTTGTGTCTTGTGTCCATGGAGTAAACCCCCAAACTTGGACACAATTTATATTTAAAATATTGATTAAATTAATTAATTCATATTAAATCTCAGATTTGAATATGTGGAGATGTGTTCTTGAGTACTTTATATTTCATTCATGTATCTCTTATAGATGTGTTCATGTTACATATATATGTGTATGTATGTAACTAAATAGAGAATGCAAGCATGAGTAAATGGTTAAATAAATGATGTATGAGGTGTAAGTATCCTATCTAATGTAAGCATGTATAAGTATGGCTTGTAATGAATATGTAGGTTCCATAGTATGTAATGTATGGTACATATAGTAGTGCAAGAGAATAAATGAATGATGAATAAATGCAAGCATGAATGTAATGTAATAATATATGTAATGTATGCAATATACAAGTTAATGAGATGTAATATTCTATGTTAACACAAATCCTATATTACCTCATGTACCCCTTACACTATGTTGACACTATCACACTTGACACTTTTTCACTTACACTTTGACACTCTTTGATATGTATACACTATGTATGCCCATTTAACCCTTACTTGCCCCTTTGCCATGTTCACATACACACACATAGCCTCTTAAATAAGTATTTATGAATATAATTAACTTAGCTATGTATGTATATTATATATATGTTAGCATATTATATTGTAATATATAAGTTTATACAGCCATTTGAAATGCCATGATTATTGACCTAATGTTGAATACCAATATATGCATGTGTATATATGTGTAGACATGTATAGCTTAAAGTAATAGATTACCTAGTGTATATCTAATGTAAATTCTTGCCTATTTGAGTATTGAATAATTGCATGCTATATAGAGTTGGGTGTATGTTGGCTTGTATAGCCTTGTATTGATGTGTGCTTGCTAGGATAGTCTTGGTTAGGCCTAGTAAGACTTGCTGGGTTAGGACATAACCTAGTTTGACCTAGTTTGACTAGTATAGTTGACCAGAGTTGACCAAGGGTTGACTTTGGCCTAGTTTGACCTAGATTCATGTAGAATGCATTGTAGTGCTTTATACTACCCTTCTGGACATGTTGTGACTTGTGCTGTTCTGATTAGGAGCCAGACACCTCTCCTCGGACAGTATATTTACTTTGGACATTCAGACACCAGGCGAGTACATTCTCTGATCTTTTCATACTTATCTGGATTATATTCTTGCTCTAGATTACTCTACTTGATGCTGACACGTATCTTCACGGATTAGTACTATATGGATCCTTTCCTGAGATGTTATCCCTCTACGGGTGCATCGGATATTTCATGTTCATGTACTTTATCATGTGCATCAGGTACTCCTTGTACTCGTACTAGTTTATATTTTTACATGTTCTCATGTGCTTCATGTGCTTTCATGTGCTTTCATGTGCTTATCATGCGCTTCATGTACTACTCATTACATGAGTTCACATATCTTAGCTGTATTCATGTGCTTATAACATAACTTGAACGGATCCTTGTGTATTGATTGGGGCGGGGTGAGTAGAATTGGTTATGTGATCACTATCCCCAGTAGCTGTATTTATGTGCCTCCTTATTTGTATTCATGTGCCCCCAAGCCGTTTACATAACCATTGTGCTCTAAATCACGTAGCCACTTACAATCTCTACTATCATATATTTACTTTCAGTTACAAAATATCTCCTGTTTACTTGTACTTCCTATTCAGCACTTCCGGTATTATACTCTATTGCATGATTTATACTCATAACCTGCTATGAACTGTTTTAGAGATATGTGCTCGCTCATGTCCTGACTGGACCCGTTGATAAATTTTACAGATAGCTTGGAGAATGCCTGCTAGCCTAGATGAGACACATTAGAGGTTGTTTAGTTAGCTATTTTCAATTGTCCAGAGTTGTATTTACTTTATGGATTACTGTATCTGAGTTTGAAGATTTGAGATGTATTTTTGCATTTGTGTATCTTAGACACTTAGATTTCTCTCTGTTGTACCTCTTTTGGATTTCATGTTTTATCTATCCTTATCATGCTCTACCTTAGATGTGATTGAGTCTGTATCTGCTATGTCACCCCCATTCGGGGAGTATAAACTGTTTAGCCTTATACTGTTAGATGCATGAGACCTAGGACAGCGTTCTACCGCCGACACTGCGGCGTAGGCTGGACGTACCCACTTTTTGTGCCCTAACTCTAGGGTGCGGGTTGTGACAGCTGGTGGAGCAGAACGTGGAGTCGTTGGCAAACTAGCGACTCCCAGTTTGGTACTCGATGCTGGGCGGGGAGTTGTTAGCTCGCTAGAAGCCCCCGACTTTGCATCGGGGTGACAATTCTTTTTGGGAAGACGTATCATCATTGGCTTGTCAGAGGGATTGAGCTTCTCCGTTTGTGGCTGGCCGACTCTAGGCAGTCTGATTGTCAGTGGCTCTGTCATGGGTCTTGGTGCTTGGCCGGATCTTGGCAGTCGGATTATCATTTGTCCCTTTTGTACCGAGAGGCTGATTGTATCCTTACGCAGAGCGGCCATAAGGGGTGCGGTCTTGCCAGGTTTACGAGATTGGAGGTGGATCGTTAGAGGTTCTTCTGATCCTGTGGCTGTCTCAGTTCGAGCTTGCGCATCTCTTTCGTCAAGGTGCCTCTTCGACTTTTCGTATAAGCAGGAGTTTGAGTAGTAGGATTCGACCCCTTTTAAGGGATCGATGTTGGCAAATTTTTTCCTTACGAAGCCGTGTTTGTCGACATACTTGAAGCACTGGTCACTACAAGAAAATATGGTTTCTGTGACATGTAAAGTTGTCACAGAAGTTATGAAACTCGTCACAATACATCTTCTGTGACGAGTACAGTGACGACATACTTTCGTAGCATATACCTCCGTAGCTAAAAGAATAAGTGACGACTAAAAGACGTTGTCACAGAAAGTTATCTACTGTGACAAGAATCTGTTGTCAGCGATAGTGTACTTTTTGTGACAACAAATGCGTACCTAAAATGTTATAAGTGACGCACAATATTGTCACAAATAGCATTTTATTATAATTAAAAATAAATATTTTTTTATAAAATAATAAAAATTATTTCTGTGACGACATTTGATATCACAAAAATATTTTAGTAACAATTTTATTGTTGTCACAATAAATATATTTGTTTAGTGACAAGTACATGTCATCATTGTAAACACTTGCAGTAACATTTTATTGTTATCACTGTATACTTATATGTTTAAATGTTGTCACCGTAGTGTACACTTTATATGTTTGGTGGCAAATCAATTTTGTCATGAGATATCTTTTTTTGGTCATTGTTATTATACATTGAAACACAACACACAATATAATATCACACAATTCTTTAGAAGAAGGTATGCATGATTGTGCTCATCTTCCAAGAACACCCTCATCGGCTTTCCAATGTAAACCAGAACTAATTCCAATGTGAACCCTTGACAAATTCTAAAAGCCCTTTATATAGACAATAACAACCTGAAAAGTAATTATATCAATCCTCATAAAGTAATTATATTGCTCCGTAAAATTCAGTACATATAACATGAAGAGAAGTAATATTTAGTACTTATCAAATAAAAGAGTATCCAAACTAGCTGGTACATAAAACCTAGAGTAATCTATAAATATAAACTGATGATCAATTGCATATGCAGCTCCTGTCTTGGTGACGATCAATCTTTAATGACCTGCATAATTGATAAAGAGACTGTTTAGAATATTATGTAAGTATATACAAGACAAAAATTATGAATTCAATAGCAGCAACAATGAGGTAAAAACCCTAAACAAAAAAAGAAAGGAATAATATATATTTGTAGGCGCTGCGTTATGACAAGGAGATGTAGATTTGACTGTACAAATAATAATTATATGATTAGAAAAATAAATCTAAAATCCATAACAAAAAACTATGAACTCTTATACCATTTCGCGCACTTCGTGTAACTCTTCCACCTCGTCCACCTCGATAACAAACCATTATCTGCTTTGAAAAAAATAATTAGTATACTAAAAAATCTTAAAGCATAGATTTGCAGATGTTGGAAAGTTAATAGTAACTGAAAAGACAATATGATATCGTTAATCATCAGATGTACTTTATCCTGCAATGCCTAAATAAAAAATCCTTGGTAAATCATTGCAGACAATAGCATAAAACAATAATCCATAATGTGAGTAATGTATTACAATTCCATGGAAAAGACCCTAAAAAAATGCTCATGAAGAAATATCAACATCAAATTTTTATTAAAAAAATTTAATGGTCGCATGAGTTCACAGTTAGGAACATAGGAATGCTTGAAAATCTAGTATGCTCAATGCAACACCAATCACTTGTTACAGGTTTCTCCATAAAACACTGGATTGACGTCAGCATGAAAGTGCTTCCAAAATGTGTCAATCTTCTTATGATTCTCTATCTTCACTATTATGCAAGAACCAGATCTTACATCGGTTGGAAAAAAAAGGGTTCACATCTGATGGTATCATACACCATTAGTAATATATTACAAACTAAATTTACTTTGTATTATCACTTTCTGGTTATCAGAAAGTTAATAGTAGATATAATACAATATATAAAATCCTTCCATGGAGCCTTTGTAATATAAATTATGTCGGCTCCAGTGAGCTCAATTAAATCTAATCAGCAAGTTGGTACCAGATAAGAACCACCAATTCAGTACTGCAATCATTGAAGGTGAAAATCTGGGAGAAGTTTTTTAATTCTTAAGATGGAAGAGATTCAAAAGAAATAAAATAATGATATTGCAGTTTTTATAATTTAATTTGCACTTGCAATTGATATAAGATTATTTCATATTGCTTGAAAAAGTATGAGAACGATAATAGACATGAAGAAGTGAGAAGAGAATAGCAGTATACTAGAGAGTGAAGGACCAACATTAATATTTATCATCAATCCAAAGCAAATAGTTGTAGGCTCTGAGGTTTAAGAAACTTTGTAGGCTCTGAGCAGTATACTAGAGAGTGAAGGACCAACATTAATATTTGTTGCCTCTGAGGTTTAAGAAAGTCAAGAAACTTTGGCCAATCCCACATCAAGGTAATGTAGTTTAGTTGATCTACAAGTTCTACTAAATGACATGTAAAATGAATCCTTCCACTGAATAGATGCGTCAGAAAATCTGGACTAGGACACAGAGCTTATAATGTAACACAGTCTTTTTATGAACATGGAATTGGATATATTGCTTGTGATAACTGATGCCAACAACGAATTCTCAATTTTGAATGAAATTAGGTCCATCCCATACTTTTTATTCCATCATGCCAATTATCTGTTATTGTAACTACCTTCAAAAAACTAAAACATGAGTTATAAAGTGGTTGGTAGTTTTATGCTACAATACATTAGCTCTCTCCTACAGACACAATGAAGTAGTGTGCACTGCACAACACACCACACCTGTACTGCAACGGAAGGTTACTACCATGTTGTTGTATATTTCTGTACACTTTTATGGAGGTAGTATTATATGTTTTACTTCGTCTTTATTATCCTTAGTTTAGTCCCACATCGGGAAACTTCTAGGAAGGGAGGCATACTTTCTCCATTATATTGTCGAGCCAACATCTCAACTGTGTTGGTCATTTAATGGAAATTACTGATTTAACTCATAAACCCTCACAAATAAGTAATTACAATATTTCCACTGTAAATAGCAAAACTAGAGCAGCTCTGGTTTATACAAGAGATGTCACTTTGCCTACAATACCAGCATATCCTGAAAGTGAAATTCAAAGGAAAATATATAAATTCAAAGAAGTGAGGAATATACTGAATCCTTCCAAATTTTCTTAAACACTAATGGAAGTGAATCATTGTAATGCATATCTAACCAATTTTCAAGCAATTACAATGTTTCCACCAATTTTCAAGCATCAACTTGGTCAGGATCCAATTGTAGGCCTAACAACTTTAATAAAAGATACAAGTATTCTAACATCAAGCAAAATGTAAATGTCAAAAGTTCACTCTATATAAAGAGAACAATGGAGCATGTTAAACATACAATTTTGCATGAAGAGAGCGTACTTCGTTGCAATTTCTCACAAGTATCCTACATAAATGTCTGGTTAGAAAGTATAGAAAGGTAATGCCATTACCCCCTCTTAACCTGCCAAACATCAAGGGAATAACTTTTACTGACATAGCAAATAAGACCTCAATCAGTCAGGATAGATCTTCAAAGAGAGGTCCTTCACTTTCATGTTTGGTTGGAAACTGAAAATTTTCCCTTAGACTCTCTTCATTGTGGCAACATCAAGAAGGGATTTCACTGACAGAGGTTAAGACTTCCAGCAGACATAAATATATGACATCAAGAAGGGATTTCATGTTTTGAAGCTGCAACCAACATTGATGAGGTTAAGACTTCCAGCTGACAGGAAACATCCTCGAGTCGGCTGATTCTTAATGCCAAAGAAGTACATTCGATCACTGGTATGTATATGACATAAATATATTTCCTGACCTGAGCTTATCCCATCTCGGTCAATAGATGTAAGTATGATAACATTAGACTAATTGGATCCATAATTTTGTGGACAAGGGGATAGACTCATATAGGCTTGCGTCCTGTTCAATTAAAGTGTAGAGACCCATTATGAAAATCAGACAATTTCAGGTAACTCAATAATGCCTATTATGAAATTTACAATTCAGCATGATCCTGGACCTATCTATGCCAATGATAAATAGGATATCATAGTTATTTCATATGGAGTATATGTTAATGGAACATGTTACTAAGAGGATAAGGGCGCATCAACTAAAAATTTACCAGATATATGGAATGGTTACACCAATTGGTTGAGATGTTGGTTCCATTTAAGGCCCTTGTATATGTTTTGGTTTTGGCGGTTTCATGGATTTGGATTCAAGTTTCCATTTCAATGTATAGCATATATGCATTTGGAAACAGAGAAGTTTGGAAGTCCAAATCTGAATGTTTTGAAAATATATCTTTTACTTGATACAATACACTTAATCATACTTTCTTCATGAAACTGTAAGACTGATTCCAACCAAATGGAATGTATTATATTTGTATAAAACTATGATCATGAAAACATAAAGACATTTTGGAGGGTAATGATGCAAGCTTATGGTTAGTAGGAACTTCCATACTGCTGAATAATCTGGCTAACTTTTGTGATGATTACAACCAGCTACCCAAGTTACTCGAGGGAAAGGTTGTTTTTGCTAATTTTGTTACTTTCCTACTAAACAAAGGACCTGGTAGATGGAGCGGAGCAGCCATTGTCTCACTATAGTATTCAAGCTCAAAGAAATTGATGTTTCTTGAAAGCTAACAAAATTGAGTGTTTTGTCAAAGGAACTTTGAAGTGTCGTTGTTCTTTCAAGAAACAATACATCTTCTGTATACATCAATCCATGAACATAACTTTGTCGAAGGAACTTTGATAAGTTGGACCCTGTAGTTCATGTCTTAGTAGCATAAAGGATCTGCCAGCCCTTTTAGAAAGTGGAGGCTTTAATCTAAACGACATAAATAACCATGAACATAACTGCTACTGGTTCCTATACTATCTCCATGATTGCACAATTCTCACATATTTGTTAGTTTCCTTGAAATTCATACTAATGAGCCAGATGTCTAATTCAGATATTAGCACAAGATGACTGGAAACATATAAAGAATTATTCACAATATTTAGTTATTATGGATAATAAGTAACTTACGAATAGGTTATAAGTAAGCTAAAAACATACTATCTGTAGAGCAGAAACCGGACCCAACCCTTTTGCTTGTTGTTGGGCTTGAACATGTTTCCATAGGTTATGCTTGCTAGGATGGTTCCTTTGAACAATTAACATGGCATGCCTCTCTAATTGGCATCTGCATCAATAACAAAAATAATGTCAAAAAAATTAATAACAGTTTTGATATATGATAAACAGGTGGAGCATTTCAGTTATTAGCATCTAGCTACTATCTACTGGAACTTCACTTAATTCACTTATTTGACAAAGTCTGAAGGTCATGCACTTAAAGTTTCATAGGAATGCTATTCATCCGGCCTAATTCTTGGTAGACTACTATAGAACTAATGGAGCATTCACAGTTAGCAAACAGAAAGCAAAGGTTCAATAAAGACATACACTTAGCAAGTTTGCATAATAAACCTTTAAATGCAATAGTTTACAAATGGGGTAAACATATATGGTTCCAAGATGATGCTTTTAATATTATTTTGAGAGAAATCAACATGACGTTAAAATGAGAATAATCAGAAATGACTAGTAGAATAAAGAATATATGGTATCCTTATGGAGGAAGAGCAAAAAAACTAATTTGTGGTACATGTCCATTATTAAGTTCATTAATTTTAAGATCTTCATGCTACAAAGTAATACAAACTAAAATAGTAGAGGCTCTCGGCATGTGTAGAACCTTAATATTTCTAACTAAACTTGCTATAATTCCACCTTGTGCTTCTCAATTCATGGTAAATCAATCTACGTGACTACTTTTGAAATTTGGTAAACTGGCATTGCTTATGATTTCAAAAAAGGTCTCAATGAAAATCCACTTAACAAAGTAAAATACGTAAACTACAACAGCGAAGTGTAGTCGAAATTATAGAAGTGTAGTCAAAATTACTACTCTGAACTAGTGATACTTTGAACATATGATTGACTACTACAACAACTAAGGGTAGTCGAAATTATAGAAGGAATGCACATACAACCATACCACATCTGTCGAGTCGAATGCTCCATGCATCAAGTCCAACTTCAAGAATTGCAACATCAACCTAAAAACCCAAGTTGGACATTAAAACAAAACAGAAGAAAATAACATTAATGAAATAAAATTTACACTTGAAGCTCGACAAGGAACCTCCTCTTGAGACATATCAACAAACACGTGGTGAGCAGATCGAACAACTTGATGGCCTTGACAGGGGCGGCACGGCAGGCCTGGATCTATTGGCCGTTGCGGGCGATGCCAAGTCCGGTGAGGTCAAAGGAGGAGGAGGAGGGCTTGGGGTCGGCAGAGGGGTCTATGAAGTGCTCGAATTTGGGGAGCTTGAAGCCGGCGACGTCCTGGCGGGAGCAGACGCAGAGGAGGCAGATCAGACAGAGTGGAGGACGAAGTGGCAGACGGAGTCGTCAACGGGCTTCTCGGCCTGGGTGTGCATGGTGTCTCCCATGAACTCCTTGGCGGAGATGATGTCGACGACGATCTTTCCCTAAAATGTCCTCACCGAAACTCTCCGATTCTTTGAAAGCTACAAGAAGAAACCCTATTTTTTCGTTAATATGGAACCTTGAAAGAAGTGTAGATAGATGCAGAGAGAGGGAGGGAGAAGAAGGGATTAGAGCTTTGGACCTCGCAGACGACGATCCCGTCGGCAGAGTCGTCCGAATCGTCCCTGGCGGCCTTCTTGTATGGCGGAGCTCCGTCTCCGTCGCCGGATTCCTCGTCGTCTCGCAAGTGCAAAAATCTAAAAATGTCCTTATCAAAGCTGCTTCTGCATTTTTATCTTAGAAAAGGGCAAATTATAAAAGAGTGGGAACTAAAAAAATTGAGGGAAATGAAATTTTGTTTATTTAACTTTTTTCAAATTACTTTAAGTTTTTGTTACAAGAAATAAATTTCTTCTTTGTGACTAATACTTTTATGTGGCAAACAGTTATTTTGTAACTAAAAGAAACTTTTAAGTGACAAGAATAAAATTTTAATCTTGTGGCTAATACTTTTATGTGACAATAATATTTTCTTGTAACTATAAAAAACCCTTAAGTGACAAGTATTTTTACTTATCACACATAACTTCTCTTTGACATAAGTCTAAAATTTAAAATTTATTTCACTGACAACATTAAGCGACGACCAATAAAAACATGGTCACTAAATGATTTAACTGTGTGACGAAAAAAAATTGTTGTCACAGAATCAAATTATGAGTGACAACAAAAATTATTTGTCACAAACATCTCTCTTTTAGTGACAAGTTTGACACTTGTCACAAATTACTTGTCACGGAAATCCGCATTTCTTGTAGTGGGTGCAGCGTGGAAGGCACGATCATGTAATCGTGAATCCAAGGGCGCCCTAGAAGGATATTGTAGGAAGTGTCCGCATCTATGACGTAACAGGTCACTTCTGACTGAAGATCGTCAATTTGGCACTTCAAGCGAATCTTCCCAATTGGGTAGCTACTGCTCGAATTGAAACCATTGATGGCGGTGCTTGTTGGCGTCAGGCGATACATAGGGATGCGAAGATGATGTAACAGACCCTTCGGGATGATGATTATGGAAGAACCAGGATCAATGTGCATCCGATCCACCTTTACGTCACAGATGTATCCAGTGTAGTATAACGGATGATCGTACAGGTTGGTTTTGATTAGCATATCCTATGGAGTAAAGACAATGTTGGGCATCGCTTCTGTGCAAGCGTTGCCTTAGAGATTTGTAGGCGGACTCTCTCCCGTGAGGTTAACCTGAGCTAGATATGCGTCGGCATTCTGGAGTGCATCATTTAAAGCCACTCGAACATCTTTAGAAAGTCTCAGGAGCTCGTATAATGACAATTTGTTCGGTGTGTTGGCCAATTGTGCCAGGATGTCAAAGTTGTAGGGCCTTTCCAGCCCTTGAGGTGCCTCTTTTCGAAGGAATTTGTCAAAGCGAGTCTCCTTCGGCCTAGGCTTATTGGTCGTCGGAGGTTGGGAAGGTCCCAGAGCGGCGGCAGTGGCCGACGGATGTTCTTCAGCCGAGCTATCTGGTGTAGGTTGGGATTGAGCACCAGACCGAGTGACGACAGCTGTAGCTTCTTCGACATCTGCCAAAATCGTGCGGCAAGATCTGACTTTTCTACTCTCCTTCTTGCCAATGGGGAGTGGTACAGACTGAGTCACCTCAGGTACCAAGTCTGGATGGACCCATATGATCTTTCCTCGTGATGTTGTGAGGGGTACTAGACCAGCAGTCTGATCTCGAGGAGGTAGAAGATTAGCAATCTCCATCATCGCCTGTAGGATGGGTACCACGTCGTCTTGAGTCTCTGTCGGAGGGAAGCTGCCAAACTGTACGGATACCATATTGGCTGCCACGGTCACCTCTTCGAAGTCAATGGCCAGAGCCTTCGAATCGATGAGATATTGGATGTATAGCTTTAGTTGGTAGCAGTCGTGTGTAGCATGGTGGACGTAGCGATGGTAGTGACAGTAGTTTGGGCTCTACATTTCTGCCGACCGAGGTTCCCGTCTTGGTAGAGGGAGCTGAATTTTATCTTCTTGTATGAGCATGTCCAAGATGGGCTTGACATGGCCGTCTTCGAAGGAGTAAGTCATTTACGGCCATTGCTTGTCTGCCGGTTTTGACCCAGGTTTCTAGGCTGTGTCGGCCACCATAGCCTGCTTGCCCTTGTTGTCCCGATTGTTGGAAGAGTTACCACCATTGTTGTTGTTGGTATTGGGGCACTTGCCCTTGTCCTCTCCCTCCGAGATGTACAATCCCAGTTGGCGAGCCTTCTTCAACCTGCCTTCGGCGCTAGTGGCACTGATGATAAACGTTTTCCAGTCCTTAAATTGACTTTTGCCCATCCAGAGGCTGATTGTTGGGAGCAGTCTCTTTTGGCAAATTTCAATTAAGGAGGAATCTGGATTACCAGACGGTAACTTCATTGCGGTTTGGCAGAACCGCTCAATGTAGTTCCTTGTCAGCTCCTTCTCCCCTTGAACGACGTCTATAAGGGTGGACATTGTGACGCCATGTCCTACTTCGTAGAATCTCTCGAAAAACATGTGCTTGAAGCTGGTGAAGGAGTGGATGCAGTTGTCTGGCAGGTTACGGTACCAGTCGAAGGCGACCCCTTCCAAGGCCCCGATGAATAATCATGTAATGATGGCATCGTCATGGGGCAGATGGTCGGTGGTGACCTCGAAGTAAGTGATGTACCGACTTGCGGAGGTCTTTTTCTTCGTATGGATTGATATGGAATGGTTTATACTTTGGTGGGAAGGGAACATCTCTCCACGCAGTGGGATACGGTCGTCGTATCCTAAGGTCTTGGAAGTTTTCTCGGGCGTAGAACATGGCTCAGAGATCCTGGACCTCTCTTCTTGACTCTCTGGCCTCGTTTGCAGCGGTAGGAGCCGATATTTCATGAGGATTATTGCCCGGGTTCGGTGTCGCTGAGTTCGAGTCCGCATTGATCGCGGGACCCAAGTTTATTTGGCCAGTCGTCCCTCCTTACAGAGCAGAGAGGGCTGCTTTGATCTCGTCCACCGATTTGACCAAAGTGCGCAGTATGGCCTCCAGAGTATCGATGCGTTGACGATCACTGGGACCGTCTTGTTCGTCGTTTGTCATGAATGTCGTCCTCACATGAGTAGAAGTGGAAGGGACGGTGGACGACGTGCCCTCCGAATCATACTCCTGTACCGAGAAGTCATTGGGGTATGTAGGAATGTTCTCCTCTGGTTCGGACTCAGAAAGAATAGTACCCCCAGCTTCAGAGCTTGCTTCATTTTGAGAGTCGTGGACGTCCTCGGGGACGTCGGCACCTGCTTATCTGATGGGAGAGTTATTTTCCCGGGCTCATCTCCTTGGAACCTCGGATTGAAGTGGATGTTCGGAGGAGTGCTACCCCCAGTTCCAGCGACCTCCAGTGATGTGGATGATGAATCTCCCACTGTAGCAGATTTTGTCTTTGAACGGGTACCTTGGAAAACTCCGGTGGTGGACAACCGTTTAGACGATAGTTTTTTAGTCACAGTAGTTGAAATCTTCGGGCTGGAAACGTTTATCTTCTTCCCTCTCCCATCGGCAAGGATTTTCTGAGTAGAGTTGCAAGAGACGATGGGAGACGCCTCATCCCCTGAGCTCGGCTATTGTAATCTTTGGAAGACGGACTGCCGGTCTTCTCGTACCGTCGCGCTGTTGCAACAACAGTTGACGATGACTTGGGTGTAGTGACGTTCGTGGGAGGACTCTTTGCACACCGAGGCCTCTTCTCTTTCCTTGCGTTTGTGGAGGATAACCTCACGCTAGTCAGATGGGCCTGGAACGACCATATTTGCTTCCTGGGTTTTGGGAGACTTTTTAGAACCACTCTGTCCGTATGCCGTCGGGGGCTAGACTCGAGTGGTTCTGTACAACTTTCTATCAGAGGCCCGTATAACGGTATATAGAACGCTCGGATAGTCAGAGGTCGGGACAGCAGACTGAGCTTGCCAAGTTCGTACTGCCCTAGACTTCTTCACTCTAGTGCGTGAGGGCACATAGTAGGAAGAGTCTAAGTGGTGCTGCAGAGAGTCAGACATATTTTTTCGGGATCATGAGAGATCAAAACCATAGGAGAAGCGATCGAAGACTGAGCCTGAGCTGCGTAGAGCGGCAGCATGCGGCTGGAATCAACAGTCTTCATACGGTTGGCAATCGTAGCAGCATGGGCTTTCTTTATGCGGCTGGAAGTCTCGGCCACATAAGTATTCTTCATGCGGCTGGAAGTTTCGACCGCATGAACATCATGCATGCGGCTGGCAATCTTGGCCGCATGAGTGTTCAGCCTGCGGCTAGTACCTTTGTTCGGCTTCTTTTTGGAGTACATAGAATCACTCTTTGCCCCTGCAAGTCCAGCATCATAGTACTTTCCTTTGTCAGACTTGGGGACCGCAGAGTCTTCTATGGCTTGAAGTAGGGTCGCATGAGAGTTGCCTTCGCCGTCTTGGGCAGCAGAGAGTACTTCATCCAGAGCTTGGGGAGGAGCAAATGATTTTGGCCTCCACTTCCTGCGAGCTTTCTTTGTGCGGGTTCGCTTCTGGACTGGGCCAGCGCTCCTGTCGGAGAGCATTTCTTCAAACGGCTGTAGGTCGAAGAGGATGACCATCTTCTGTTGTGTGGAGCCAAGTTTGGCTGCATCTGATTGCGTCACCAACTTCTCAGCCGTAGAGAAGTTTGTCCCCAGCAGAGTCGCTATCGCGTTTGCCATGAATTATAAAAGAACAGAACAATTATATCAGAGGACTGGACTTTTACTTCACAATATAAACTTCGCTCATACAAAGAAAGCCTAGGGACGAAAACGTAGGTACAACAATCTAAGTACAATTGTTTAGTTTTTCTGGGGGGTGACGATAGAGGCTCAAAAAAGGGACGGCAGCTCTGCCTTACTCCTTGGACGATCGGATGCAGCCTTGGCTCTGGTGAAGAAATACTCTTGGACGTGCGGGGAGACTCCCTTGCGCCTTTGGTTACTGGATCTCTGGATGTCTCTGTAGTGCTCTCTCTCTCTCTTCTCTGCTCCCCTCTCCTGAATTCTCCAGGGTTTGTAAGGGAATGGCACCTTGCTATTTATAGAAGTGGGGGTGTGATCCTTAGAGTTTGCAAATGATTGCCTTCTTCAGAAGTCGGCGGTCAAGGATCAATTAATCTGGGCCATTTATTCTGATGGTAGCAAATCTAGGTAATTAATGTGGATTGCATCAAATCTCTGTGGACAATAAATGTTGATTGCCATAAATATTCGTGATTTGTGATAGCCTGCCACGTGTCCAATTTGCTTGATTTGATTTGATCTGGGTAATTATGACGATCGCAACAAATCTGATTTTGTTAGGATTTGTTAGCACCCATAATTCTAGGAAAGATAAGACTGCCACGTGTCTCAATTGTAGCAAAGAGCGCCACGTGTCTCAACTGGACCGTCCTGACCGAGCCACATATGGGGGGTCCTCTCAGCCGCAAGAAATATACAGTCGTATGAGGATAGGCAGTCGTATGAGGATGGGCAGCCACACGTGGATGGGAAGCTGTACGTGGATGGGCAGCCACATGGGGATAGGCAGCCGCATGCAGAGGGGGCAGCCGCATGGGGATAGGCAGTCGCATGTAGATGGGCAGCCGTATGGGGATACAGATAGGCAGCCACATACAAATGGGCATCCACATGGGGATAGGCAACCGCATGCAAATGGGCAACCGCATGAGGATAGACAGCCGCATACAGATGGGCGGCCGCATAAAGTGAGCGGCCGCATGGAGTGGCCTCGGGACTTGTTGGATTTTGCCAGCTGTAAGGAGATTTTCTCCTCTTTTCTATGAACACGCCATCATGTCAGTCATTATTGCGTCTTTATGTCAGAGCTGTCATGGCTGTTATTTGTCAGAGCAGCCGTCAGGGCATTTAATGCAGCCGAATGTTGAGAAGAACTGTTGAAGGCCACGTGGCTTCTCTCTTAGCCGCATGGATCTATCCGAGCCGCATGGACCCCTGAGCCGCATGGACCTCTGAGCCGCATGGGGATCCTGAGTCGCATGGGGATCATTCTGTCGGAGCCGCATAGGTCTTTCTTTATTTTTTCCATGCTTCTACAATACCATATAGATGGTGCCCTAGTACGATAGAATGGAATATCAGTGTGGATATTACTTGAGTATCATGGATTAGATAGAGGGGGCTAGGCCACCTGTAGCGCAGCACCGTGCCCCGCACCATCAGAGGGATATACCCCAGAGGGGCAGGGCTTTTGCGCTGACAGTCGAGTAAACCGACGCTACGGGTGACGGGTTAGCAGATCTGTCTTTCCTGTTCTTCTTTCCATTTTGTTGTGTGATTCCATTTGTACCTGTCAGGATGTTTTGTGCTGTGATAGATAGTATAGTGACCCTGATCAAGAGCGTGATATCAAGACCAGTAGGACGACAATTTGCATGTTTTAGATATAGTTTTCTTGACCTTGGTTATTGGGGGTTTAACCTAGAAGGAGTACGACCATCTTAATTTCGAGGACAAATTTTTTCTAAGGAGGGTATATTTGTAACCACCACTTTTCTAAAATAAGGATAATTTTGAACTTTTGTAAAAATTTATTATTTAATATTAATAATAATAATAACTTATGGTAAATTTTAATTAGTTTAAAACTATTGAAATTAGTGCATTATGATTTTAATGTTTTGTTAGTGTAACCTTAGAACTATTTAGCCTAGAGACTAACCATGACCATGGAGGCCTAATCCATGTGATTAGATTAGCTAATTACCACTTTTTAGGCTAAAGGTATTTTGGTCATTTTGTGACTTTTGAATTATTTATTATTTTGATTAATTGGTAAATTTTAGATGATTTTAATAATATTTAAATTGATGTATTGTGATTTTGATTATTTTTTATATTTTAATATTTTGGGAATTTTTATATTTTAATATCAATTTTACGGGATTTATTTAGTCGGATTTGAGTTTCGTTTCGTTCCGACTTGTGTTAGTGATCCGGGTAGCTTAGACTCTAGACGGAATCCCAAGATTAGGTAGTCATGGCCCCCAAACCGAACTAATTAAGTTAGTAAGTTTAGACTAATCCCACTTGTTAGATTGGTTAAGTTAGAGGCTTAAATTTAACCTTTTTGATCCCAAACTTGAACCTAACTTAAAATTAACCAAGAGGACTAGTTGAGGCCTTAATAGGTTTTCCCCCAAGGCCCAATAGGGTTTAATGGCAACCACTATAGGTAGGTTAGCCTTCCTTCCTTTTATTTTATTCTATCTTG
Organism: Iris pallida; assembly: GCA_029216955.1. Lineage (NCBI taxonomy): Eukaryota > Viridiplantae > Streptophyta > Magnoliopsida > Asparagales > Iridaceae > Iris > Iris pallida. The sequence goes on along the minus strand of JANAVB010018399.1, from coordinate 2,077,325 downwards.
CCTTTTTTCCTTCACAAAGTATTCTTCCCTAAATTAGAGAGCTTTTCTCTTTGATTTGATCTCCAAATCTCTTCATTCCTCCACCAAAACTTTCATCCAACGTCCTCACACTACCAAGGGAGGGTGCTAGCAAAGATTTGGAGCAAAGTACAAGGAGGAGTGTCCATTTTGGAAGGATCTTCGTATCGGAGCCGTGTCCTTAAGAGTATCATTGGGATCCCACTCCCAATAGGTAAAACCAACCATCTAAATTGATTTTCTATGCATATTAGTTAGTTTTGAATCTATAGGATCCACCCCCATACATGTATCTCCTTTAGATTCAAGTTTGAGGTCATTTGGAGCTCTCTTGGAGATTTTAGATATGTATTTTGTGTTCTACTTGATAGATCCCAAATTAGGACAACCCATGTGTTTGGTTTATTGCCTAATAGAATTAATTGTGTTTTAAATTCAGTTTTAGAATGGTTAGAGAGTGGATTGATCTTAATTAGGATGGTTAAAATAATTTTCATTTGGATACATATGTTGGTATCCAAGTATCTTGGCCTACATGTATTTCTTTTGTCCAAAACAACCCAAATTCGTCATAATATTCATCCATGTTTTTAGTAACCATAGCAACTTAGAAATGCCATAACTTTTAGCTCAGAACTCCGATTAATCTCCTATTTTTTTAAAAGAACCGTATCGAAGTTAGCTTTCCAAATATATATTTTAATAAGCCAAAATCATTCTAGAACTTTATGTAAAACTATTTGAGTGTCAGCTGTCCAAAAGACAAACACGTTTCGGTATTTTCGCGATTTTGGGAGCTTTCGGACATGAAAATACGATTCGTTTGAAGTTTCAAAAAGCTAACACAAAGAGCTACAACATACTTTAATCCTATAATTTAGTGAAGGCCTAATTGGTATATTATTGATTTTAAGTGGAAGAGTGACTATACGACATAGGCATTTTATGTAACCTATGAGCCTATATAGTATGGATATTAAGTGAATGTAGGTATCATAGAGTATATGTATGATATAGTACATATATATATATTATTGTTAGGTAATATTAGTTAGTATGAGTGTTAGTTAGATAGTAGAGGTTAGTATTTTGTTAGATATTTGATATGTTGTTAGATAGTTTGATGTTAGATATTGATATGTTAGTAGGTTATGTTAGTTCTAGATATTGGTATGTTAGCAAGTTATTCTCTATAGGTTATATGTTAGATATTAGTTAAGATGTTATGTTAGTACATTAGATAGTTAGTTAATTAGATAATTGAGGGATATCTTGGTATCTCATGATACCAAGTTAGTATCTTAAGGTAAATATGAATTACCTTTACCTTCAAGGTAAATGATTAGTTTACCTTATGACCAAGGTATGGTATCAAGGTACCAAAGTAAGGTATCAAGATATCAAGGTAAGGTTAGGTTTACCCAAGTTAAGGTATTAGATTCCAACCAAGGTATTAGTATTGGGATGCCGATATGACCAAGGTTGATATGGTATCCTAGTGTTTGTGGGTTAGTGTCTAAGTGTTTGAGTTTGAGTACGCGATGTTAGATTGTGGAAGGGTTATATAGATAGGTATATGTATTTTTGGATTATATAGTATCTATATATATATTATGAGAGTATATAGATATAGGTTATGGTTCATAGTGAGTATATGTATATACTTGATATATGATATCTATATGTATGTGTTAGGGTGGTACTATATTGGTAAGGATATATGTGGTATGTATATATATTAATATATCCTAAGTATCATAGATGTTGACCACTAATCTAAGTTTGACCAAAACCCTAGAAGCTTAATCTTGACTCCTAGTTTGACCCAAGGTGGACCCGAGTTGACTTAGAGTTGACCAAGAGTTGACTTGACATAGATTGACTTAGAAACAAGTAGATTGCATTGTAAATTTCTATTATTTCAAATTAAACTCTTTATAACATGTATTTCTCTAATTAGGACTCTGTGACATCAGTTTGGACATCTATTAATATCAGTCATTCAAGGTATCAGGCGAGTACATTCTCTGATAGTTTCATTATGTTGATATTATTTTCCATTAAATATAAAAGAGCAGAACAATTATCGGAGGACTGGACTTTTACTTCACAATAAAAACTTGCACGATCGGGTGACGATAGAGGCTCGGGAAAGCGACGGCCGCTCTGCCTTACTCCTTGGACGATCGGGTGCAGCTTTGGCTCTGTAGAAGAATTGCTTGGCGTTGATGAAGAAATGCTCTCCTTTTGATCTCTGTATATTCTCTCTCTAGCTCTCTGGCTCTCTATGTCTCTCTCTTTATTTTATCCGAGAATCTCTTCCTTCGCAAGGGAATGGCACCTTGCTATTTATAAGAGTGGGGGGCATCATTAGGGTTTACAATGATTGCCCATTCTTAAAAGTCGGCGGCTAAGGATCACTGGATCTAGGCCATTCATCTTGAATATACGAGATTTGAGCAATAAATATGATTGCATCAAATCTTTTGTAGGTAATTAATGATGATTGACATAAATCCTCCTGATTTGTCATGCCAACCTCGGATTTTCCGACACGTGTCATTTATTTGCTTGATTACAAATGATCTGATTTGATCCCAATATTTTATTGGGATTTGTTGATGGATTTCGATCGATTTGATGCCACATGTCCCGCTATCATGCCACGTGTCTTAATCGCGAGCCACTGCAGAAATTTGAGCCGCAGAAAGGTTGCTCCTCATTGAGCCGCATAAGGCTGGCCACGTGTCAAGGCTGCTTGAGAGTGGCCCCCTGAACATTTGAACCGCACGGTGATGATCTGAGCCGCATGAGTGTAGGTGACCGCATGATGGGTGCCTTCTTCGTGAGTCGCATGGAGACAGTCCTCGTGAGCCGCATGGGGCAGCCTCTGCTTGAGTCGCATGGGATAGCTTCGGTCTGAGCCGTATGGGACAGCTTCGGCCTAAGCCGCATGGGGTGGTCTCTACTTGAGCCGCATGCGACTGTCCACGTGTCAAGTCCTTATGAAGATTTCTGGATTTTGGGAGATTGTGTCAGAGATTTCCTTCATTTCCCTAGGAGTTTGCCATTATGACGGAGTCATAATTGTATTTTTGTGTCAGGGCTGTCATATATCAGAGGTGTCAGCCGTCAAGATATTTAATGCAGTAAAGGACAAACGAAAGAGCTGTTTGCAGGCCACGTGGCTCCTCTCTGAGCCGTATAGAACTTGTTTGAGCCGCATAGACGCTTGAGCCGCATGGATCCTTGAGCCGCATGAACTTTCTGAGCCGCATGGGGCTTCCTGGCCATATAGATCTTTTTTTATTCTTTTCCATGCTTCTACAAGACCCCCTTCAAAGTTTTCAATTTGCAAAATTGAAATACTTTGAATAAGAAGCATGGCCATGTATAAATTCTCCTGGCCGCAGATGATGTCCTGGCCGCATGGATGTCTCGGCCACATGGATGTCTCGGCCGCATGGACTTTCGGGCCGCATAGCTCCTTGCCACGTGTGCGTGTCTTTAATTGCCTCAAATTCGTTTTAGTGCCGCCTTTAGGGGATATCCCAAGGGACGGCTCATTAAATCTTTGGATTTTATGCCCTGGGTGAATCTCCTTTATGGGAGTGGGGACGAAATTCGAGGAGTCGGTTTCGTCTTTTCCGACGCGGTTATTAGTCTACGTGTCCCCCCTCTCTTGTCCTCCTATAAATAAGAGGAGTTTAAGAGAGAAAACTTCTTTACTTTCTCCTTTACTTCGAATCTTCCCTACCCCGATTGTCATCCTCTTCTTCGATCCCCAATGGCTCCCAAGAAGACCGTTGTGGCGAAGGGCAAGAAGGCGGCATCTTCGTCGTCTGCGGCGGCGAAGGTCAAGAAGACTGCCTCTACTTCGACTGCGGCCACTCCTCCGCCGGCCGACGTGCCCGCAGCTCACCCTGACGTCCATCCCCCTATTGCTGGTAAGGACTTTATGTGGGTTTATAGAACCCTAACTGCTATGGCTACGTCGTATGCTTTATGCACGAGCCTTTATTTTCATGTGAGCTGCATGTTCGTCCTATGGCCGAGCCGCGAGTCGCATAAGAATAGCCACTGTGGTCACATACGCGCTTCAATAATGAAGCCGCATAAGCTACGCTGAGCCGTATAGATTCACACACATTTGTCTGTCACGTGGTCCGCACGAACTTATCCAATCCCTGAGGGCCCTATAAAAGAACTGCCGCATGAACCTTCACTGAATGGGGCCCCATAAATATTCTTCTGAGCATGAGCCGCATGAGGCTTCATTAAGTTGGGGCCGCATATGTTCTCTTGAGCCGCATGAGGCTTCGTTAAGTTGGAGCCGCATAAACTCGAAAACACCCACTGGTTCTTTTTGTCCATCTTTTTTAACTTATCTTTTTCTGTCTTCTTTTCAGTAAATTTGCCGGTTAATGCTGCTGGAGAACTCCAGGTAGGCCCTGCCCAAGCTGCTATGGGTTATAGGTACGACCATATAGTTAGGCATGTGGCAGACCAGTTTTCGAGTGACGAGCCTCCGGCGAGATTGAATGCCCTCAAGAACTAGACTTTCTATTTTCTTAACGCTATGATGAACTCGGGAAAGTTAGAAGGGGAATACTTGAAGCCTGCGTTCTTCTTTGGAGACGCCTTGACTGTGAAGAACAGTCAGGTTCTGGAGGTATCAGAGAACTAGAGTTTTGTTTCTAACGGGATGGCGATCCGTATTCCGCAAATGGAGCGTCACTTCCTACTATCTTGGTTCAATATGCTCCTACTGGACCGGAAGATGGAAGAGTCTTTAACTCCTACCCGAAGTGGGATGTTGTGGGAGACATCCATTATAACAACAGCCTGAAGTCAGTGTGTGCGGGCAAGGTGCACACCAGCCGTTCTGTAATAGAATTGGCCTCGGGTACTTTCTTGAATGTGCCGGGTCCCAATTTTATATTTTTTATAGCCGACACTTTTATGAACCAACTTGCTCGGAAGGGCTCCTATCCCATTGGTCGGTTGATGCTCCCTAGCTGGAAACATCCTATTCCCTCGTGGACCAATCTGTCTATGTTGATTTTGCGAAAGTATGAGACCTTTCTGTGTGAGATTGGTCTTTACCATGCTATTCGGGGCACCAGCAATGGTTTGCCTATAAACAAGAGATTATTTATATCTCTGCTGGAGATGTATAACCGCCGTACGGGAACCTTCTATACACCCGTCGGGAAAATAGGGCTTGCGCTCCACGAAATGCATGCGGTCTCCAAGCTTCCTTGTGGGGGACAAAGCTTTTGAGGCGTATACTCCTACGAATGAAGAGTTCGAAGAGTTGGATAGACGGTATCCAGGCTTCGTGGCTCTTTATCAAGAGATATCGTGCCATTATAGCACATGTCATCAAATAGCCAAAAAAGATAGGAGCTCGAAAGGGAATGCCCCTCATACCAAGGACTGGGTGCGCTATCTCTTCACGACGGACGCCTCAGGTCAAGTTACTTCCCGACGTCCTCAATCTCGGGAGGCGGTTAAAGCCTTAGTGTCGTCGGCTAATAGGGTGGCCATCACTAGTGACAGATTCGGGAGTAAAACTGACTCCTTTGGTTATTTTTATCAGGATACCCAAGACCTATCAGAGAAGGCGCTCCTGGCGGGATTCTGGATGATATGGCTATAAAATTGTGTAATTTTGGGGGGAGCTGGTTCTATCGAGAGGATCAGTCGTAACCTCATCCTTCCAGCTGTGAAGTTAGTTTTACGAGTCAGGCTAGCTCTCATCCCGGCCATGGTGTGCAGCATACACCGTGGCCTTCGCACTTTCACATCCAAGGTCATTGCCCGCGATGTGACGAAAGATTTTGAACGGACTGAGCTGCCCTATCATTATCTGATGGGGTGGCTATTGATGCATTATCCGTCTTTGATGAGACCGGGCTCTGAAGACGGCATAACTGATGACGATGCTTTTATCTTCTGCTATCGTAATGAGTCTTGGGAATACGAGACCATGCGTGCTTGTCGGATGGCATTGGCGATGGCAGACATGTACAATATTTTCGTATCTGTCCCTCGTTTTACTGATGAGGAAATAGCGGCTGTCCATCTCGATGGTATTGGGCCCCCTCAACTTCTGGACGGCCAGATGCTTTTGTGGCTACGTAACATCTGTCCCGCTCATCTGGTGTATCGCAATCGTAATACTGTCTTTCTGGAGCCTTATCTGCCTAGCAGGTTTGTCTGGCAATTTGGATATAGTCAGCTTTTTCTAGACAGTCCCAGCTCTTGTCTGGGTTTCGAATGTAGCCTTCTTGACGGCATCAGGGCTTCGCACTACTATGATACATTCCATACCCGTACTATTTTCTCAGTCCCTGCTATTAAGGCCTCAGTAGAGATCTTGTATATGGCGGCTCTGTATCATGTTATGGCGAACAAGCCCCCTGTCGGTTTTAATCCGGGTGCCAGTTTCGTTGTTGGTACCGGCCTGGATGAGGGTTCCTAGGGGGCCAAGACAAGAAAGAGGAAGAACAGAGTCGAAGTGCCGGATTCGGACTCTGCTGCTGCGGATGACGAAGGTGACGAGCATAATGGAGATGACTCTTCCCTTCCGGTGGCAGATGTAGGGGCGGATCAGCCGCCTGATTTGCCAGATGAGATGGTGGTAGATCAGCCATCCGTTACGTCCGGCCCTGCACGAAAGCGTAGCAGGCAAATTTCTCCTGTCGGCGGTATTCCTCGCACTCAGAAACTGGCTATGACCAGACACTGCGGGCTAACTATAAAGGAAAGAGACGAAGAAGTTGACCCCGCATCAGAGGTAAATAAGTTACTACCGGTTCTTCCTTTCTTCTAGCTTTGATTTTAATCGTCTTCCTTCCCTCTTGTAGGCGTCAGAAGAAGAGGACTCTCAAGTTGCCGAGGTCGTGACTCGGGATGACGGGGGCTCCGGTGAGCCTCTCCCTAAAATTTCTTAATTCAATCAAGATGATGCCGATCGAGTTGCCTCTCCCTCCGAGGGGGCTGGGTCAGAGGAGCCGGCCGAATTTAACTTGGAGATCGCGGGTGAGGAGACCATGCCAGCTGCGAACGAGCTACAGCCTCCATGCTCCTCTCCTGGTAAGATAAGCCAAATCTTAACTTACGAGGAGGCCTATCTGCTCTATCATCACATCCTTCGGATCACGTCGATTGATCATTATCATGGACATGCAGGTCCTACCTCTCCAGTGCCGATGATGGACATTGTTGAGACAGACTCTGCCGAAGGGGCACTGGCGGAGAGGAGCGTACCCCCTCCCCTTCCGGCTTGTCTTGATGGGCCTCCTGCGGGCTCGAGTTCGATAAGTCCGGTGATGGGACAACCGGGGCAGGGGACGATGGTCCTTGTGTCTTTCTCTACTCGGGCGGCCCCGAGAGTCGACCTCTCCGCCCTGCCAAGTGTTCAGGCTCTTCGGGTGGCAGAGGAAGAGTTAGCCGCTATTCGTGCATCGTTCTGCTCGAAAGTTGCCCCCTGGTGGCAAGTTCTAGCACAACTCCTTCGATGCTACCGGCCACGCTTCCGCTGACGCCGTCTCTACAGAGGTACTGGACGAAGCGTTACAAAACGTGGTCGACAGCTTTTATCGTCACTTGAAAATGGGGATAAAAGCTGCTGTGGAGAGAGGGACCTCTTTCGTCTTGGCCTGGCAATGCACCCAGGGTCAAATTGATATCCTTAAGGCCCTTCCTGGTGGGGCAGCGGTGGCTGCACTTCTGGAGGCGAAATTGCTGGAGACTGGTCAGCTGGTGGCCCAACTTCAGGTATTGCGGCAGGTTGATCTGTCTGCTACTATAGATCAGGAGCGCGGCTCCCTCACAACTGCTATAGAGAAGGCGAGGGCCGCTCAGGATAAAACCAGGCCGGCCATACTGAAGGATCTCCGTACTCTGTCTGATCGATATGATCAATTGAGCCATGAGAGTGAAGATGTTACGGCTCAGAAAGCGACTGCCTCCCGCAGGATTACTGACATGCAGAAACAGATCCTTGAGCTTCAGAGGAAGTTAACTTTCTTTGAGTCTGAGCTTGAGGCTGCCCGGATCGATAGGGGACTAATTATCCGGGAGGCTGACAAAGTCAATCAAGCTTCGGCTGACCTGGAAATGGCTCTGAAGAAGTTGGACAACGACTGGCGGGCACTCATAGACCTGGATTATGGGGAGCGGCTATCCCAGGAGGCTGAGCGCCGAGCTAGACAGAGGCTTGAGCGGGGTACTGCCTTGGTGAGAAATCGCCTCTTGGAGTTGTGTAATACCGAACTATAGTCGGCCTTTCCTTCTTTTATTTCTGTTTTCCTTTTCTTTTCTTTTTGAGAGGGACATGGTCCCCACCATATGTAATGCTTTTTTGTCTTTCAAATAAAGAGTACTTTCCATTCTACCCTTCATTTGTATTGCTTGTTTGTGCCTGTGGTATTATGGGAGAGTTTGCCCCGCATGAGGGACTTGTTTGTGGACCTGTTACCTTTGGCATACCATGGTTTTTAGGTACGGATAACAAGTTTGATTGGGGATACCTAGAACAGTTCCACAGTAAGGTGGTCGTGGGTGTTCAGGGTACCGGGAGATAGAATGCCATGGAGCAGCTGGGCTCCCGGGATATGATGAGGAATGGTGGGCCTGTACTAAGAGACTTAGCAAAGGACATTTGTGGGCCTATTATCCTTAGCGTACCCCGACTTAGGATACAGATAAAAGGATGAAGGGGAACCAACATACTTACTCAGAGGTAATGAGGACATGGCAAGTATGAGGGTTTTACCGTAGAGTCTTCCTACTCAGAAGTAATGAGGACATGGCAGGAGTGGACTCAACGGAGGATATTTGTGGTCAATAGAGGACATTTATGGGCCTATTACCCTTGGCGTCCCTGGTTCAGGGTAGGGATAATAAGACGAGAGAGAACCAACATACTTACTCAGATCAGGTAATGAGGACATGGCATGTACGGAGGTTTTATCGTGGAGTCTTCCTACTCAAAGGTAATGAGGACATGGCAGGAGTGGACTCAGCGAAGAATATTTGTGGACCTATTATCCTTGGCGTACTCCGGTAGTGGGTACCGATAATAAGTCGAAAGAGAATCATCATACTTACTCAGAGGTAATGAGGATATGGCAAGCATGAAGGTTTTTTCGACGGAGCCTTCCCACTCAGAGGTAATGAGGACATGGCAGGAGTGGGCTCAATGAAGGAGGGTACATAGAACGACTCAGAGGTAATGAGGACATGGAAGTTCTATGTAAAGGGGTGATTTGTTTTTGGCGGAAGTGAAACGACTCAGAGGTAATGTGGACATGGCCGTTTTGGAAATTTGTGGATCTGTTACCCTTTTTCTGCACTGGGAGTGCGGGTAGTGGATCATAAGGGAGGATTTCTTTCAGGAAAAAAGTTCAGAGGTATGGTCATACATGACTTACTATCTGAAAGAGTGGCCGAAATATGAGTTCAGAGGCACCTGCAGGTACATGACTCGATAATCTGGAAAATTGTGAGTTCAGCGGTACGGGAGGGTACATGACTCAATAATCTAGAATATTGTGGATGTGAGTTCAGTAGCACCAGCGGGTACATAACTCAATGATCTGGAATATTGTAGATGTGAGTTCAGCGGCACCAGCGGGTACATAACTCAATAATCTGGAATGTATTGTTTAGACATAATATTTTTTCAGGAACATGCCATTGACGGGCAACATGAGCAAGTCTCCGTTTTGTTTTGCGAGGCGGTAAGCACCGTTGGAGAATACAGCCTCGATGATAAATGGACCTTCCCATTTTGGCTGGAACTTGCCGGCGGTCTTGTGAGTCATGACCATCGGCCTCCGGACTGCCAGAACGAGATCGTCCACTTGGAATGTTCTGATTTTAACCTTCTTGTTGAAGGCTCCGGAGATGCGTGCTTGGTATAGCTCGATTCATTGCTGAGCCAAGAGGCGCTTTTCATCTAAGGCCTCCAACTCTTGTAGCCGACGACGGTAGTTATCGTCCGTCGTCAATTGGTAAGTAAGGGCGACGCGGAGTGAGGGTATTTGAGTCTCCAATAGGAGGACTGCCTCACTCCCGTACACCAGGAAGAATGGTGTGTTCCCTGTGGCCGTTCGGACTGTGGTACAGTACGCCCGTAGGCATTCACCAAGCTTTTCGTTCCAGTCGCGTTTGTTGGACGATACGAACTTTTTGAGAAGTTTGATGATTGTTTTGTTGAATGCTTCTGCCAACCCATTCGCTGCTGGATTGTATGGCGTTGAAGCAATATTCTGGATACGGTGCTTGTCGCAGAATTGATAGAAGGCGTTGCTTGCAAACTGCGGACCATTATCGTGGATGATCCTTCGGAGCAGTCCAAAGCGATAGATGACGTGATGCTTGAGGAAGTTGATCACGTTTGAATTCTTTACTTCTGCAAGCGGGACAGCTTTCGCCCATTTGGAGAAGTAATCCGTGATCGCGAGTATGAAGCAATGTCCACGGGAGGACGGTGGAGTAATCGGACCGATGATGTCCATTCCCCATGCTTCAAATGGCCAGGATGCCACTGTCGGATGTAGAAACTCGGATTATTGGTGGATGAAGTCCGCATGGACTTGGCAGGCTTTGCACTTTCTTGTATAGTCTATCGCATCTGCTACCATCGTAGGCCAGTAGTAGCCAATTCGGCAAAGACGGTCTTACAATTTAGGACCAGGCTGATGGGCCCCACAAACATCGTCATGAGCTTCGCGTACGGCTTCTTTGGCTTCTGCATTTGATAGACATCGAAGTAATAACCCATCGTAGGATCACCGATACAGCATTTTCGTCTCTGTATCGTAGAAGAATCTGAGAGAATGCCTTCTGATGGAAGTGGCTTCCTTCGGATTCTCGGGCAGGATGTCATAGACTATGAAATCTATGAATGGTTGTCTCCAGTTTGGCGCTTCGTCAATCGTCTGAGCAGAACAACTTGCCACGACTTGAACGTTGTTCTTTGGACAGACCGGTTCATGGCCTATCACGTCAACCGAATGATGAGTATGGTTTGGAACTGCTAGGGAAGCGGCAAGGCCTGCTAGGGCATCGGCTTCGATGTTTTAGAGTCTGGGAACATGTTCGATGAAGAATCCCTCTAATGACGAAATAATGTTGATCGCTATTTGATGATAGGGGATCATGTCTTCGTGGCGGACTTCGTACGAGCCCCAAATCTGATTGACGATTAATTGTGAATCGCCGTATGCTTCAAGATATTCTACCCCCAGCTCTCTTACAAGTTGGAGGCCGATGACCAAAGCGTTGTACTCGGCCACATTGTTAGAGCAGGGTTCCGTGAGGGGGTAAGCGCGATTGATCACTAATCCGGAAGGAGAGATCATCACCACCCCGACTCCAACGACGATGTCGTCCTTGGGTTCAGTTCTCGAAGCACCGTCGAAGAACATTTGCCATATATCATCGTGAGAGGTTGCATGCGAGTCGGTGACCTCATCTAGGATTTCTTCATATATTCTGGACGACTCCGAGCCCGGGTGGGCTGCCAAAAAGTCTGCCAGGGCTTGACCTTTAACAGCCTTTTGTGGGACGAAGATCATATGATAAGGGGACATCAATATTGTCCATGTAGCGAGGCGAGAGCTGAGTGCCCCTGGTTTAATTATGAGGACCCAGAGAGGGTTGGTGAGATCACATGTATGGTTTGTCCAGTGACATAGTGCCGCGTCTTCTGAATGGCGAACACCAGGGCGAGGCATTCCTTTTCTACGACGGTGTATCGGTGCTCTGGCCCAATCATCATTCGACTGAGGTAATATATAGCTTATTCATGACCTGCATCGTTGTTTTGTGCCAGCAGAGCACCAAAGGAATGTTCTATTGCTTGTACGTAGAGCAGGAATGGTTTTCCAGTAACCGGGGCTACCTGGACTGGAGGGTTCGATAAATATTCTTTGATGCTGTCGAAGGCACGCTGACATTCTTCGTCCCATACGAATGAGACGCCTTTCTTCATAAGATGGGTGAATGGTCGACATCGCCCGGAGAGGTTAGAAATGAACCTCCTGATGTAAGCTAGCCTCCATTGAAGGCCTCTGAGTTCGTAAAGATTTCTCGGGGGACCCATTTCCATGATTGCCTTCGTCTTCTCAGGGTCTACATAGATACCCTGGACGGTGATGATGGAACCCAAGAACTTTCCGCTGGATACGCCTAAGAAGGATTTTGTGGGATTCATTTTCAAATTGTGTGTTCATATCAGGTCGAATACCGTCCTCAGATCCTGCAGATGGTCTTCCTTACAGCGACACTTGACGGCGATATCATCAACATAGCACTCCACCGTCTTGCGTAAGTGGTCTCTGAAGATGATACTCATGGCTCTTTGATATGTGGTACCGGCATTCTTCAAACCAAAAGGCATGACTATGTAGCAGTATGTGCCAATCGGTGTTTGGAATGATGTATGCTTTTCGTCGTTAGGAGACATCTTGATTTGGTTGTACCCTGAGAAGCCATCCATGAATGACATACGTTCGAAGCCACAGGTGTTGTCAATCATGATGTCTGTGATAGGGAGAGGGAATTCGTCTTTTGGACATGCCTCGTTCAGATTACGGAAGTCGATGCAGATTCGAATCTTTCTATTCTTCTTGAGGACTGGTACTATGTTGGTGACCCATTCCGGATGTTGTTCCTCACGAATGAAGTCGCTGGCTATTAATTTATTGACTTCAGCTTCGATCGCATCCATGATGCTTGGGCTAAAGCGTCGCTGTTATTGTTTGACTGGCTTTGCATCTGGCCGAATGTTGAGTTTGTGAAGAGCAATATCAGGATTTAATCCCGGCATGTCTTCATAGCTCCAGGCAAACACATCAATATATTCTTTGACAAGTTCCAGCAGCGATTCTCGCTCTTCGTCCGTTAGGCTTTTACTGACGAAGATTGGTTTTGAAGAAGATTCGCTGCCGAGATCCACTTGTATGACTTCATCTTCAGTAGGAGGTTCTCTCTGTTCGAACCGCTTTTCCTATTGTGCATCCAACTGTTGGGCCTACGGCTCTAACTCAAGGATTTCCGGAATGTCTTCTTCTTCTTCATAAGCGTCGGCGAATGCCATGTTGACTGACAGGACTTGTCTGAATACGTCTCCGATGCTGGTATCCGAGTCAGAAGTTGGCAACCCGGTTGAATGTGAATGCTAGTCACATTCTTCATCTGAACTTTCATGGGTAATTGTGGGTGTAACATACCCTAATCCACATCGAGTCTTGCTATAGTAGTCCCGTGGTTTGCCCATCGGGACTGGTGGCTTCAAAGGTAATCGTCGCCCAGTGCCGTAGTTCAAGCCTGGCGTAGTTGCTAGATCATACCCCTATTTTTGCATGAGATACTTGGATTGGGGGCTATAAAGATACAGAGGCAGTCTCCCGGCGTCTGATTCAAGGTCGACTTCTTCTATGGTGAAGGGCTGCGAATTGTCCTTCCGGCCGAAGATGATTGTATGGTCCCCTCCCTCGATTATGCGGTAAGCGTCTTCCACTGGAGTAAGCTGGTTTGCGGTGTACACATTTGTCACCAGTGTGTGTAGGTGAGTGCCTATACCATGTTCCATAGCAAACATTGTACAAAGCTTATTGAGTTTAAGGTAGTTCACAGATAGCCCTTTATTGATGAAGTAAGGTATCTTTTCTAGCGGGATTACATCATCTACGGAGGGAACATCAGTATGGGTAGCCACATACTTGGCTAGCTCCGGTTCCTCTTCGGCTACCCCCTGTATAAACGAAGATTGAGAGGACGACCTGGGCAGTTTGATCGTCAGAGGTTCAGCTGGTGGAGCCGAGCTTGGGGTTTTTGGCAAACTAGCGACCCCCAGTTTGGTACCTAATGCTGGACGGGGAGTGGTTGGTTCGCTAGAAGCCCCAGACCTTGCATCAGGGTGATGACTCTTCTTGGAAAGGCGTATCGTCATTGGTTTGTCGGAGGGATTGAGCTTCTCCGTTTGTGGCTAGCCGACTCTTGGCAGTCTGATTGTCAGTGGCTCTGTTGTGGGTCTTGGCACTTGGCCAGACCTTGGCAGCCAGATTATTATTGGCTCTTCTTGTGCCGAAAGGCTGATTGCGTCCTTATGCAGAGTGGCTATAAGGGGTGCGGACTTGCCAGGTTTGCAAGCTTGGAGGTGGATCGTTAGGGGTTCTTCTGATCCTGTGGCTGTCTCGGTACGACCTTGCACATCTCCTTCACCAGGGTACCTCTTCGACTTTTCGTACAGGCAGTCTGAGTAGTAGGATTCGACCCCTTTGAAGGGATCGACGTCGGCAAATTCTATCCTCACGAAGTCGTGTTTATCGACATACTTGAAGCATTGGTGCAGTGTGGAAGGCACGATCATATAATCGTGTATCTAAGGGCGCCCCAGGAGAATGTTATAAGAAGTGTCTGTATCTATGATGTAACAGGTGACTTTCGACTGGAGATCGTCAATTGGACACTTCAGACGAATCTTCCCAATCGGGTAGCTCCTGCCCGAATTGAAACCGCTGATGGCGGTGCTTGTAGGCATCAAGCAATGCATAGGGATGCGGAGATTATGTAACAGACCCTTCGTGATGATGCTTATGGAAGAACCAGGATCGATGTGTATCCGATCCACCTTTATATCGCCGATGTATCCAGTGTAGTATAACGGGCGATCGTACAGGTTGGTTTTGATGAGCATATCCTGCGGAGTGAAGACAATGTTGGGCATCGCTCCCGTGCAAGCGCTGTCTTGGAGATCTGCATACGGGTTCTCTTCCGTGAGGTTGACCTGAGCCAGGTACGCGTCGGTATTTTGGAGTACATCGCTCAAAGCCGTACGAACATTCTTTGAGAGTCTCAGAAGCTCGTATAATGACAACTTGGCCGGTGTGTTGGCCAATTACGCTAAGATGTCGAAGTTGTAGGGCCTCTCCAGCCCCTGTGGTGCCTCTTTTCGGAGGGATTTGTCAAAACGAGTCTCCTTCGGCCTAGGCTTGTCGGTCGTCGGAGGCTGAGAAGGTCTCGAAGCGTCAGTTGTTGCGGGCTGATGATCTTCAGCCGAGTTATCAGCCACAGGTTGGGATTGTGCCCCAGACCGAGTAATGATAGCTGTGACTTCTTCGATATCTGCCGAGATTGTGCGGCAGGATCTGACTTTTCTACTTTTTTTCTTACGAATGAAAGATGGTGTAGACTGAGTCACTTCAGATACCAAGTCTGGATGGACCCACATGACCTCCCCTCGTGATATGGTGAGGGGCACTTGACCAGCAGCCTGATCTCGGGGAGGTGGAAGATTAGCATTCTACATTATCGCCAGAGGGATGGGGACCACACCGTCTTGAGTTTCCGTTGGAGGAAAGCTGCCAAATTATACATACACCATATTGGCTGCCATAGTTATCTCCTCGAAATCGATGGCCAGAGCGTTCGAATCGATGAGATTTTAGATGTACCGTTTTAGTTGGTAGTAGTCGTGTGTAGCATGGTGGACGTAGCGGTGGTAATGGAAGTACTTTGGGTTCTCCATTTATGTCGACCGGGGTTCCCGTCTTGGTGGAGGAAGCTGAATTCTGTCTCCTTGTATGAGCATATCCAAGATGGGCTTGACGTGACCGTCTTCGAAGGAGTAAGTGATTTGCGGCCATTATTTGTCTACCGATTTTGACTCAGGTTTCTGGGCTGTGTCGGCCACCATAGCCTGGTTACCCCTGCTCTTCCGATTGTTGGAGGGGCTACCCCCATTGTTGGTGTTGGCGTTGGGATGCCTGCCCTTGTCCTCTCCCTCTGAGATGTGCAATCCAAGTTGGCGAGCCTTCTTCAATCGTTCTTCGGCGCTAGTGGCACTGATGATAAACGTCTTCCAGTCCTTGAATTGACTTTCGCCCATCCAGAGGCTGATTGTTGGAAGCAGTCTCTTTTGGCAAATTTTAATTAAGGAGGAATCCGAGTTTCCAGAGGGCAGCTTCATTGCGGTTTGGTAAAACCGCTCAATATTGTTCCTTGTCAGCTCTTTCTACCCTTGAACGACGTCCATGAGGGTGGACATCATGACGTCCTGTCCTACTTCGTAGAATCTCTCCAAGAACATACGCTTGAAGCCGACGAAGGAGTGGATGCAGTTGTCTGGCAGGTTGCGATACCAGTCGAAGACGAATCCTTCCAATGCCCCAATGAATAATCGTGTGAGAATGGCATCGTCATGGGGCCGATGGTCGGTGGTGACCTCGAAGTAAGTGATGTACCGACTTGCGGAGGACTTGCCATCATACGGATTGATGTTGAACGGCTTATATCTTGGCGGGAAGGGGACATCCCTCCATATAGCAGGGTACGGTTGCCGTATTCTGAGGTCTTGAGAGTTTTCTCGAGCGTAAAACATGGCTCGGATCTCCTGGACCTCTCTTCTCGCTTCTCGAGCCTCATCCACAACGGTGGGGGCCGTTACTTCAGGAGGATTGTTGCCTGGATTCGGTGCCGCTGAATTCGAGTCTGTATTGACCACGGAATCCGTACTTGTTTGGCCAGGCGTCCCTCCTTGCAGGGTTGGAAGGGCCGCTTTGATCTCGTCCACAGACTTGACCAAGGCATGCAGTATGGCCTCCAGAGTGTCGATGCGTTAGCGATCACTGGAACTACCTTGGCTGCTGTCCGTCATGAACACCATCTTTACAAGAGGAGAGATGGACGAAAAGGTGGAGGAAGTGCCCTCCGAATCATACCCCTGTAGCGAGATGTCATCGGGGTATGTGGGAATATTCTCCTCTAGTTCGGACTCAGAAGGGATAGCACCCCCAGCCTCAGAGTTTGCTTCATCTTGGGAGTCGTGGACGTCCTCGGGGACGTCGGCCCTTGCTGTATCTGATGGGAGAGTTATTTTCTCGGGCTTATCTCCTTGGAACATTGAATTATCGTGGATGTTCAGAGGAGTGCTGCCCCCAGTCCCAGCAACCCCCAGTGGCGTAGACGATGAATTTCCTACTATAGCAAATTTTGTCTTAGAACGGGTACCTTGGAAAACTCCGGTGGTGGGTATCCGCTTAGACGACAGTCTTTTAGTCATAGTGGTTGAAATCTTCGGGCTGGGAACATTTGTCTTCTTCCCTCTCCCATCGGCAGGGATTTTCTGAGCAGAGTTGCAGGAGACGACAGGAAGTGCCTCATCTTCTGAACATGGTTGTTGCAGTCTTTGGAAAGCGGACTGCCAGTCTTCTCGTATCGTCGCGTTATTGCAACAGCAGTTGACGATAATTTGGGTACAGTGACGTCCGTGAGAGGACTCTTTGCACCCCGAGGCACCTTCTCTTTCCTTGCGTTTGTAGAGAATGGACTCACGCAAGTCAGATGGGTTCGGGTCGACCATGTTTGCTTCCTGGATTTTGGGATACTTTTGGGAACGTCTCTGTCCGTTTGCCGCTGGGGGATGGACTAGAGTGGTTCTGTATAACTTTCCATCTGAGGCCCGTATAATAGTATGTGGGACGCTCGAATGGTCAGAGGTTGGATCAGCGGATCGAGCTTGCCAAGCTCGTGCTGCCCTAGACTTCTTCGCTCTAGTGCATGAGGGCACATAGTAGGAAGAGTCTAAGTGGTGCTGGAGAGAGTCAGACATGTCATCTTAGGAGCACTAGAGATCAGGACCATAGGAGAGGCGGTCGAAGACAGAGCCGCGTGGAATAGGTGTCATGCGGCTGGAATCAATAATCTTCATGCGGCTGGCAGTTGTGGCCGCATAGGCTTTCTTCATGCGAAAGGGAGTCTCGGCCGCATGAGTTTTCTTCATGCGGCTGGATGATCTGGCCGCATAGACCTCCTTCATGCGGCTGGCAGTTTCAGCTGCATGAGCATCCTGCATGCAGTTGGCAGACTTGGCCACATGAGTGTTCAGCTTCTTCTTGGGGCACATAGAATCACTCTTTGTCCCTGCAAGTCCAGCATCGTAGTACTTTCCTCTACCGGACTTGGGGACAGCAGAGTCCTCTATAGCTTGAAGTAGAGCCGTATGAGAGTCGCCTTCGCCGTCTTGGGTAGTAGAGAGTACTTCGTCCAAAGCTTGGGGAGGAGCAAATGATTTTGGCCTCCACTCGCAGCGAGCTTTCTTTGTGCGGGTTCGCTTCTGGATCGGGCCAGCACTTTCCTCAGAGAGCATTTCTTCAAACGCCTGTTGGTCGAAGCGGACGACCATCTTCTGTTACGTGGATCCAAGTTTGGCTACATCCGATTGCGTCACCAACTCCTCAGCCGTGGAGAAGTTGGTCCCCAGCAGAGTCGCCATCGTGTTTGCCATGAAATATAAAAGAGCAGAACAATTATCGAAGGACTGGACTTTTACTTCATAATACAAACTCGCTTGTACAAAGAAAGCCTAGGGACGAAAACCTAGGTACAGAAATCTAAGTACAATTATTTATTTTAGATTCTGGGGGGTGACGATAGAGGCTCGGAAAAGCAACGGCCGCTCTGCCTTACTCCTTGGACGATCGGGTGCAGCTTTGGCTCTGTAGAAGAACTGCTTGGCGTTGATGAAGAAATGCTCTCCTTTTGATCTCTGTATATTCTCTCTCTAGCTCTCTGGCTCTCTATGTCTCTCACTTTTTTTTTATTCGAGAATCTCCTCCTTCGCAAGGGAATGGCACCTTGTTATTTATAAGAGTGGGGGGCATCATTAGGGTTTGCAATGATTGCCTATTCTTAAAAGTCGGCGGCTAAGGATCACTGGATCTGGGCCGTTCATATTGAATATACGAGATTTGAGCAATAAATGTGATTGCATCAAATCTTTTGTGGGTAATTAATGATGATTGATAGAAATTCTCCTGATTTGTCATGCCAACCTCGGATTTCCCGACACGTGTCATTGATTTGCTTGATTGTAAATGATTTGATTTGATCGCAATATTTTATTAGGATTTGTTGATGGATTTCGATCGATTTGATGCCACGTGTCCCGCTATCATGCCACGTGTCTTAACCGCGAGCCACTGCAAAAATCTGAGCCGCAGGAAGGTTGCTCCTCATTGAGCCGCATAAGGCTGGCCACGTGTCAAGGCTGCTTGAGAGTGGCCCCCTGAACATTTGAACCGCACGGTGATGATCTGAGCCGCATGAGTGTAGGTGACCGCATGATGGGTGCCTTCTTCGTGAGCCGCATGGAGACAGTCCTCGTGAGCCGCATGGGGCAGCCTCTGCTTGAGCCGCATGGGATAGCTTCGGTCTGAGCCGCATGGGACAGCTTCGGCCTGAGCCGCATGGGGTGGTCTCTACTTGGGCCGCATGTGACTGTCCACGTGTCAAGTCCTTATGAAGGTTTCTGGATTTCGGAAGATTGTGTCAGAGATTTCCTTCATTTCCCTAGGAGTCTGCCATTATGACGGAGTCATAATTGTATTTTTGTGTCAAGGCTGTCATGTGTCAGAGCTGTCAGCCGTCAAGGCATTTAATGTAGTAAAGGACAAACGGACGAGCTATTTGCAGGCCACGTGGCTCCTCTCTGAGCCGTATAGAACTTGTTTGAGCCGCATATACGCTTGAGCCGCATGGATGCTTGAGCCGCATGAACTCTCTGAGCCGCATGGGGCTCCCTGGCCGCATGGATCTTTCTTTATTCTTTTTTATGCTTCTACAGATATATCCGGTGATGTATGTTATATTAGTGTTCTATCTTGATTCTGACACGATGGACTCACGGATTGGTATTTTATGGATTCCTTGACTGGAGATACGTGGTGTCATGCTTATCTTGAATAATGTAATCATGACTAATGCATCCATCGTGACTAATGAAATGTGTGTCGAAGAACCTGGATTCCATGTGTACTAGTCGGGCGAGGGAATACCTAGGAGACATGTGAGCATACCTATTCTATCCCATTGGTCTTACGTGAATAATAGCGGCCACACACGTAGGTGCATGGTTGCCGGATATCCCTTTTTAGCCGTTCACATGTCAAACCTAGTTTTTCAAATCACTGGTCTTAACAAAGTTGTCTGAGTTGTCTATAACATATCTTGTATGATAGGTTTACCAATTATTACATATCTGCCTGTTCTCATATGTTCTTTATACACTTGTCTTTTAATTATACATTACTTCTATAACTTGATCATCAAGAATTTTATTATTATTTCATACTCATAGCACTTGTCAATTATTTTGAACTTTAGAGGTGATGTGTTCGTTCCATCCTGACTGGATATGTTGACAAGATATCACAGATGATATAGATGATTCTCTCCACTTTTTATAAGGCTTACGAGGGTGGCACACAGGAGCCAGAGGAGGATCTAGTCCAATAGAGTGTGATTAGTTTTAGCTTAGTACTTTATAGCTTTCAGTTTGTATCGGATTATTCCGATTGTTAGTTGAGACTTATTTATATTCAGGACTTGTATTTATTTGTGTTGGACATCTATTTTGTGTGGTGTGATAACTTTATTTATATTTAGTTTCTTTCTTTTATCTGATTCCATATCGTGCTCTATCTTCCTTAGACTTGTGATTGAGATTATATAGTAGATATGTTATATTATACCTCCGTGCGGAGATAACCGGTTTATATATCTTGTTGTTAGATGTTAGATGTTATATATGACCTATACAGCATTCTACCGCCGACACTGCGGTGTAGGCTGGACGTGTAGGAACGAAATCGTAAAGCAGAATACTCTAGAGGGGGGTGAATAGAGTAGGCAGCGGAATATTGCTAATTAAAAATTTGTTAGCAGTTAGATCACAGATAAAATAATAATCACAAAAGTAAATGACAGAATTTAAAAGTGATCAGAAGGCAAACGCAAACACCGAGATTTATACTAGTTTCCCTCTTGTGAGGACTAGTCCAGTCGGAAGAACTCTAGCATCCAGTTGAATCCACTATTGGAAAATCTCGCAAGTTTTCATACGAAGTCCTTGCAACTTCTACAGACGCGAGCTTTGAGACGAAGAACTCGTCCAACTTCAATTGTGAAGAGTTGAATCTTCTATCAAGCCTCTGATTACAATCGCTCTTGAAACTTCTAGACCCTACCGCACTGGCAAATCGACTAGAGGATTGTAACTGGCTTGGGATTTGAAAATGAAAGCTTTTAAAAACTCTTTGGAAGAATGTAAGCTTAAGAAGAGAAGAGATTGAAAGTGAATTGGTGTTTTGAAATGATCGAAATGCTTCTCTATTTATAGCTTTTCCAAAGACAGAACTCTGACAGAATTCGGACAGAATTCGGACAGAACTCTTTCTAACAAACCGTAACTGAAGGATGACCAAGTTCAAAAACCCAACGTTCACTAACGTTCCAAATGGCCGAACTCGGCCCGAGTTCTCCTGGGCTTCTGCCAGTTCATTTTTGGAGAAAATAAATTTTGGCGTTTTGAACAATCCTTCAGAAGCGTTTTGTAAAAAGAATATTTTTCAAAAACGTAGGTCATTAGTAAAGAATATGATGGTTTTGAAAAACGTTTTCGGATAGCCTATTTGCCAGTACGACTCGATGTACAATGTATTCCTAGACTCAATAAAATGAAAATTTATATTGCTTAACAGGAAGTACATTCTGAATGGCAAACGGCTTCAGTCTTGAACATTGTTGATAACCATTGTTGAGCAGTGTCCAAAACATCGTAGGTAAACATCTGAGTTGACTTGTATTTATATCGAGACAGAGTTTGATCAATTATTAAAATCAGATTTGACCATGACCAATGGGCCAATAATCTCCCCCATTTTGATAATTGGCAAACCTTGCCGATATAACATCTAAGCTTGGAATCAATTCAAAATAGTAACCAAAAAGAAATTGTTCATAACCTGTATTCACAAAAATGTTAGATCCTTATTTCTCCTCCGTTGTCACTTAGCAAAATAATTACAAAAAAGAAAGCTCTCCCGCAATCAATTCATAAGTAACAAACAGTGAAGAAACACAATAAAAAATATAGGAATAATCTTTACAGGCATGGTATAAACAGTAAGAGAAAACAAATAGTCTAGAGAACACAACACAGGCATGTATTTGTCACAGGCAGTAGTTGAGAAAGTATGAAGCAGCAAAAGATAGATAATGCTACCATAATAACATATAAATTGCTGAATAATAGACTAAAATGCCAAAACTGAGGCATAACCAAAAACCATGTCCATGAATAGTCACATAATAGAAAAAGTGCTAAAAAAAGAGTACTGATATAATCTTGGAATGTCGGAGCATTTCCAAGTAAACATGAGACAAAAGTAACAGTCTCAATAATCTAACATCATAAAACTCATCATCATCATCATCAACATCAGCTGTAGCTCCAGTATGTCCAGAAGGACCAGCTCTAGAAGTACCAGCGCCAGAAGTGCGAGGAGTGGTGCCAGCGGTACGATACCAATCATAGGCGTTCCCTGGTTGGAACAGAGAGTGAACCGCCTCATCGTCAATGCGGTAGCCAGAAACAGAAGGGTCTCGAGGCAAAAAGTTAGCAGAATTACCCGTCTGCGCAAACCTTATATCGACGAAGGAGTTGGCAATCGCCTGGAACCGAGTCACATCATGGAACTCTTGTTCCCTAGGGGTCTCAACATAAAAAGACTGCAGATCTGATAAGTGCTGATGGATACCCTCAAATGTCATAGGATAAGAATGAGGAAGAACAGGGGCTGTAGGAGCAGTGGGAGTTGGTGCAGAAGGAGTAGGTACAGTAGGTGGAGGAACAGCTGCGACGAGAGAGTTTGAGAAACTTGGGCTCGGGGTCGACAGCACAAGTAGATAAATCAATATCAAATCTCCGAAAAATACGAGGAATAAGCATCGCATAAGATAGGTTGCGGTCTCTCCTGCGACATCTACCGATCATCTGAATGATAGTCTTAGGGGCAGAAAAAGGAATCCCCTTAAGAATATGATAAAGAGCAGAAAGCTCAAGTACAGTGACATCATCTTTGGAAATAGATTTTGGAAGTAAGGTGGAATAGATGATGCGATGTAATTCGTAGTTAAACAAGTTCAAGTTATTAGCCTTGAACTTTCTAAGAAGAACGTGTACGGGCGCACAAAGTTCATTCTTGAAACTAACGAGTGTCGTGGCATCGGGGAAATCAAAATCAGTGATGTCATCGACAGGGCACCTTCGTTTGGGATACCAAGGATTTTTGCTAACGTTTTATCAGTGAATTTGATATCAATTCCTCCGACATGTGTCCTCGCTATAAAAGTGTCTAACACGAAATTACAATAGAATAATCTAATGGCATTAGTGGCAATGGAGAATTGTAAGGTGACAAAATGTTGTAACCCTAATACCTCAAAATAAGGGCGGTGATCCAGAAAGACAGTCCACTTAATCGGCGACCCGGTGCAAATAGTACGCATGATAAAATCGGTGTACCACAATAATGCTTGATCGGAAGTTTTAAAATAAAACTCATCCGACGCACCATCGTCCGATTGGACCGGAGAAAAGAGGCAATCCGTATGCGGATCTGAAGACGATGCCTCTTCACTGGCATTGGTCTTCTTCCTCTTGAAGGGATTGAACTTAGGCATTCTTTCCCAAAATATTTCTACAAAACCTAAGTATTGAAAAGTGGAGGAAAGAAGGGATTATACCTTCTAAGAGTTGGATATGTTGTAGAGGATGACGATCTTCGCACGAATCCAATGTTTTGACGAGAAACTCCACAAGGATTGGAAGAACAATGATGGAGAAGAACTAGGGTTTCGGAGGGGTGGAGCTGCTGTTATGAGGATGTGGGAAAGAATGAAGAAGAAGGAAGCCTCGGGTTGGTGCTGGTATATATAAATACCCAGCCGAACTCTGGCCGAATTCGGACCGAAATCGGGTCGAATTCGCCAAGGGTTGCCTGGCTATATATATATATATATATATATATATATATATATATATATATATATATATATATATATATATATATACATATATATATATAAATTCAAATGAGGCCACATTCTTTTTCATTAATTCGTTTCAAATGCTTAATTCAAAGTTTAGTAATTTTAAATCTCAAAATAATATAATTAATATTATTTTATAAATTAATATCCTTTACTCATCATCTGTCTCAGATTAGCTGTAGGAGTACTGTCCCAACTAACGGAGGTTCACCGGGGAACTCTTAAATACCGCTTCGCTTCGACCGTAGTCGTGGTGACAGACAGACTCTTTTTAGGCTTGTCTCGAAAACAGTTTATGAGTATCGAATAAATAATTAATAAAAAAATTAATTAATATTATTGATATCTAAAATTCCTAATTCTCGACGTAAATAGTTGAAACGATCTTCCGCTAAAGGTTTTGTGAGTATGTCAGCTAATTAATTCTGTGTGTCTATGTATACAAGGTCTATATCTCTATTTTGTTGATGATCTCTAAGAAAATGATGTCGAATCTCGATATGTTTAGTACGAGAATGACATACTGGATACTTAGTCAAATTAATAGAACTAGTGTTATCACAGAAAATGGGTATGTGTGAAAAATGCAATCCACAGTCTTTTATGGTTTCTTTCATCCACAAAATTTGTGCACAACAACGTCCTGCGACGATATACTCAGCCTCTGTTGTTGATAATGCAACAGAATTTTACTTTTTACTAAACCAATAGACTAAAGCTTTTCCTAGGAAATGACATGTGCCGCTAGTAATTTTTCTATCTACTTTGCATCCGGCAAAATCAGCATCAGAATAACCGATTAGGTCAAATGACATGGTTTTGGAATACCATAAGCCGACAGAAAAAGTGCCTTTAAGGTATCAAAAGATACGCTTAACTGCGCACAGATGTGATTCCTTAGGATTGCCTTGAAACGTGCACATAAGCAAACACTAAACAAAATGTCTGCTCGACTGGCAGTTAAATAAAGTAAGCTACTGATCATACCTTGATACTTACGTATGTCGACAGGTTTGCCTTGTTCATCAATATCAAGCTTGGTTGAAGTCGCCATTGGAGTGATAAGTAGCTTTGCTGCTTCCATGTCAAACTTCTTTAGTAGATCCTTTGTGTACTTAACTTGATTTATGAACATCCCATTGTTGGTTTGTTTGATTTGCAGTCCGAGAAAGAACTTCAGCTCTCCCATCATGCTCATCTCAAACTCATTCTGTATATACTTTGAAAATTCTTGACAAAGAGATTCATCAGTAGATCCAAAGATAATATCATCTACATAGACTTGAATCAAAAGAATATTATTATTCAAAGACTTTATAAACAAAGTAGTGTCAACCTTTCCCTTTGAAAAACCGTTATCATGTAGAAAAGAGCTTAGACGATCGTACCAAGCACGAGGGGCTTGTTTCAAACCGTATAAAGCTTTCTTCAACTTGAAAACATATTCAGGAAATTTGAAATCAGTAAAACCGGGTGGTTGAGCTACATAAACCTCTTCTTTTATAAAACCATTTAAAAATGCACTTTTGACATCCATTTGAAATAACTTAAAATTATGAAAACATGTAAATGCACATAACATGTGAATGGATTCTAATCTCGCAACTGGGGCATAAGTCTCATCGTAGTGGATACCTTCTTCCTGATTATATCCTTGAGCTACGAGTCGAGCCTTATTACGAGTCACTAAACCATTCTCATTCAGTTTATTTCGGAATACCCATCGGGTGCCAATGACCGAATGATCAATAGGCTTGGGAACAAGTTCCCAAACTTGATTCCGTTCGAATTTGTTTAATTCCTCTTGTATAGCATCTATCCAAAAATTATCACTACATGCTTCATCAATATTTTTGGATTCAAACTGCGAGACAAAAGCAACACAAGAAGCTATATCTTTATTAGAGGAGCGAGTACTTACACCCTTGGTAATCTCACCAATTACCAAGTCCTTTGGATGATCAGCCGTGAACTTCAATCTTTTTGGCAGACTCCCAAGGTAACTGGTTCCTGGATCTTCTCTAGGAGGATCAGCTGATGCTTTGCTGGGTACATTGAGATCTTCGTCATTGTCATCGATTGTCGTTTGATTTAGTTCATCAAAGGTGACATTGATTGACTCTTCGATGATCAGGGTTCTTTTGTTGAAGACTCTGTATCCTTTACTTTTGCCCGCATAACCTAAAAATATACCTTCATCGGCCTTTTCGTCAAACTTTCCCAAATTATCTTTCGTATTAAGAATAAAGCATTTACAACCAAATATTCTAGAATATAAAACTAATAGAATTCTATCAAACCATAACTCAAATGGAGTCTTCTTCGATTTGGGTCGAATTAGAACTCGATTGAGAACAAAACAAGCTGTATTGACAGCTTCTATCCAAAAATATTTGGGTAGACTAAACTGGTTTAACATTACTCTGGCCATTTCGGATAGAGTTCTGTTCTTACGTTCCACAACTCCATTTTGTTGTGAGTCCTAGGACAGGAGAATTCATGCACGAAACCATGTGTGTCACAAAATTGCTCAAACTCCGCATTCTCGAATTCGCCTCCATGATCGCTTCTAATACGAGTGATCTTGTAACCTTTTTCATTCTGTACTTTCTTGTAAAAGGCGACAAATTCCGATGATGCATCATTTTTGCGTGTCAGAAAATATACCCACGTGTATCTAGAATAATCATCTACAATTACAAAAGCATATAGCTTATCTCCGAGGCTAGCAACTCTGCTAGGACCAAATAAGTCCATATGTAGCAATTGTAGAGGTCTAATAGTACATACAACGTTTACTGACTTCAAAGTGGATCGAGTAGCTTTGTTCTTTTCACATTGACTGCATACCGAATCCTTCTTGAATGTAATATCCGATAAACCGCGTACTAGCTTCTTTGTGGATAATCTGGAAATAGTATCCATATTTGTATGACCGAGTCTCATATGCCACAGATGACTCTCATCGCTTTTAGCCATTAAACATCTACCTGAAATGTTAGTATCTTCCAACAAATAGAAAACATATATATTGTCTTCTCTAATAACTTCAAATATAGTACTACCAGTTGAACTATCAATAATAGTACATTTGTCTTTTACGAAGTTAATACCATAACCGTGATCAGCTAAATGGCTTATGCTGAGCAGATTATGTTTTAACTCAGTAACAAGACAAACATCTTTAATCACTGGATATGGAGCTTTACCAATATCACCAATACCGATTATATACCCTTTTAAATTATTACCGAAGGAGACGTATCCTTCTTTATTCATCTTCGACAGTGTTGCGAATAATGAAGTGTCACCGGTCATGTGCCGTGAGCAACCGCTGTCGAGGATCTATTTGCTCCTAGCATGTGAAGGGCATCCCACCTACAAAACAATTTGCAGATGAAACTCTTGGTACCCATTTCTTGTAGGGTCCTGACTGGTTTGTTTTCGGTATCCATGCATAAATATTTAAATCTAATAACTTTCTGATTCTACATGCAGAAGATATATGACCAAAGAGGCCACAATAATGACATTTAGCATGTTGAGTGTTGAAAGCTGAGTGGTATGCATGGTTGGTAGGTTTAGGTTTTCTAGTATAGAAGAAAGCATACCTATTATCATGTTTGGGCATAACCTTTTTAGGCAAAGGTTTGATAGGGTTAGGTCTGACAGTGTTAGGTTTGGGAATGTTCCGATTTTTCGGTAAGTGACACGTGTTAGGGTAGGAAGCAGCAGTCTCAGGCTATTTTCCTAACCTAATTTCTAATCTATTGGAAGTGTCATATAACTTAGTATAGTCAGAAGTGAGTGCTTCCATTCTGACTTGTGCACTTTGAAGACTTTTCTTCTCTTTAGAAAGTTTTTCTTTCAGTTGGTCAATAACTTTGTCTTTTTCTTCGGTTGACTTGGTAGTCTCGTGTAATAAGAGCTTAATAGAAGAAAGCTCACTAGACTCACTAACATTATCTTTAACCTCAGCTAGTAGGTCGGTAAGTCTTCCTATTTCACCTTTGTACTCTTTGAGTACCTTCTTAGAGTTTTGATATTTGCTACGCAGTTTCATATAATCACTTAACAGTTCATTGAAGGCTTCTCCTAATTGCTCAAAGGTGTAGTCATCATATGTATCAACTATAGGTTCAGAGAGTACCTGATCGGATGCCATAAAGCATACATTTACAGCGTCTTCTGATTGTTCATCTTCTGAGTCGCTGGCATTACTTTCATGCCATATGCTGGTGTTGGCATACTTCTGAGATGTTGATCTCTTCAGGTTCCCTTTCTCGTATCTGTTGCTCTTGTTTGTTGATGAGTTTGTAGGACAGCCCTTCTTCATGTGTCCTTTCTTCTTGCAGCCGTAGCAGACAACATCATCTTGATATCAGCTGTTGCCTCCATTATTCTCATTTGTCTTCTTCTCTTATCTCAAGAATCTTTTGAATTTTCTTGCAAGGAGTGCTTGATCTTTAGCATCAGATTCACTGTTGTCTGTATCATCTTCAGCAGATCTTCTGTGTTGAGCCTTGAAAGCGATCGTCTTCTCCTTTGGTGCAGGCTCTTCAAAGTCTTGTAGCTCTAGTTCATGAGTGAGTAGCTTACCCATGAGTACTTCAAGTGTCATGTTAGTGAGGTCGTTTCCTTCAATGATTGCAGTAGCCTTCGGAATCCAGTTCTTTGTAAGTGCTCGCAGAAGTTTGCAAATCTTTTCATGGTTACTGTAATCTTTGCCTAGGGAGGACAAAGGATTTATAATTTCCAAGAATCTCTCGAACATCTGAGTAACTATTTCGTTGGGCTTCATTTTGAACGCCTCATACTCTTTAGTAAGTCTGCTGACCTTTGATTCTTTGACTTGAGTTGTGCCCTCATGTGTGACTTCAAGAAGTTTCCACACTTCATTTGTAGTTGTGTAGATAGATACCCTGTTAAATTCAGTTCTGTCTAAAGCACAAAATAAAGCGTTAATAGCACGTACGTCAAGACTGGCCTTTTTCTTTTATTCCTCTGTATATTTGTCATGGGGTTTTTCAACCAAAACACCATCAACATTAATACAAGGTGGCTTTTTATAGCCATCAATAACCACAGACCATAAGTCAAAATCAATAGATTTCAAAAAAAAACTCATACGTGTTTTCCAATAAGTGTAGTTTGTGCCGTCAAACAGTGGAGGTCTGTTTGTGGCTTGGCCTTCACTTGTGAATTTCACAGTTGCCATGTGTAAAGATGTGATCTATATAAAATTGAATATAACTGCTGTTTGACCTTGCTTTACCTGTATAACCCGCTCTGATACCAATTGTAGGAACGAAATCATAAAGCAGAATACTCTAGAGGGGGATGAATAGAGTAGGCAGCGAAATATTGCTAATTAAAAACTTGTTAGCAGTTAGATCACAGATAAAATAATAATCACAAAAGTAAATGACAGAATTTGAAAGTGATCAGACGACAAACGCAAATACCGAGATTTATACTAGTTTTCCTCTTATGAGGACTAGTCCAGTCGGAAGAACTCTAGCTTCCAGTTGAATCCACTATTGAAAAATCTCGCAAGTTTTTATACGAAGTCCTTGCAACTTCTACAGACGCGAGCTTTGAAAGGAAGAACTCGTCCAACTTCAATTGTGAAGAGTTGAATCTTCTATCAAGCCTCTGATTACAATCGCTCTTGAAACTTCTAGACCGTACCGCACTGGCAAATCGACTAGAGGATTGTAACTGGCTTGGATTTGAAAATGAAAGCTTTTAAAAACTCTTTGGAAGAATGTAAGCTTAAGAAGAGAAAAGATTGAAAGTGAATTGGTGTTTTGAAATGATCGAAATGCTTCTCTATTTATAGCTTTTCCAAAGACAGAACTCTGACAGAATTTGGGCAGAATTCGGACAGAACTCTTTGTAACAAACCGTAACTGAAGAATGACCAAGTTCAAAAACCCAACGTTCACTAACGTTCCAAATGGCCGAACTCGGCCCGAGTTCTTCTAGGGTTCTGCTAGTTCATTTTTGGAGAAAATAAATTTTGGCTTTTTGAACAATCCTTTAGAAGCGTTTTATAAAAAGAATGTATTTCAAAAGCGTAGGTCATTTGTAAAGAATATGATAATTTTAAAAAACGTTTTCGGATAGCCTATTTGCCAGTACGACTCGGTGTACAATATATTCCTAGACTTAATAAAATGAAAAATTACACTGCTTAACAGGAAGTACATTCTGGATGGCAAACGGCTTCAGTCTTGAACATTGTTGATAACCATTGTTGAGCAGTATCCAAAACGTCGTAGGTAAACATCTGAGTTGACTTGTATTTATATCGAGACAGAGTTTGATCAATTATTAAAATCAGGTTTGACCATAACCAATGGGCCAACAGGACGTACCCACGTTCTCGTGCCCCTATACAGGGTGCGGGTCGTGACACATGTGTAGCAAGTATTGTCACCTGCGCTTTTGATATGTCTGCACTTTTTTATGCTTCGACAAGACCCTCATCAAAGTGTTTCGAACTTGAGCCAAGCTCAGAATACTTTGAACAAAAACATGACACATGTCCTTTGCAAGTGAATGCCCAGCACGCTTACTGATAGGCTGTCGTCACGCTTAGCCTTCAAAATTAAATGCCTTGAGACGTCGCATCATTAAAAGTTGATCACAACTTCTCGTTTCTAGGGAACGGTCATCATGATCTTTACTTTTAATTCCCACGTCGACCAAAGAGTCTCCTCGTTTACGAAGCATTTTGTCTTATTTTGCTGACGTGGCCGTGCCCTATAAGTAGGGTCTGTTTGGAAAGAATTTTTTTTCTTTCTTTCTTTTTCTCTAATAGAAGTTTTTTGTCATAGACTTCTTCTTCCTTCAAACCCTGGCATTCCCGCTATGGCTCCCAAGAAATCAAGAACCCCAAAAGCTCCTGCGGCAAGCTCCAAGAAGGCTAAAGAAAAACAGGCCGCTTTAGTGGTTGTTGATGCTGACGACTCACCGAACGTTGGCATCGTAGTTTACAGCGACGTGCGGCCGCCTGCCACAAGTAATAAACTTTTATCTTCTATTTTACTGATGCACATAAGAGGCTACTTCTCGGAGTATCGTCTCGTAGTTGTGCTGAAGCTTTTTTTGCCGATGCACATGGTCACTTGCTCTTTGAAAGAGTGTCCGTAGATGTGCTGAAGCTTCGTTCGAATGATGCACATGGTTGTTTTTACTTTCATAAAGTAATGACTGTAAGATGTGCTGAAGCTCTTACTGACATGCATGATTACTATGCAGTGTCTGCGTGGATGCTATCTCGCTGAGACACAGTACTATTAAGTAGCATCTGCGCCGATGCTTTCTTGCTGAAGCGCAGTATTATGAAGCGGTACCTGCGCGGATGCTAGCTCACCGAAAATGCAGCATTACTTGGTTAGTACATGTGCGAATGTTTGTTTCACTCGAGCATATCTCACCCTTCTATTTCTTATTTCATGTAGTTTTTGTGGCCACCTCCCTTTTAAATGAGGTTCTTTACGACTTTTTTGTCTACGGGTTGGGAACAAACGTCGAGCGAGAGCTCGTCAAGCCAGCTAGGAGGTTGATCGCCCAAGATCAACCATAGGGGCGAATGGATCAAATAAAAGAGCAACGTCTGGGTTATTTTTGTCGTATGCTGGATCAGTGAAGGCTAACACCTTCTCTTGATGCCGACACGGGGATGTTAAAGCCCCAGTTTCTCTTTGGCGATCAGTTGGCTCTGAAGGAGACAGACCTCCTTGTACTCTAGACAATATGGTATTTAGAGAGTAATGGCCTCCCCTTGTATGTTCCGACGTCTTACCGACACCTTCCGCTTTTTGTTGTTTTCTATTTTGTCGAATTACGGCAAATGGAGTGGAACCTAACTCCTACTCAAGGGGGTCTAATCTAAGGCCGCTTCAAGGTAGACAAGATTTACCAGGGGAGGGATACTTTTTACGCCCGTTCGGGGTGGTGCATCGTATACCTTGTGGTTGCTACTCCCTGGTCATAGGTTCAGCAATCTTTCTGTTGATGTGCATCCATTTGGCGCTTCTATTTTCACCAATAGGCTTCTGGCGGCCGGCTGTACATATCCGACGGATGCCTACCGGGTCGAGGGCTAGGTTCACTCCGACAAAAAGTGGGATGACTTGATCCGATGGGTATTGAGTACTTTTAAGGAGGACGTGAGTGGTACTGGCTTACGCCGTGCCATAAAGGCGAATGGGCATAGAATCGTTATTAACCAGTCTCTGTTCTTGGTTTTGCTGGAGCTGTATAATCACCACACTGGGACTTTTTTCATGCCGTGTAGAGAGATGGGATTGGCCCTTCATGAGATATTCGCCATCTCAAAACTTCCTTGGGATGAGCATCCGTATGAGGAGTACTGCCCTAGCCCAGATGAGCTCATGGGGCTAGAAGGCAAGCACCCTGAGATGATGGCTGTGTACAAAGAAATGCTTTGCCATCATCAAGTGTGTGTGCGCCAAGACTCCGCAAAGGGTCAGCCTTACTTTAATGCGTGGAGAAAGTATTTCTTTCTCGAGGAACCGTCGAAGCGCGGAACAATTCGCTTTACTACTCGCAGGGCGTATACCGCTGCCAAGGTAGAGGGTATGGCGGTGAAGGCAAAGGTGTCAGCTCCCCTGCTAGATGCTAAGGGAAATCCTAACTCCATAGTCCATAGCTGTTTTTACCAAAACTTGACTGCCGTGAGTCGGAAAGCAATGCTAGCTGCATTTCTGATGATGTGGCTGAGGAAGGCTGTGGTTCCAAGCGGCTCAGGCTCTGTGGGGCAGCTTAGTAGAAAGCTTATCATGCCGACTTTGAGGTTGGCTTTCGAGCATTCTCTCGGTTTGCCTCCTGCCATGGTATATAACACTCTTCAAGGCCTGCGAAAGCTGATAGAAAAAATAATAGAGTATCGTGGGTGTACCAGCAAGTTTGCTCGAACGGACCTGCCCTACTATTATCTGATGGCCTGGTTGGCACTATATTATATTGGCTTAATTATTTCTGCCATAATAGACGGTCATGAGGAGGGGGACGCGCTCTTGCACAACTACCACAAGAAAAAGTGGGTTCTTGACGACGTTTCAGCCTGTAGACAGGCATTAAACCGCTTGGATGCTAAAGTTTTAGCAGGTTTTTGCCTTTCTATATGGTCATTTGGTAGATAATAAGCTGGTTGACCGGGCTGGAGAAGGTGACGAGCTAACTACCGGTGCTTTTTGCTAGCTGTTATCCATTCGTCCTTCGCATTTGGTATACCAGAGCCAGAACAAGGTATACCTGGAGCCCTATCTACCGAGTCGCTTTGTACGACAGTTTGGCTACAGCAATACTGTGAGGAACAACCCATGTCCAGGTCTTGGCTATGGAGGCAGCTTGTTGGATGGCTCTCGCGTTTGGAGTTATTATAGTGCTAAATCTACTTGTGCAGCGTTTACACTCCCTGAGGTGCATAGGGAGCCTCGCATCTTGTGTTCTGCTGTGAAGTTCCATTTTTTTGTGAATTTCTTCTTGTCAGGTTATGACCGAGGGCGAAGTTTTATTATGGGTACGAAGTTTGAGAGGCCCCAGCGACGGTCTCAAGAGTTCGAAGTTGCAGGAGATGGGTCTTCGAATGATTCTAGTGCTTCTCGGGAGCGAAGGGAGGATGCAGCGCCCCTGGACTCCCTATCGAAATATCGAGCTCCTCCGTCGGCAAACCTTCCTCATGGCAAGAAGGTGAAAAGGGTAGCATCCAAGAGTCGTGCTTCCTTGCGGTCTATCGCACCACCTGTTGCATCGACTACTCAGGTATATTTCAGTTTCCTTTTGATTCTAGTTTTTACACGCAGTTTTTCACTCATCCCTGCTTTACTGGTGCAGGCAAAGAAAATATCGAGGGGGCCAAAAATGCTGAGGGAATTTTCCGAGGGGGGTCCGTCAAATGCTGTGGCCGAAACTGTTCGGCCAGAAGAGGTTTCTTGACCTGTCTCGTTTGACCAGAAAAGGTTTCTTCATAATTTTTTTAGAGTTCATCCCTTCTCATCAAGAAGCGTCCTCCATTGGTGGATCTGTAGTGATACCCGGGGTTGGCCTTGCATTTGGTAAAGGCGCAGCTCAGAAATCTGGGCTTGTGACGGGCTGTTCGGTCGAAGGTACTGAAGGCCCAATCGTTGATTCCCCTAGGGAGCCCCCTCTTTACGGAGGTATCGAGGGAAGAGTGTTGGAAGAATTAGCTTTGGCGTACATCGTACCTCAACCCCGGGCGGTGGTTGAAGAGAAAGCTAGAAATTCCCAGTAGATGTTACTGACCAGCTAGCTGGCCGAGCTTAGGCGGCCACTGATGAGCCGACTGCCAAGGTTCCCGTCGAGGTGATCACTAAAATGGCTGTCGACGGTGCTGTTGGTGAGCCCGTCGACGGAACCCTCCAGGAGCCCGACTAAGGAGATCGGGGAAGAATCGGCCGAGACGACCACTAATAAACCAGTTGAAGAACCCTTCAAATTGGTCACTCCAGGACCGTCTAAAGAGGTTATCCTCGAGCCACCTGTTATGGGCTCGATCGAGAAGACCGTAGATGAATCGACTGTCGAAACACCGGTAGAGAAGACCACTGAGGAGTCGGTTACAGTGATAGTCGAGAAGTCGACTGCTGAGATTGCTCAGGCTCCAGTTAATGCAGCTTCGGTTACGGATATGTTTGAAGGGCCAGCGAGGGTACCTGTTGAAGAGCCAGTTATACCTCAGACAGTGTTAGCTGTACCGTCGATGACCTCTGCTATAGTCACGGTGCCACCTGTTCTGGCTGTAATACCTAGACGTATGTTGGTTGCCGTTGCCACCTAGGGACCTTCTATTGCGGCATCTCCGGTGACCCCAATGAGTTTGGCTGACAATGTGTACTATACCAAACTCATTTTGGGTACAATTCGTCATGCTTTGATGCGCGGTATAGAGGGTGTCTTACGGGATAACCAATCACTCAGATGGGCCCGATCTATAGTGAGTGCCCAATTGATGGCCTTCTGTGACTATCCTAAATACGAGGCGAAGACAGATGCGATAGATGAACTCATGGCAAATTTGGAAGGTTCCACCTCAGAGCTTCAAATTCTTTAGCACGGTCTTCCTGCCCTAGCTACTGTGGAGCTAGAGAAAATGGCATCTGAAGCATCCCAGCACGAGCATAAATGTCGGGCCTTGACTGACAGACTTGCCGAGATCGAGGACAAAATTGAAGAAGTGATTGACGCCAAAGAGGCTCAGGTCTGCCATCACGCAACCTCGGAGGAATAATGCGAGGCCCTCCGAGAGCAGATCCAGAATCTAGAAGAGACTTTGGCCCTTGCAAAGAGCGAGTTGGATAAGTCGAAGGACCAGCAGGAGGTACTTCGGCAACGCCCCGAAATCCTGACTTGGGAGAAAAAAAGTATTAGCCTGTGCCAGGCGGAACTAGCTCTTGTGTGCCAAAATGTGTCGCAGGTTAAAGATGAAGCAGATCGACATCAGGAGACCGAGCGTCGAGCCCAATCACTGGTTGGCCCCCAAATTGCTCTTTTGAGGGGTCGACTAGAAGAATTTTTGCATCGGTCTTTGCAGTTTTGATCTTCTTTTGTCTTTCGGTCTCTTGCTTTTTGAGAGACTCTTTTTGTAGCCAAAGAAAGAAAACCTTTCCATTCTATAAATGAAAATTTGGTTTTGCTTGTCTTTTTGCTGTGAGCTTTTCTTGTACAAGAGTGAGAATTCCCTCAGAGGTAGTATAACGTGAGGGGATGGAAATGACTCTGCTGGGGATAAGGTATTTACTCAGAGGTTATATGGACATGGTAAACACGGGATTTTTGGTGGTAGAATTTTTTTTACTTAAAGGTAATATGGACATGGCAAGGATAGACTCTACGGTGTATAGAACGACTCAGAGGTAGTATGGACATGAAAGGTTCTATAGATAATTATAACAATCACGGGGTTTGTCATGGAAGGGGTGTTTACTCAGAGGTAATATGGATATGGTAATCACATAATTTTTGGTGGTAGGATCTTTCTTACTCAGAGGTATTATGGACATGGCAAGGATAGACTCTACGGGTGTATAGAATGACTCAGAGGTAGTATGGACGTGAAATATTCTATAGACGATTATGACAATCATGGGGTATTATTGTAGAAGAGATGTCTACTCAGAGGTAATATGGACATGGTAGGCACAATCTTCAACGGGGTATAGAATAATAATTCAGAGGTAGTATGGACGTAAAATGTTTTCTAGATAGTTATGAGACAAGGTTATCATGCAAGAAATGACTACTCAGAGGGAATACGGATGTGGTAGACCTGAACTTCGTCAGGGTATAGAATAACAATTCAGAGGTAGTATGGACGTGAATGATTTTCTACTGGCGGAGTTATGAAAGAGGTGAACTCAGTATTAGAATTCATGGACACCCGTCGGGTGTGTAGGAACCTATGCTGATTTGAACTTCAGACATAGTATTTCTTTAGGAACTTGCAATCGATTGGCATCATTAGCAAGTAGCTGTTAGGTTTGGCCAGTCGGTAGGCCCCATTGGAGTAGACTGTCTCAATGACGAACGGTCCTTCCCACTTGGGTTTAAACTTTCCAGCTGTCTTGTGAGTCATCACCATCGGTCTTCGAACTGATAAGACGAGGTCACCCACTTGGAATATTCTTTCTCAGACCTTTTTATTGAAGGCCCCGAAAATCCGAGCTTAGTAAAGCTGGATTCGTTGCTGAGCTAGCAAACATTTTTCACCAACGCCTTTAACTCCTGTAGTCGTCGGCATTGATTGTCTTCGTCAGTCAGCTGGTTGGTGATGGCTGCCTGTAGAGACGGGATCTAGATCTCCAGGGGAAGCACTACCTCGCTTCCATAAACCAAAGATAATGGTGTATTGCCAATGGGTGTCCAAACAGTTATATGGTAAGCCCACAGGCATTCATCGAGGTTTTTATTCCAGTCGCATTTATTAGAGGAAATAACTTTCTCGAGCATCTTGACGATAGTCTTGTTGAATGCTTCGGCTAGTCCATTTGCTGCAGGATTGTAAGCTGTTAATGCGGCCTTATTTTGTATTCAGTTCTTATCGCAGAATCGATGGAATACGTGGCTCACAAACTGAGGACCGTTGTCATGGATAATCCTTCTGGGAACCCCAAAGTGGTATATGATATGATGCTTGACAAAGCTGATCACGTTTGAGGTTTTTACCTCGGCCAGAGGTACTGCTTCCGTCCACATAGAAAGTAGTCAGTGATGGCGAGTATAAACCGGTATCCTTTGGACGATGGTGGACTGATCGGCCCGATAATATCCAATCCCCATGTTTTAAATGGCCAGGTGGCCACTATGGGGGTGTAGGAGCTCCAAAGGTCGAAGGATGAAGTCAGTATGAAATTGACATACCCGATACTTCTTTGCATAATTAATGGCCTCTGCCATCATAGTGGGCCAGTAGTAGCCCATGCGACGTAGTCGGTCTTGTAATGTAGGACCAGGCTGATGGGCTTCGCAGGTGTTATTTTTAATTTATGGAATTACAGCCTTGATTTTTATTTTGGAAAAATAAATTAGAGTTTTGTTCGAGGACGAACAAAAGATTAATGTGTGGGTATTTGATGAGAACATAAAATATCATATTTCTATTCCTTAATTACTCTTTTATTCTCATTTGATGTCTAAAGGTGCTCATTATTATTCAATATTGATTTAGGATGATATTTGAAACATTAAATTCAAAATAGAGCTAAATAGTAATTTTTGACTGTTTTGACACCTTTTAGCAAAATGAGCATAACTTCCTCATCCGAATTATAATTGAGCTGATTCAAAAAGATTATGAAATTATCTAAGACAAAGATCTACAACTTTCATATTTTGAGTTTTTCTTAGATTAGGGCTACATCATGGACGAAATCGAACTTAAAGTTGAGTCAAAGATATTGTAAAGAAATATGAGTCAAAATAAATATTTTCCTACTTGTTCTTTGACTTTGTTTTTTGTTTGAGAAGTTGTAACTCTTAGAGAATTTGTGGGAAGATATTGTGGGATTCAAACAACCTATTTAGAGTGTATAAAAAGGGTAGCAATCGTGAGAAAAAAGACCACAACACACAACTCTTCTTCTACCTCTCTTGTGAAGTACCATGAATATGTGTGGCTAAAGTCATGTTGGTCAAAGGAAACAAAAGCCTTAGCATTAAAACTTTTGAGATATAATTTGTGTTTATATGTTTGATTTGTTCTTTGAGTATCAATTGTTTTCTTATACATATTTTCATGATTATTTTGTTTAATTACTAGGATGCATACTAGTTTATTATTCTTGACAATCTCCAGCTAAATTAGATATCAAATTCGGAATTGTTCGATCTCCCTAATTTGTGAAGCAACCAAGATTTAAAAAATTATTGCATTCTATTATTAAATATTAGGAGGAAACCATTCGACTAAATTAAATGTAGCCGTTTGTGCTTGTGTTATTTTGATTCATCGATCTCATTTAGCTTAATACACTATGAGATTAAACCTTTAGTGCTGGTTTGGGGTTGCTTAGTAGTTAAGGTTAATTAGATTGCTTGTTTTTAATTAGTTATGGCTAAAGGAGGTAGGAAAATAATTCCAACGATGAATATTCATAATACAAATCAATATATGTTTGCCTCAACGAGCAATTTCAAGATTCTGATGATAGACGTTGACTTAGACCAATGTTTGTTATTTTGATTTCTTTCAATATTCTACTTGCTCTTTTTATTAGCTTTCCTTATATTCAACCCCCCTTTCATTATTCACATAGCACAAAGCTAAGCTAATTACTCTCCGTGGAAACGATTTTTACTCAAACTACTACATTTCTATGAGTATAGATTTTATTTTTGGGTGTCTGCGACAGCACACCAAATTTTTGCGTCATTGCCAAGCAGTAATTTACTTAACTTTTGTGTTTTTCATTCTTTAATGAAATAATTTTTCATTTATTAGCCCAA
Source organism: Iris pallida (assembly GCA_029216955.1). Taxonomy (NCBI): domain Eukaryota; kingdom Viridiplantae; phylum Streptophyta; class Magnoliopsida; order Asparagales; family Iridaceae; genus Iris; species Iris pallida. Next base: position 2,038,397 of record JANAVB010018399.1, on the reverse strand, counting down.
AAAATCATTCACGGGACATGGCGGTCAATTCTCAACAGTTTGCCATATGGCTAGATCTTTCATCTATGCATACTAATGAGGTAAATATTTCTTCTCATGAACAACAACTTGCTAGTTTAACTTATCTTGTTTATCAAATGGTTGGAGGTAACATTAAAACAATAATGTCTTGTGAGATTTGTTTAGTAACAGGGCATCCTACTGATATGTGTCCAACTCTTTAAGAGAAGCCTAGTCAACAAGTGAATGTGGCATGTAATTTTCCTAGATAATCATAAATAAAGTAAGATCCTTATTCAAACACGTACAACCAAGGGCGGGGAGATCATCCTAATTTTAGCTATGAGAATCCATAATTAAATCATCTTGTAACTCAAAATTTTCCAAGTTACCAGAAGTACAGCCAACCATACCCACATGACCAATAATTGGGCCAAACTCCTAATTCTAGTATGTCTTTAGAAGATACTGTTAAGTCCCTTGCCACTAACACCTTAAAATTTTAACAGGAGACGAGGGCCAAAATCCAAAGTTTGGACAATCAAATGAGCCAAATGGCTATAACAATTAATAAGCTGGAGGCACAAAGTTCAAAAAAATATCATCTCAAACTATAGCAAATCTAATAGAAAATACAAGTACAGTCATTTTGAGTAGTGCTGAAGAGGTTGGCATCCTAGTATTTAAAGCACCTACATCGTCAAAATAAGAAGAAGAGAAAAATAACACTGCAAACACGAACATTCATAATGACGACGTGGACCTAATGCACAAGAGGTTTTCAAAATTTTTGGCAAAAATGGATTGGAAGTTGCCATCAATAAGCATCTTGAGAAAGAGCATGAGGAGTTATCTTTGAGTTCTAATCTCTAGGAAACTGAATCTCTAGGAAACTGTAGCAATATTGAATCATTTTCTAAAAATGCAACAGTTAGGTAAGTTTCCTTATATGGCATTACCAATATCTAACAAGAGACCTTTACCCTCTATTTTGTAGGTCCCCATTCAATACTTGAAACCCCTGAATATTTAAATCAAGTGTGCATAGAATCGAGCCAAAGGTGCAACTTGGGAGGCGACCCAATGGGAGTTAGTTCTTATCCTTGTATTTTTATTTATTTTTACTTTTGTTTTTTCTTTGCATTTATCCTTAAATTGGGGATAATGTCAGTTTCAAGTGTAGGGAAGAAGATTTAGGTTTTTAAAAATGCAGGGTTTTTTAAAATAAATAAACAAATACAAATTAAAAAAAAAATTGTGGTTGTCAATAATTTTGGTTGTGTATATCATGGGGAGGATTCAACTAAGTTTGAAAAATTCATAACATGATTGATTAAGTAATCTTTCAACTTTGAATTAATTGGTCTATTTATTTTTCTTAAGGATGGTAGTGACTAAATTTGGTAGACAAAAGTCGATGAGATTTTGATCCTTTAGACTGACAAATCAGTTTCACTCTTTTCTTTGATGAGAGATATTCTTTCATAGATTTATTTTTTTAGAACTTATTTTGATTCTCTTCGAGGTTACATTGACACATGTATACATGAACATGATTAAGGTCCTTTTTTTATGCTCTTCAAAAGCTATAGCCTACCCTAAAATTATTATTTTTCCTTTATTGAACCCCTTTGAGACTTATTGCTTTTATTTTTAGTGAACGGACATTACAAGCATTAAATCTGGGAAAAATTATCTTTAACCAAGTCGTAAAGGTAGTGGTGCATTATGATATGTATGGATATGCAAAGCAATAAGTGTGAGGGTATCTGAATTTATGGTATGGCTATGACTAATGAAATGGAACACGTTCTTATTCTCAAATTATTAAGTTCTATTTTTGTTAAAAAAAAATAAAAGAAAGAGAGAAGGAGAAAAAAAATTTGTGAAAGAGAAAAAAGAAAAGAAAAGAAAATAAAAGAAGTAATGAAGAAAAGAAGTGATAGAGGATATTACTTTTTAATTTTTATGATTTCTCTAAAAATTCCAATCAAAAGGGTATATTGAATGCATTGAATAAAATACTTAATGGAGTGATAGGTTTTTCATGTTTTATATATTCGAGCTTTTAGTTAAATCATTTTTGCTTTACTAGTTTGATGGATTTTAAGCTATACTCCAAATCTATCTTACCTTGATCCTAAACGCTGTTACAACCCATGAAATGTCCATGATTTCTGTTATGCATGTGATTCCAGTGGAGGAGAATGAGAAGATATACAAGCTTATGGTTGATTATTACTTTTGGAATGAATTTGGGCGAAACACATACCCTTCAAACACATGAGAGTTGAGTGTTTGTTACCGTGAGGGTCTACCAATTTAGTTTACTATATCTTCAAATGAAAATACTTACTAAGTAATTAGAAATTGTCTAAGAATATATTTTCATGATATGTTATGAGTTTTGAAGAGCTTGTTTATTCTTCATTTTTGGCATTACAATCTAGATTTTCATTTTGGAAAAATAAATTAGAGTTTTGTTCGAGGATGAACAAAAGATTAAGTATGGGGGTATTTTGATAAGAACAACCAATTTAGAGAATATAAAAGGGGTAGCAATCATGAGAAAGAAGACCACAACACACCACTCTTTTCCTTCTTCTCGTACCTCTCTTGTGAAGTACCATGAACATGTGTGGCAAAAATCCAATTGGTCGAAGGAAATGGAAGCCTCAAAAATAACAAAAACTTATGAGATCTAATTTTGTTTATATGTTTGATTTGAGCTTTGAGTATCAAATATTTTCTTATGAATATTTTCATGATTATCTTGTTTAATTACTAGGATGCATACTAGTTTATTATTCTTGACAATCTACTGTTAAATTACATATATCGAATCTGGAATTGTACGATCCCTCTAATTTGTGAAGCAACCAAGATTTAATAAATTACTGCTTTGTATTAGTATATCTTGGGAGGAAACCATTCGACTAAATTAAATGCAACCATTTATGCTTGTGTTATTTTACTTCATCGATCTCATTGAGCTTAATAGAGTACTAGACTAAACCTTTAGCGCTAGTTTGAGGTGGTTTATTAGTTAAGGTTAATTAGATTACATGTTTTTAATTAATTGTGGCTACAGGAGATAGTAAAATAATTCCAACGATGAACATTCATAATACATATCAATATATGTTTGCATCAATGATCAGTTTTAAGATTACGATGGTAGTCTTTGACTTAGACCAATATTTTTTTATTTCTTTCGATATTCTACTTGCTCTTCTTTATTGGATTTCGTTATATTCAATCCCCCTTTCATTATTCACATAGCACAAAGCTAAGCTAATTGCTCCCCATGGAAATGACCCTTACTCATACTACTACATTTTCAAGGGTATAGATTTTATTTTTGAGTGCCTGCGATAGCACACCAATTGGCTTTGCTTACTTTCAGTATTTTACCATGCACTTTATACTTATTGAGTCGTATATGCATTCGTATGGTCATGGACAACTTATGTACAAGATTTGAGATAAGTACCTAGAGCACTGGGACCTATTCGACCTAGAAAACATTGGTGTGTTTTAGTAGCACAGGTTTTGTGGAACATTCGCTGAGGCTAGCTACATGTTATGAATGGAGTGTCTCATGCCCTATGAAGTCCTATATGACATTGGGTCCATATGGTGAACTGTGACAATGTAGTCAAGGTGAATGCTAATGAATATCTTATGCAAATGGTAAGTATATTTATCTTGTATCTTATGCAGGTGTGAGAGTCGACAGTCGGTCAGAAATTCTTGAAATTTGATATATTTATCTTTCATGTTATTCAACTTTACTACTTAACATGTAAAAACACAAGTATGCTATAATGTTGCTACCTTATGACTACTGATATTACATGTTGCACATGCTTCAGCATATTCATTGCACATGAACTATAAATTGGCCCTAGGCCCCCTAATAGAAAGATCACAATTGATAAATTTTTGCTTACATAATTAGAAGTGTTGGTTTAGGTAATTGGGCTAGTTCTACTCGCCAGTATAGGATAATGTACTGACACACATCTCTGTGTGCTTTTTTTGTAGGTGCTTGGGATATGCAGTATACAAAGATTGGCTTATTCAGCTTTGAGGCATCGAAGAGTTATTGGGCATGCAGATGCTCTCCTTATAAAAGATTATATCTTCTGTTATAAAGGGGATAAGGTATTCAACATTATAATTCAGCTGTACCAACGAGTTGTAAGACGATTCAGCATGTTCAGTATAAGCTAACTTGGCATGAGCTAATGGCTATTAAGAGCCTTTATAAAATATTGTAATTTTTATATTCACTGTTATGATTAAAGAATTCCTTTCAATAAATATATGTATTTTATTATCTTCAATTTGTTGCTTATTTTATTGTAGTGTGTTTGTATTGAGACTAATTATCATTTGTGCACCATTCTTGCCTTGCGCAAATGCAATTTAGGCTTGTATGACATCATGTCCCAATGAGGACATCTATTCGACAAAAATCGATGCGAGGACGAAGGATTTACAAAATCAGGACATGACAATGTCTCCAAAGACTAACATCTTTACCTACTATTTCTCAATCAATGATCCTTCCTTGAAGCAAAAGTACAATGCCTAGTATATTTTTATTTGAACTAATAACATAATACTTTATGGTGAAATTACAATAACACAATATTAGAACTTCATCAAGACTATTTTCTTTGTTACATCATCGACCAGTTAGCGCTTAAGGCCTTTGGTGAATAAATTTGCTAGATTTTTCTTGCTCTGAACATCTACTATAGCAACGGTACCAACCCTGATGTGCTCATGATTTTGTGTTATATGACAAAGTTGCACGTTAGTCTTCTTACCATTGAAGAGATCATTAGATGACACTACAGTCGCATGGTAGTCATAGTTAATCTGTATAGCCAAAAACTATGCACCAACTAGAGGAATATCATACATGAGCTCCCGAATCTATTATACATTATTTGTTGTAGCCGCTAGAACATGGAACTCAGAATCTATAGATTAGTGAGGGAGCAAAGTTTGCTTCTTTATGATATGTTAGCCACATCCATGTACAAGATATAACCTCATGTGGACCTTTTGTTGTCTTATTCTTAGCACCAGCTAGTATTATTAAAGCCTTACACTATAGCTGGATAACAGTTGTAGTATAATATATACAATTGAGTTCTCATGGGATATCCTATAACTCTCTTTACAACTTTCTAGTATTCTATACCTGGATCGCTCGTGAACCAATTCAGCATCCCTACGATAATTAATAACGAGATCTGCTTCAACATGATAGGTGTCAATCTCGTCATTAATTGCCTCCTTTTAGTAAACAACATCTATGTTCTTTGTCGGCTCATCATAGATAAACGGATATGCGTACACATAATAGGTGTAAAAGTCTTTTTCTAAATCCTTTGGCCTCTTCACTCGCATAGATGATGGCTCTGCAAGTTTTGGTTCATATATTGCATCTTTAAATGCATCACTAGATTTAATAATTTGAATTATTTCTAGATCAAAGAACTTACAAGAATCACTATTCTTGGTTGGAGGTATTTTGATTGGGATTCAATCCCATCTTCATCGTATGCACCGCAACTACATTGCCAGCTACCGTTGAACTTTATGTTGGAGGAAGATATAGCTAGCTTACTGAATAGAAGGGAAGCAATGTTGCTTGTTTTAAACGTCGTTCTCCCCTTCTTTATGACGATTCATCATGTAATATGTTTGTTCAAGCCGAATAAAAAGACTTACGATGTCCTTCCTTGCTCTATTTAAGCTCAAGTTATCCAAGTTATTTCCTGCAAAAAATGCACATTTTATTAGTGTTTGCCATTAAACATCAAAAACAGGTATTACAGAAATACTGAAATTGATTGCAAACTCGCTTGTACAAAGAAAAGCCTAGAAAGAAATCCTAGGAAACAATCTAAGTACAATTGTTTAGTTTTTTATTCTGGGGGTGACGGTGGAGGCTCGGAAAAGTGTATCAACTCTGCCTTACTCCTTGGACTATCCGACACAATCTTTAGCTCTTGAAGAAATTACCTTTCGAAGGTTGCCAGCCTTTTGCAGGGGTGTGGCACCCTGCTATTTATAGTGATATATGTTTTGAGCCGCATAGGTGGCCTATGGCCACGTGGCTAATCAGCATGTAAAGACCCTCTCTTTGATCGCCAGCTAGCAATTTGTTAGGATTTTGTTACAGCAAATCTGGGTGGTTGAGACTTAGTCAGCCTGCCACGTGTACTATCGTAGGATAGAAATCATTTTGCGCTGCCTGAGTCTCTCAGTTTTCGGCCATGTTGGACCGCATAAGACTCATGCGGCTTAGGTCGTAGTCTTTCTTAGTCCGCATGTGGCTTAAGGACTTTTGAGCCGCATAGATTCTGTATTTTGGCCAGCATAAAGCTCATGTGGCTTAGGTTACAGTCACCCTTGGCCGCATGAAGCTCAGAGACTTTTAGGGCCGTATAGGTTGAGCCGCATAAGGTTCATGCGGCTCGGGTAGCAATCCTTCTGGCCGTATGACTTTGTCTGATCATGTCTTATCTTTTTGTCAGAATGTCAGAGCTGTCATTTTTGTCAAATTTGACAAAATTTGTCAGCTTTATCAGACGGACTGACCAACTTGGCCTTATATCTTTTTGTGCGGCTCGAATTAGAGACGGGCCGCATAGGGTACAATCTGTCATACGGATCCCCTTTATGCGAACCAGTTTGGCCTGAAGTACTTATGCGACAAATTGTGACCCGTATGAACCCCATATTTTCCATGCTTCTACAAAACTCACTTCAAAGTTTTCAAATTACAAATTTGGAATACTTTGAATAAGAAGCATGGAGATATGTTAAGCTGCAGGGAGTCTTCAAGTCATGAGAGACCTTTAGTCGCAAGGAATTTTCAAGCCGCAGAGAGATCTTAAGCCGTAGAGAAATCTTAAGCCGCAGAGAGACCCCATCCTGCCTGCCAGCTGTCACTGTTGTATTTAGTTTCTTAATTCGGTTTTGGATTTAGGTTTACTTTTCGAGATAAAGCCGACGGTTACTAGGGATAAAATCTCCAAATATCGTCATTATCTTTAATGATCTCGTGGACCGAAGAGGCACTTTTCGAGTTAAAGCCAACGATTACTAGGGATAAGATCCCCAAACGTCGTCATTATCTTTAATGATCTCGAGAATCGAAGAGAGTGTGAAGAGGCACTCTCCAGAAACTCTATAAATAGGGGTCATTCGGAGAGAGATTTTTCTCTTTCACCTTCTTCTCCTTCGTTTACATCATTCTGTCTCAATTTAGCCATGGCTCCAAAAGGTTCCAAGTCGACTGGTGCTGCGGCCAAAGGGAAGGGACTTGCCTCTCCGTCGAGAGCGGCAGACTCTTCTTCCATTCATCCCGACGTGTAACCCCTATCAAGGGTAAGACAGTTGAAAGACGACGACTAAAATTTTGAATGGCCATATCGCATATTTTATGTACGGGCCTGTCATATATTGCATCCGTACTTTAAGCCTGGTCGATGTGTGCCCTATCTCATTTGGACTACATGTGTTCTGTATGATAGAGCCGCATGGGCTGAGCCGCATAAGCGCTGTTCATTCGAACTTGAACCGCATAAGTGCCCCATGATTGAGCCACATAAGTGCCTCATGACCGAGCCGCATAAGTGCCTCATGACTGAGCCGTATGAGCACTTCATGACTGGACCGCATGAACCACATAGGTGCCTCATGACTGAGCCGTATGATACTTTATGACTGGGCCTCATAAATCGCATAGGTGCCTCATGACTGAGACGCATGAGTACTTCATGACTGAGCCGCATAAGTGCCTCATGACTGAGCCGCATGAGCACTTCATGACTGAGCCGCATAAGTTCCTCAAGACTGAGCCGCACGAGCACTTCATGACTGAGCCGACCTCATGACTGGACCGCATGAGCACTTCATGCCTGAGCTGCATAAACTGCATAAGTGCCTCATGACTGAGGCGCATGAGCACTTCATGACTGAGCTGCATAAACAGTATAAGTGCCTCATGACTGAGCCGCTTGAGCACTGAGCTGTATAAACGGCATAAGTGCCTCATGACTGAGCCGTATGAGCACCTCATGACTGAGCCACCTAAGTGTCTCATGACTGAGCCGTATGAGTTCTGTTTGGTTTGGCCGCATAGATAAAAAAGGAGTCCTTTGTTTTCTTCTAGCTGCTAAGCCCCTTTTTCCATGTTTTGTAGGGATCTGGCTAGCAAACTTCTCCAGGACCGGTGTCGACGATAGAGTAAAAATGCACCATTCTGGCACATACATCAGACAGCTCAAAACTCTTCATGCTTTGGAAGAGTTTTCCCTGTGCCATTTTGGCATACACATCAGACAACTCAGAACTCTTCATGCTTCGGAAGAGTTTTCCCTAGGTGGTAGGAAGAGCCTTTATACCTCGGGGAGTTGGACGGTGGTCAGCTGTCATCATGAACGTCATGTCTTCACGGCTCTCCAAGTAGACGAAACCACCATCAGGGATGTTGTTTTAAAGGTATGGTCTTTTGGAGGAGCGGGGCTAAGGTTTCCGCAATACGGAGGGGAGAACAACATGCTATATTTGCCCTCCTCCGGGCAGCTCCCTGGAGATTCAACAGCCTTGTTTGCTTCTCTGTAGTAAAACATGACTTCATTCGAGGCCAACGAAATTGCTTTTTGGTGATGGCAAAGTGCTGTCAAACTGACCAAACTATGTATTGCTAGATTTTTTTGCTGCTGGTGTAGTCCTATGAATGTAACTGATTTTGAATAAATAGAATACATTTACTCCATTCTTTATTTGTGGTATTTTTGTGGTGCTTGTACTAGAGGGCCCAATATAGCATTTTGTGTTTGATAAAGGACATCCTACTAGGGAACTTTTTGTGGACCTATTGCCCATTTGTGCATCTGGAAATACGAGCAAATAGATTTGAAAGATATTTTGGGGACTTACTACTCTTTGATACACCGATGGTGTGAGTAATAGATTAGGATAAGTGTCACGACCCGCACCCTAGAGTAAGGGCACGAGAAGTGGGTACGTCCAGCCTACGCTGCAGTGTCGGCGGTAGAACGCTGTCCTAGGTCACAACATCTAACAATATAATGCTAAACAGTTTATACTCCCCGAATGGGGGTGATATAGCAGAAATTAAACTCAATCACAACTAAGGCAGGAAGATAAGATAGAAGATAGATAGATAAATACTGCTGAAAGGAAAGAAAATCCACAAGTACAAACAGAGAGTCTAAGTGTCTAAGATAAATACATATCCCAAGTATCAAATAAATACAATCATACAGAGAGTAATGTAAATGAAAACATCCTAGTCTAGAGGTGTGTCATCCACTGCAAGTGGGACCTGCTGTTGGTCCAGGTCCAAGCACTCATCTACAGTAGCACCGTAATAGGTATCCACACAGGCCTCCTCCTCGTCCTCTGTAATATTTTTAACAGGTCCAGTCAGGACATGAGCGAGCACAATACATCTCAACAGTTCATAACAGGTTAGAAAATATAATCATGCAGTAAAGTAAGATACAAGAACTGAAAGAAAGTACAAGATGTAAACAGAGAAAGCTGTAATGGAAATATATACCGTAAATAGAGAACTATCAGTGGCTAGTGAGTCAGAGTACAATATAAACATGTGAATGGCATAGGAGATTCTGATGAGACACTACGGAGGTGATCAGGTGAGATACTACTTGGATATTATTCATATGTCTGCTTCTATTTCCCCGTACCCCCAATCAATACACAAGGATCCAGCCAGGTTATGTTATGATTCCATGCAAAGGCCCACAAGGGGTGATACATGGAAGGCCCATAAAGGGGTGATTCTAGGAATGCCCATAAATGGGGTGATTCAAGGAAGACTCTGTGATCATGAGAGTACATGTCACAAGTGATCAATGAACCATGAAGCATAGTAATACACCATGTAAGTGAAACGCACAGAACATGTAGTATCCGATGCTCCTGAGGGGATAACATCTCAAGAAGGGATCCATATAGTACTAATCCGTATGACCAACGTGACAGTATCAAGTAAAGTAATTTTAAAGAAGGAAAATAATTCTAAACAGGATATGAAATGATCAGAGAATGTACTCGCCTGGTATCTGAGTGTCCGGATGAAATGTACTGTCCGAGGAGAGGTGTCTGGCTCCTAATCAGAACAGCACAAGTCACAACAAGTCTAAAATGATAACAAGATACAATTCAATGCATTCTACATGAATCTAGGTCAATCTAGGCAAAAGTCAACTCTTGGTCAACTTTGGTCAACCCTAGAAGTCAAACTAGGTCAACTATGGTCAAACTAGGTCTAATAAGTCCAAACTAGTCTAACTAGTCTATTCTAGGCCTAATCAAGACTAAACAAGCCTAACTAAGTTCTCACTAGTCTAACAGACACACCATAGGCCAAATACCATATATTGATATATATCACTATTCACATATGTGAATATATAAATATCTACATATACAAATAAGGTATGCATAGCACATTAGCTATTATACGTAGGAATTCCTATAATCCTACTCTACCATTCACACATTACATTAGATTAGGCCTTTAGGTTTACACTTATAGACATACATACACACATATATATATGTATTATATATACATAGAGAGAGCAACATATAAGATGTGTGTGTTTGTGATTGTGATACATGTGACAGGATTTGGGGGTTTTAGTGTTCAGGTGGGGTACATGTGTGTATTTATTACAAAATGTGTGTGTGTTAGACATACAAAACTGTGTGTGTTCTCAAGGCAAGAATTCTCAGGTGATAGTGAACCAAACTCTTTGTGTGTGTGTTCAGTCATAGGGAAATTTGGAAAACAAGGTGCGTATTAAGAGATTATACAAGAGTGTCTCAGGCACTGTTAACAGTTAACAGGAATTGTATGTACTGCACATGTATGTGGGTGTGATGATGATAAATTGTGTGCAGAAAACACATTAAAATGAACTGAAACATGTGTGTGTGGAAAATATGTGAGCTGTGTGTGTATGAGTGACAAGAGTGTGTGTATGTGTGAGTGTCACATATAGTGTTATCATGATATAGCTTGTGTGTGCCACAGGATTGTGTTCTCAGGTTACACAACAGTAAATATATGACAGGGAAAATAGTATACATGATTCTCAGGTTTCAGTTATCAAAAATGTGTATTTGTATAATAGGTTAGCTAGGTATCAAAGTGGGTGTGTGTGTGAATCACAACAGTGAGTAAAAAGAGGACAACATGTAACACCCAGTTTTTCAGATGAGGGTAATTTTAAAATTTAGTAATTATAATTATTATTTATTGATAATTATTTCATATTATGATTTTTGGTGATTTTTAATCATTTTTAAACTATTTAAAATTATGACTTGTGATTTTGACATTTTACTATTGGTTGGTTTTAATTTCGTGGAATTTGTCACCCCAAGTTTTCAGGCATAGGAGTATTTTTCTCATTTTGTATTTTTGAAATATTTTTGAAATTTATGTTATTATTTATGATATTGTTTTGGGATTATTTGAGTCGGGTTCGAATTTCAACTCAATCCGACTTGAAACGGGGACCCGGGGGTAGTTTGACTCTAGTGGGACCCACATACTAGTTAGGCATGGCCCACATGATATTAATTTTAGTTCACATGATAGAAATATTTTAGTTAGAGGTTAGACTAATTATTATGGATAAGGTTAGTGTGATTAGAGACTTTAGAATGACTAATTTAGCCCCAACCAATTAGCCCTTTCCTAATACTCATAGAATAGGTTAGTAGGGGTATTTTGGACCTTACCATAATAGGACAAATAGCCTATATGGCCAGCCACTTTGGAAGAGGATAGGCTCAAGTTCATTTTATTATTCTCATCCACACTCTCTCTCTTGTTCTTCCCCAATCCTAGAGAGCAATCCCTAGCAATTTCTCTACCAAATCCTTCCATTTCGTCACCAAATCTTCTTCTTTCCTTCTCCATTCTAGCCAAGGAGGAAGCTACCCAAGTTTGGGAGGATTCGGACCTCGTTCGTGTCCTTTTGGAATCTCTACGTGTCGGTGTCGCTCCAGGAAGGCTTTTCTTCGATTCGATCTACCGGGAGGTATAAATCCCTTCTCCTTTTCATTTTCTCATACATATATGTCTATTTTGAACCCATAGGAATGACCCCCATTGTTGTATCTCCATTTGTGTCCATTTCGTGTCCATTTGAAGGTCATAGGAGTGTCCTTTGTGTTGTGGTTGTGTCCATGTGGAGAAATCCCAAATTTGGACACACTATGTGTTGTTGTTATGTATGAATGAATTATTACATGTTTAATCTCATATTTTTGTATTGGAGATGTGTTCTATAGTGTCTCATATATATATATATTAGTGTAGAGAGTGAGTTCTTGATATATTATGTTATATACTTGTGTTCTTTTGTCTCAAACTACCCAAATCTGTCATGATTTTTATCCACGTTTTTAATTTCAGCCCTAACTTAGAAATGTCATAACTTCTAGCTCAAAGCTCGGTTTAATCTCTCGTTTTTTTAAAAGAAACGTATTGAAGTTAGCTTTCCAAAAACATGTATTAATAGGCCTAATTCTTTCTGTAACTTTCTGGAGAATTATTTGAGTGTCAGATGTACGAAAGACAAACGCGTTCTCGGTGTTTTCGCGATTCCAGAAGTTTCCGGAAATGAAAATGCGATCCGTTTGAAGTTTCGGAAAGCTAACACATAGATCTATAACATACTTTAATCCTACATTTTAATTCATGCTGAGATGGTACAGTATTGATTATTAGTAGGAGTTACTATTCGGTATATGCATTTTGTGCACCCTTGTGTGTAATATAATGTTCTATTTGATTTTAACCCATGTTAATATATATACATTATGTAATTAAATAGAGAATACAAGCATGAGTAAATGGTAAATGATGTATGAGGTGTAAGTATCCTATCTAATGTAAGCATGTATAAGTATGGCTTGTAATGAATATGTAGGTTCCATAGTATGTAATATATGTAAGCAATGCATAAATACATGAATGAAAGAATGATATACAATGCATGCATGAAAGTACATAATGAATGCTAGATATAAATACAAGGTATATATGTAATGATAGATATGAATGCATAATGTATAAATATTGTAAATGCAATATCAGATTTTATATGTAGACATAGAACCAATGCATGAGCTGTATGCATATGGGATGTTGGCTTAATGGCAGATTTCAGATAACATGGTTCATTTTATGTGGTTAGTTACACCAGTTTATGGGATAGCTCACTTTAGTTTATATGTAAATGTGGAACTAAACTGAGAATAAACTTCACCCTCTGCACAAAGTAGGGGTGCAACTCGGGCGGGTTTGGTTGGGTTTGAGGTCAACCCGAGTCCAACCCGATAGATCATAAGCCTAGCCCAAGCCCAAGCCCGACCCGACTTCGGGTTCAACCTATGAAGCCCAAGACCAAGTCCGGAGGATCGGGTTGGGCTCGGGTTCGGTCGGGTCCATCGGGTTTATAGGACGCTAATATGATATTTGAAATAATTTTAAACAAGTGTAATATTAAATGTATGATCAAATAGCAATCAAGCCTCCATCATTACAAAATAAAACTGAAATAAGATTTAGGACAAGGAATTGAAGAGTTCGGATGAAAAAAAATTATAGTTTAAACTTTTTATTAAAGTAGTATGAAACAATATATATATAAATTATATGTGTGTCGGGTTTCGGGTTCTTCGGGTTACCCAACACATGAACCCAAGCACAACCCGATTTTTGATCGGGTTCAAATATTTTAACCCGAGCCTAAGTCCGAACCCAAATATCTTCAACCCTAACCCAACCCATTAACGGATTTACCCGATCGGGTTCGGGTTTAGCCCGCCCAAGTTGCACCCCTAGCACAAAGACACCCCCTCTATATCAACCACCATGCCATGTAACCCTTCTCTAAATGATTGCTATAATATATATATATATATTTATGTAAAGTATAGATGCATGTTAGTTACAACTTAAATAATCTCTACTCTAATGTATCTAGATGTATACTTGTAGCCATGCATGTTAAGTATAATACATATGTAATGTAGATGGGTTAGCTTTGTGCCATGTGTAGTGTAAACTCATAACTAGTGTTGATTTCTCTTTTCATGTACACCTCCATGTTCACACACACACACATAGCTTTATATGTTAGTTCTTTTCTCTTATATATATATATATATATATATATATATATATATATATATATATATATATATAATGTTGAATATGCATGAATGTGATGTATCTTGATATGTGACTTGTGTTGGCTTGTATAGCCTTGGATTTGTATGGTATGTACTAGCTAGGGTAGGCTGGTCAGGCCTAGTGAGACTTGACTGGACTAGGATGGACCTAGTTGACTAGAGTGTTGACCTAGTTTGACCTAGACAGTTGACCAGGTTTGACTTAGAGTTGACTTTGACCTAGATTGGCCTAGAAATCATCTAGATTGCATCATAAACTTTATTTACCTTATTTTAAACACATTATAACCTGTACTGCTCTATTTAGGACATTATGACTCCGGTGCAGACATCTGATATTATACTACTCTTTTCAGAGTAGCAGGCGAGTACATTCTCTGATAGTTCTCTCATTTATTTGTCAATTACTGTACTTCAGTTCTAGTTAGCTGTATGTGATTCTCTGATACAAACATATTTTTTTATTTCTGAATCCATGTATACGACACACATACTTACTCGTCTTATCTCTATTATACGAATCACCATACGAATCACCATACGAATCACTATTCGAATCACCCTATTCGTATCTTCATATGTTGGTTGGACTTTTATTCGAATGATGTGTCAGATTTTGGATTCATTTGTATTAGATGGGCGGGAAAATACTTGATTAGACATGTGAACATTCCCACTATTCGAACCACCCCCTGTGAATATATTCGAACGATAGCCATTCCACACCCGGCCAGGTGTGTGATGTGCCGTATTTACCCTTAGCCGTTTACATGTCTAACTAAGTATTTTAAAACACACTTGGAGAATTTATTCGAATCATTATTAGAACATCATATGAATCACTATTCGTATCACCTTATTCGTATCACCTTATTCGATTCACCTTATTAGAATAATGATTAGAATTACATTCGACTCATCTTATATTAGATTCACATTGGGATTACACTCGACTTATATTGTGCCATCTGAACTCATTATGTTACTCTAGCTCAGCTAGATTTTATTTTACAGTCTTTATTGCTATGATTTCTTCTCTTGTTTAGTTACTTACTTTCCTTGTACTTTATTTGTCTCTCCATACCATCACCTGAATATAAACTGCCATATTCATCAATACAACTGTCTATAACTGCTTTATAGTTCTCTGTCATTTACTTGGGTTTTCTAGATGAGATGTGCTCGTTCCTGTCCTGACTGGACCTGTTGATAAATTTTACAGATAGCTTGGAGGTTGCCTGCTATCCTAGAGGAGACACAGTAGAGATTGTATAGATAGTTATTTTAGTTATCTTGAGTTGTATTTGCTTTGTGGATTACTGTATTTGAGATTTGAGATATTTTCTGGGTTTGTGTATCTTAGACACTTAGACTTCTATCTGCGGTATCTCTTTGTGGATTTCATATTTTATCTATCTTTTATCATGCTCTACCTTAGATGTGATTGAGACTGTATTTGCTGTGTCACCTCCATTCGGAGTGTATATACTTAAATGTACCTTCATATTGTTAGATGTTTGACCTAGGACAGCGTTCTACCTCCGACACTGCGGCGTAGGCTGGACGTACCCACTTCTCCTGCCCTTACTCTAGGGTGCGAGTCGTGACACGTTTTTAGTGGTAGCCCATGCAAGTCGAGTTTATGTAGTGGTATTCGAACTAGAGTATCACTACAGCCTGGAATAGGATTAGGATATTTTGAAGGTACTCAATCACATTAGGAAAAACTCCTTATCAGATCCCTTTTATCTAAATTTGCTGCTTGTTGTTTTCCCTTGAATATAAACTGTCCTCCTTGAATTTTGCTTCATTCTCAAAAATTGTTTCTTGTTTGATCAGTTTTCATGATGGTTATGAAGACACGATCTCATCGCTTCGGTTCGGAGGATACTATCGAGAGGCTGGCCACCTCTCGTCCTGTTCATCAGGGCCTCGAGACCGCAGCTTCTCTCTGTGCCGACTCAGGTTGGATTTTCTGCTACATTGGAGGTGCACCTCTATCTGTACAGAGATTTTCTTCCGTCATTTCTGATTTCTCTCAACAGCGGTGATTCATGCAGCATCAGCAGCAGACCAGGGAAAACTAGCAGGACGAGCTATCGTCAGGACAGTCAAGGATGCGCAGACCATTGGAGATCTTGCTGCAAGTTCCGTTCTTCTCAACTCCATTCCCGCAATTGTCTTTTATAATTACCTTGAAATCCGATTCCATCTGTTCCTTGTTGATTGATTAATTTTGTCATGTTACTCTTTTGTTGTGTTTATTTTTTTCTTCTGAGAAAATTATATGGGCTAGGTCGCCTAAATCATGGAATCTAGAATCCTCGATAGTCGTGTTAGTTGGCATAGTGAGGACATGTAGTCAGATTTTGGATGTATTTTCGGGTATGAAAATTTAAGGTTTTTGCCGTCGCATACGGCAGTACGAAAATTTTAAATACCATGAACCTAGAAGTACGTACCTTAGTCAAGGACTCTGTGATTATCGTAGCCTTGCTCACTAGCATAATGAAGACTCTGGACAACATGATTTTGGACAGACGCATATGATTAACAGATTGTATCTTGAGAAGGTTTAAACATCATACCCTTTTGATTGTTATAAATGACTTAGGAGTAGGGATATTTAGTTTTGTAGAGCTTATTCATAGGTAGTTCCTTCATAGTATAATGGTATGATGACTTGTAGAGTGTCTGTACCCTAGAGGTGATAGTTAGCATTGGTGTTAGAATAGTAACCCATTGCAGATAATTTTCCTGTTATCTATAATACCAACCAGTTACACATAGGATGTTAGTATGCCTTACATCCTTGATGATTATTACTACTTTCCCTTACCTTTTCCAGTAAGGCACCCATGACTAGAGCCTGCCTTTGAGTATAGTTATAGTTTCACCTAAGACCGAGAGGTCTATTTACATAGATAGATTGCAGATGATATTGGCATATGGGATATAGGTTAGTTAATATCTATAGGCCATTGTTGTATAGGGTTATAAACATGTTGTTTAGCCTATACTTGGTTCAGTTTTCCATTTTAGTTAAGTTTCCTTCGTGTTGAGTTCCTTTGTGTTGATCACCTTTATAGGCAGTGTGCAGACCCTTCACTAGATACCATGTCCACTTGATTCAGACCATTCATCCTTAGCCTAGTTCTAAGCATTGTTTCAGACCCTTATAAGTTTAGTCTGCCTTAACCCTTGGTTGATCAGTCATGTATATATATATAGATGATATACTTAGGATATATGTGATGGGTTGTTGTTCTTGAGCATATATATATATATATATATATATATATATATATATATATATATATATATGTGGTATTTGGTATTCATGTGCTTAGCTTGTAGGTATTTTAGTTATAGGTGACTTGATAGGATTGGAAAGTTAAGAGCTAGTCTATTATAGAGTTTCTCTTTTGCTAAATTCTAGTTGCCAACACCTAGATAGCTAGCATAGGTAAAACCCTAAGAAGTTGACCAGTTGATGACCAAGTACTTGGATGTTGAGAAATTGACTAGTGATTGACCCTTGACTATGTTTGACCTAGAAGGGGGTGCGATCATCTTAATTTCGATGACGAAATTTTTATAAGGTGGGTAGGATTGTAACACCCAGTTTTCCAGATGAGGGTAATTTTAAAATTTTGTAATTATAATTATTATTTATTGATAATTATTTCATATTATGATTTTTGGTGATTTTTAATCATTTTCAAACTATTTAAAATTATGACTTGTGATTTTGATATTTTACTATTGTTTGGTTTTAATTTCAAGGAATTTGTCACCCCCAGTTTTCAGGAATAGGAGTATTTTTGTCATTTTGTATTTTTGAAATATTTTTGAAATTTATTTTATTATTTATGATATTGTTTTGGGATTATTTGAGTCGGGTTCGAATTTTAACTCAATCCGACTTGAAACGGGGACCCGGGGGTAGTTTGACTCTAGTGGGACCCACACACTAGTTAGGCATGGCCTACATGATATTAATTTTAGTCCACATGATAGAAATATTTTAGTTAGAGGTTAGACTAATTATTATGGATAAGGTTAGTGTGATTAGAGACTTTATAATGACTAATTTAGCCCCAACCAATTAGCCCTTTCCTAATACTCATAGAATAGGTTAGTGGGGGTATTTTGGACCTTACCATAATAGGACAAATAGCCCATATGGCCAGCCACTTTGGGAGAGGATAGACTCAAGTTCATTTCATTATTCTCATCCACACTCTCTCTCTTGTTCTTCCCCAAATTCCTAAAAAGCAATCCCTAGCAATTTCTCCACCAAATCCTTCCATTTCGTCACCAAATCTTTTTCTTTCCTTCTCCATTCTAGCCAAGGAGGAAGCTACCCAAGTTTGGGAGAATTCGGAGCTCGTTCGTGTCCTTTTGGAATCTCTACGTGTCGGTGTCGCTCCGGGAAGGCTTTTCTTCGATTCGATCTACAGGAAGGTATAAATCCCTTCTCCTTTTCATTTTCTCATACATATATGTCTATTTTGAACCCATAGGAATGACCCCCATGGTTGTATCTCCATTTGTGTCCATTTTGTGTCCATTTGGAGGTCATAGTAGTGTCCTTTGTATTGTGGTTGTGTCCATGTGGGAAAATCCCAAATTTGGACACACTATGTGTTATTGTTATGTATGAATGAATTATTACATGTTTAATCTCATATTTTTGTATTGGAGATGTGTTCTATAGTGTCTCATATATATATATTAGTGTAGAGAGTGAGTTCTTGATATATTATGTTATATACTTGTGTTCTTTTGTCTCAAACTACCCAAATCCGTCATGATTTTTATCCACGTTTTTAATTTCAGCCCTAACTTAGAAATATCATAACTTCTAGCTCAAAGCTCGGTTTAATCTCTCGTTTTTTTTAAAAGAAGCGTATTGAGGTTAGCTTTCCAAAAACATATATTAATTGGCCTAATTCTTTCTGTAACTTTCTGGAGAATTATTTGAGTGTCAGCTGTACGAAAGACAAACGCGTTCTCGGTGTTTTCGCGATTCCGGGAGTTTCCGGAAATGAAAACGCGATCCGTTTGAAGTTTCGGAAAGCTAACACATAGATATATAACATACTTTAATCCTAGATTTTAATTCATGCTGAGATAGTACAGTATTGATTATTAGTAGGAGTTACTATTCGGCATATGCATTTTGTGCACCCTTGTGTGTAATATAATGTTCTATTTGATTTTAACCCATGTTAATATATATACATTATGTAATTAAATAGAGAATGCAAGCATGAGTAAATGGTTAAATAAATGATGTATGAGGTGTAAGTATCCTATCTAATGTAAGCATGTATAAGTATGGCTTGTAATGAATATGTAAGTTCCATAGTATGTAATATATATAAGCAATTCATAAATGCATGAATGAAAGAATGATATACAATGCATGCATGAAAGTATATAATGAATGCTAGATATAAATACACGGTATATATGTAATGATAGATATGAATGCATAATGTATAAATATTGTAAATGCAATATCAGATTTTATATGTAGACATAGAACCAATGCATGAGCTGTATGCATATGGGATGTTGGCTTAATGGCAGATTTCAGATAACATGGTTCATTTTATGTGGTTAGTTACACCAGTTTATGGGATAGCTCACTTTAGTTTATATGTAAATGTGGAACTAAACTGAGAATGAACTTCACCCTTTGCACAAAGACACCCCCACTATATCAACCACCATGCCATGTAACCCTTCTCTAAATGATTGCTATAATATATATATATATTTATGTAAAGTATAGATGCATGTTAGTTACAACTTAAATAATCTCTACTCTAATGTATCTAGATGTATACTTGTAGCCATGCATGTTAAGTATAATACATATGTAATGTAGATGGGTTAGCTTTGTGCCATGTGTATTGTAAACTCATAACTAGTGTTGATTTCTCTTTTTATGTACACCTCCATGTTCACACACACACACATATAGTTTTACATGTTAGTTCTTTTCTCTTATATATATAAATATAAATACATATATATATATATATATATATATATATATATATATATATATATATATATATATAGCAAGAGCGTGATCTACACTCATCATAAAGCCGATAGAACTCACTCGGCTGTGCTGTCCTCCATGACCTCCTTCTCCACAGCTTACCCCCCTTTTCTGTACTTAGGCTGTCCGTTGGTATACGGCAGAGCGAACTCTGGGATCTATGCTCACTTGGTTGGCAAAATTTGCCAGAAAATCGCGGGATGGCATAACGCCACCCTCTCCCCCGGGGGGAAAGTTAATTCTCATTAAGCACATTCTATCCTCCATCCCCATTTACATCCTTGCGGTGTGCTGGTCCCCCACCAAAGTGCTCCATTCTATTGAAGCCATCCTCGCCAATTTCTTTTGGGGTCACCTAGAGGGTAAGAACAAGTATCACTGGGCCAGTTGGGCTACCATGGCCAAAACGACTGAAGAGGGGGGCCTGGGATTCTCCAGGCTCGCACACATGGTCGACGCACTATCGGCAAAATTGTGGTGGAAAATTCGCTCTGAAAGTTCGATCTGGACCAGGTTCATGAAAGCGAGATACTCCAGATTCTGCCACTTAACTGAGGCGTCTGCTAACACCAGATCCTTCGCGTCGTGGCGGCGCATCCTCCGAGGTCGTATCCTTACGGAACCTCACTTACGGCTGACCTTGGGCAACGGTTAGTCCCAGGCCTGCAAGGAACGCTGGCTGGGGGACGATCTCCTCAGGCCCAACGCGATTACTCCGCCGCTGTGTGAGATCCGTGATTTATGGGATGATGACGCTTCAGGGTAGAATTGGGGTAGGGTTCGAGACTGGCTGGGTCCGGCAGCCTCGACGAGCTTGGGGGCTTCTAATCTGTCATTCAATGGCGCTCCGGATATGCTCAGATGGTCACCCAACCTGGGAGGCGTCTTCACCCTAGCTTCGGCCAGGGTCGTCATCAGGGACGTTCTACCCATGACATCCCCATCCGCCAAGTTTTGACACACGTGTATTCCGGAAAAATGGTCCATTCTCCTCTGGCGTGTCGCGCGTCGAAAACTCCCCACGGATGATGCCGTTAAATCCTTCGATTATAGTATGGCGTCCAGATGCTACTGCTGTGTTAATAATCATCCAGAATCCGTCGATCATGTTCTGCTTTTCGGGGAGTCTGTGTCTCACATTTGGACTCTCCTCCACTGCAAGTTCAAAATGGCCCCCACAAATGGGGGCATCAACGATCTGCTGGCCAGATGGAACACGTCGCACGGCCATTAGATCGTCGTTGCCGCCACTTTTTGGGTATTATGGAAAAATAGAAACAAATACAGATTCGAGGGACGGCAGTTCCCGCCTCCTAAATTGTACAGAGAGGTTGTTCGACAAATCTTCAAAAGAAAGAGGGGCTGCTCTCACACCTCGAACCAGTTTTGGACCGCCCTGGGCTGCTAACTGTAGTAGGGACGCTGGTCCCTCGGGATATCGCTTTCACCTCCTAACCTTCTGATGCTCGGCATGTCACCGTTTTGTGGGCAATACCTCGTATTTCTCTGGGTTGTCTTTATTCCTCTTTGTCTTGGGTCGGTCTTCGCGCGTGGCGCGCTTACTTGTATAGGCTTCGGCATTTTGCGCCTATCATTTAATAAAGGTTTTGTTTTTCAAAAAATATATATATATATATATTTATATATATATATATATATATATATATATATATATAATGTTGAATATGCATGAATGTGATGTATCTTGATATGTGACTTATGTTGGCTTGTATAGCCTTGGATTTGTATGGTGTGTACTAGCTATGGTAGACTGGTTAGGCCTAGTGAGACTTGATTGGACTAGGATGGACCTAGTTGACTAGAGTGTTGACCTAGTTTGACCTAGACAGTTGACCAGGTTTGACTTAGAGTTGACTTTGACCTAGATTGGCCTAGAAATCATCTAGATTGCATCATAAACTTTATTTACCTTATTTTAAACACATTATAACCTGTACTGCTCTATTTAGGACATTGTGACTCCAGTGCAGACATCTGATATTACACTACTCTTTTCAGAGTAGCAGGCGAGTACATTCTCTGATAGTTCTCTCATTTATTTGTTAATTACTGTAATTCAGTTCTAGTTAGCTGTATGTGATTCTCTGATACAAACACGTATTTTTATTTCTGAATCCATGTATACGACACACATACTTACTCGTCTTATCTCTATTATTCGAATCACCATACGAATCACCATACGAATCACTATTCGAATCACCCTATTCGTATCTTCATATGTTGGTTGGACTTTTATTCGAATGATGTGTCGGATTTTGGATTCATTTGTATTAGATGGGCGGGGAAATACTTGATTAGACATGTGAACATTTCCACTATTCGAACCACCCCCTGTGAATATATTCGAACGATAGCCATTCCACACCTGGCCAGGTGTATGATGTGCCGTATTTACCCTTAGCCGTTTACATGTCTAACTAAGTATTTTAAAACACACTTGGAGAATTTATTCGAATCATTATTAGAACATCATGTGAATCACTATTCGTATCACCTTATTCGTATCACCTTATTCGATTCACCTTATTAGAATAATGATTAGAATTACATTCAACTCATCTTATATTAGATTCACATTGGGATTACACTCGACTTATATTGTACCATCTGAACTCATTATGTTACTCTAGTTCAGCTAGATTTTATTTTACAGTCTTTATTGCTAAGATTTCATCTCTTGTTTAGTTACTTACTTTTCTTGTACTTTATCTGTCTCTCCATACCATCACCTGAATATAAACTGCCATATTCATCAATACAACTGTCTATAACTGCTTTATAGTTCTCTGTTATTTACTTGGATTTTCTAGATGAGATGTGCTCGTTCCTGTCCTAACTGGACATGTTGATAAATTTTACAGATAGCTTGGAGGTTGCCTGCTAGCCTAGAGGAGACACAGTAGAGATTGTATAGATAGTTATTTTAGTTGTCTTGAGTTATATTTGCTTTATGGATTACTGTATTTGAGATTTGAGATATTTTTTGGGTTTGTGTATCTTAAACACTTAGACTTCTATCTACGGTATCTCTTTGTGGATTTCATATTTTATCTATCTTTTATCATGCTCTACCTTAGATGTGATTGAGACTGTATTTGCTATGTCACCTCCATTCGGAGTGTATATACTGTAAATGTACCTTCATATTGTTAGATGTTTGACCTAGGACAGCGTTCTACCGCCGACACTGCGGCGTAGGCTGGACGTACCCACTTCTCGTGCCCTTACTCTAGGGTGCGGATCGTGACACAACAGTTTTCAGTGTTCAGGAATTTGAAGATCAAACTCAGGTTTAAAAAACCCGTTGAACCCAACTGGCAGTTTCACACTTCATTCTCAGTTTACAGGTTAAAATCTCAGGGAAAACCCAACTCATAAACTCTAATATAACTTGTGTAAATATGTGTAAGCTATCATTGAACTGGAAATCAAACATTCGAACTAAACTGAAGGTTACCAAACTGAAGGTTGAAACCAAAACATGATGTCTAGTGATCAACAAATTAAAATACAACTAATACATGGCATTAACTAGAATATTAGTGAAGGGAAACAATCAGAGAATAAGGGAATGGATAATGGTTTAATTCTCAGGAATTTGACAGTTGAACAGTGCAAGTTTAATATTTCGAACCCAACTCCACATTGATTATCCCATTCTAATAATTAATTACAGTAACAGAGGTTTGTGAATAATATTAGGACTTAATTTAGCAATCTAAAACATGACCTAACAACAAATTAAATCATAAGAACAGGAAAAATAAAGAATCAGTGATACTCACTGATACATGAGTATCAGCCGACTGGCCTGTCCCAATCCCCATTCGATTTCATAATTCAATTATAACAATTCATGAAGAATATAAGATAGGTAATAATTTGTGGTTATTAGTCGGTAACATACAACCCAAATTGGTGTCCTAAAACAGGACACACAAGTGTCCAAAACATCACACTAGCACGCACGAGGCTGGTACCAGCTCGCGTGACCAGGGCACGTGTCCAACCGCACCCGACATGCATCCTTAGGACACAAAACCTTGGGGATGACACGACAATCACTGCCTCTTACTTCACGTCTAGCCACGCGTGTCCACATTGTCTGTGCACTGAGCACGAGCACGCTGGTAGCAGGGGAAGGCTACCCGTGCGCGCGCGTCGTGCACCCCGCGTGTGCACGTGTCCAAAACGACACTACATGACACAGAAAACACCCCACCATAAACGTGTAAGCCACCTCAAAACTCAACTTCCTATTCAAACACTTTTCCAAATATCGATCAAATGCCCACTTTGGCATTTCGTCGATCACCAGCGCACAACACTGATACGTGTCCGATACAGACATGTACAGGACACGAAATTGGACAAACTCTATTCCTACAGAACTAGGACACCTAGGGCTAGGTGTTTATGCAAAAAATTCTAATCTTAATGAGGGAATAGGATTTTACCTATGTGTGTTCTTCAACACAAAAGCTTCTTCAAAGGGGATCTCCAAAAGCCACCCAACTTCTCCAAATTGATTCAATCCTGTGATTTGACTCCATAAATAGTAGGAGAACAGCGATTAGAATATTATGGAAGAAATTCCAATGAAAATAGAGCTCTATTGATTAATCTATGGAGAAAATAAGTGTAGGCTCACCTTGTTCTTAGGAAAAATGATGAACTATTGAAAAGAGGCACAACTTTCTAAAATGATACTATATAGGCAAGGGGAGGGGGTCTTGGCTGGCCACTTTAGCTAGGGTTAGGGTTTTTAGAATGCATCTAAGGGCTAGCAATAAATCAAGGCTAATGAGTGGCCTAAAATCTAGGGCTCCTTCCTAGTTAAGTTGCAACCACTCTACTTAGCTAAACATGACTCAACCCACTATCCCATACTAACTAATTTTCAATGTGGCTAACTAGGCTAGCTATGGCTAATCTAGGTTAGGTCCAATCTAGGTTAGGCTAACCAAAACCACATGGCAATAAATAAACTAGTATTTAAATCACACCATTCAAATAAATTATTTTAAATTCCTAAAAAAAATATATTAAATTCAAATTATTCAAAAATGACAAAAATACCCTCAACTAGAAATGTGGTAGTGACAAATCTACCCTCCTTAAAAAAAATTCGTCCTCGAAATTGAAAAGCGAAATACAACTGATGAGAAGGATAGAAAGTATACCTCACGATCCAAAAAGATAAGGGTATCGCTCGCACATCTCATCCTCCCGCTCCCAGGTAGACTCTCCTGGAGAATGATGCCTCCATGCAATGCGAACCAAGGGTATCACCTGGTTCCTCAGAACCTTCTCCCATCGATCCAGAATCTCCACTGGCTGCTCTGGATAGCTGAGAGAAGGCCCAACCTCAATCTCCGAATGATCAAGCACATGGCTAGGGTCAGCCACGTACCGTCTCAACTGTGATACATAGAATACGTTGTGGACCCCCACTAGTGCAGGTGGCAAGTCTAGCCTGTATGCCACATCACCGACTCTCCCGCTGATAACGAAAGGGCCGATGAAGCGCGGGCTAAGCTTCCCGCCTCCACCAAAACGTATCGTACCACGAGTCTGAGATATCCTCAAGAAAACCTGGTCTTCAACCTAATCACAAGCAAGGTCTCAAATTAACTATGATAAAAAACATGATCATTAAAATACAACGAACAAACCAAAATCTAATCCTACTCTAATCTGTACCTCAAACTCCATGGGCCTCCGGTGGCTATCGGCCCAGTGCCGATGTCTGTCCTGCGCCACACGAAGTCTGTCCCTGATGAACTTCACCTTCTCGGCTGCGTCAACAACCATCTCCGGCCCCAGGAAACTCCTGATCTCAGCCACTGAAGTCGGCGCTGCCCATGCCTCAACTGCTATGATCTTCTTAGGGTCAACTGAGATACCATCTCCAGTCACCACATGCCCCAAAAAGACAACCCGGTCCAAGAAGAACTCACGCTTGGAGAGCTTCCCATAAAGCTGCTCCCTCCTGAGAGTCTCCAGCACTATCCTCAAGTGCTCCTCGTGCTCCTCCTCAGTCTTAGAATATACCAAGATGTCGCCAATAAACACCACCAAAAAATGATCCAGGTACTGGTGGAACACCTGGTTCATTAGGTTCATAAATACTGTTGGTGCATTGGTTAGCCCAAACGGCATAACCAAAAACTCAAACTGCCCGTACCGTGTCTTGAAAGCGATCTTGGGAATATCCTCCCCCTTCACCTTTACCTGGTGATATCCTGACCTCAGATCAATCTTAGAAAATACCTGAGCTCCGCTCAACTGGTCAAAAAGATCGTCGATCCGCGACAGTGGGTATTTGTTCTTGATCGTGAGGTTGTTGAGTGTCCTGTAGTCAATACACATCCGTACTGACCCATCCTTCTTTGGCACAAATAATACTGGTGCACCCCATGGCGACGAACTCGAACGGATGAAGCCCTTGTCCTGCAGCTCATCCACTTGCTTCTTCAGCTCCACCAACTCACTGTTGTTCACTCGATAGACATACTGAGAGATGGGTTCCGCTCCTGGAACCAAATCTATCGAGAACTCAATATCTTTGTCTGGTGGCAATCCAGGCAACTCCTCTGGAAAAATATCTATATACTCTGCTATCAAGGGGTATGGAATCGTCTGCTCCTCAACCGAGACTCCGCCGAAAACTTTGCTGCTCTGCTCCGTCTGACGTCTGGAGTACTCGAACTCTGGCTCCTCCAGCGCTCTGAAGAGAAGTCTACCCCCTCTGCAATCAATACTGGCGTGGTGCCTGCTCAACCAATCCATACTGAGTACTATATCGTAGTTCGGCAATGATATTACGAGCAGGCTCACCTCCAACTCACGGCCTCCCAAAACAACACTCTGACCCTTACAAACATCACTCACGAAGATAATGCCACCCCCTGTCGTGATCTTGTAAGTCCTAGGTAACGATTCAGCGATGATATCGTGTCTAATCGCAAATAATACTGATATGAAACTATGCGAAGCACCGGAATCGAATAATGCAAAAGCTGGTCTGGAGTCGAGAAGAACCGAACCTGCGATCAGCTCTCCTATCGCCTCTGCATCCTCAGCTGCCATGGCGAAAGCTCGCCCCTGCTGGCCTCCCCTGGCCGGCTGCTGATGCTGAATAAATCTCTGCTGCTGTGTCGGCAGGGCTGGTCCCCTCTGCTGGCCTGCTGGAGCTCTGGCTCCTCCTTCTTGAGCTGCTCGTACTACGAGACACTCCCTCATCTGATGGTCTGCAGAACTACATACTAGGCACTTGCCCAGTCTCTTCCTACACTCGCTCCACCCGTGCCCTGGCTTCTTGCAATAAGCACAGGTGGTGGCCTGCTACCTCGGTGCCTGCTGCTGCACCCTCTGCTGCTGATGCTGTACTGGCTGATGCCTCGGCTGCTGAAACTGCTGCGGCTGGAACCTTTGCTGCTGGTGGTGCTGCTGAATGTGGGGCCTCTTGGCCGGTCCTCCGCTACTGCTGCCTCCTTAGAAGTCTCGCCCCCTCTTGAGCCTAAGCTCAAGATCATCCTCTGCAGCTAACGCGTCTACTAGGATCTCCTCAAAGGTAGCACTGCGGGCATTCTTGGTGTAGGACTCGATCTCCTTTACCAAGCCCTTCCGGAACCTTCGGGCCTTCGTCGCCTCCGACAAGCCCTCTACAAATCTACTCAGGCGGTAGAACTCTCCTGTGTACTCCTCCACAGACCGGCTTCCCTGGACTAGGGCCTCGAACTGAGTCTCGAGGGCTCCCAGCGCTGTGTCCGGGAAGAACTTCTCCTTGAACAACTTTTTGAATGCTGCCCAAGTCTGTCCTGCAATACCAACCCTCGGGTCGATCTGGTACCATGTACGGGCCAGATCCTGCATTATGCTAACCGCTGTCTCAATCTGGAGCCTCGTCGGGATCTTGGCCAACCTGAATATCTCCTTCATGTGCTTAATCCACTCATCGGCATATAAGATCCCCTCTGTCCCTCGAAAGTCTCTCGGGTGCATCTTCTTAAAATCTTGGATGCCCTTCTCCCGTGGCTGGTGTGGCTGCGGGGCTGCCGCTAGCTTAACTACAACTCTCTCTACCGCAGTCACGGCTAGCTCAATGGCTCGTGTGAGCTCTGCTGTGTGCCTCTGCTGCTGGGTCTGCTGACCCTCCATGTACTGCCGGAAGAAGGCTAATAGCTGAACTGCGTTAACTGTCCCCGCAGGTGGCTGTTGCTGCTGAAGCACATCCGGAATCACCAGACTCGGCTCATGCCTCACAGGTGGAGGGGCTCCTCCGAAAGCAGCTGAAATGCCTATCCCAGCTGGCATGACTGGTGCTGCGGTACCAGGGGCTGGCTGCTGAGTATTAGAGGTGACAGACCTCTCATCGGCGTCTCCCTGGTCCTGGCGATGCGATCTCGTCTCAACCATCCTGGAGACAGATCAAAAGAAACAATTGCTGAGAATGAGTCAAAATATCAAAGGAGGACAGTTTAAATTCAAAGGAAGACAATAAGCAGCAAAATTTAGATATACGGAATCTGATAAAGAGTTTTTCCTAATGTGATTGAGTACCTTCAAAAATTTCCTAATTCTACTGCAGGCTGCAGTGATATTCTAGTTCGAATACCACTACATTTCAAATCTAGACCTGCATGGGCCACCACTAAAAACGTGTTGCAACCCGCACCCTAGTGTAAGGGCACGAGAAGTGGTTACGTCCAGCTTACGTCGCAGTATCGGCGATAGAACGTTGTCCTAGGTCACAACATCTAACAATATAATGCTAAACAGTTTATACTTCCCGAATGGGGGTAACATAGCAGAAAGTAAACTCAATCACAACTAAGGCAGGAAGATAAGATAGAAGATAGATAGATAAATACTGCTGAAAGGAAAGGAAATCCATAAGTACAAACATAGAGTCTAAGTGTCTAAGATAAATACATATCCCAAGTATCAAATATATACAATCATCCAGAGAGTAATGTAAATGAAAATATCCTAGTCTAGAGGTGTGTCATCCACTACTAGTGGGACCTGCTGCTGGTCCAGGTCCAAGCACTCATCTAAGGTAGCACCGGAATAGGTATCCACACAGGCCTCCTCCTCGTCCTCTGTAATATTTTCAACAGGTCCAATCAGGATAGGAGCGAGCACAATACATCTCAACAGTTCATAGCAAGTTAGAAAATATAATCATGCAGAAAAGTAAGATACAAGAACTGAAAAAAAGTACAGGATGTAAACAGAAAAAGCTGTAATGGAAATATATATTGTAAATAGAGAACTATCAGTGGCTAGTGAGTCAGAGTACAATATAAACATGTGAATGGCATAGGAGATTCTGATGAGACACTACGGAGGTGATCAGGTGAGATACTACTTGGATATTATTCACATGTCTACTTCTACTCCCTCGTACCCCCAATCAATACACAAGGATCCAGCCAGGTTATGTTATGATTCCATGCAAAGGCCCACAAGGGGTGATACATGAAAGGCCAATAAATGGGTAATTTTAGGAATGACCATAAATGGGGTAATTCAAGGAAGACTCTGTGATCATGAGAGTACATGTCACAAGTGATCAATGAACCATGAAGCATAGTAATATACCATGTAAGTGAAACGCATAGAACATGTAGTATCCGATGCTCCTGAGGGGATAACATCTCAAGAAGGGTTCCATATAGTACTAATCCGTGTGACCAACGTGACAGTATCAAGTAAAGTAATTTTAAAGCAAGAAAATAATTCTAAACATGATATAAAATGATCAGAAAATGTACTCGCTTGGTATCTGAGTGTCCGGATAAAATATACTGTCCGAGGAGAGGTATCTGGCTCCTAATCAGAACAGCACAAGTCACAACAAGTCTAAAATGATAATAAGATGCAATTCAATGTATTCTACATGAATCTAGGTCAATCTAGGCCAAAGTCAACTCTTGGTCAACTTTGATCAACCCTAGAAGTCAAACTAGGTCAACTATGGTCAAACTAGGTCTAACAAGTCCAAACTAGTCTAACTAGTCTATTCTACGCCTAATCAAGACTAAACAAGCCTAACTAAGTTCTCACTAGTCTAACAGACACACCATAGGCCAAATACCATATATGGATATATATCACTATTCACCTATGTGAATATATATATATATATATATATATATATATATATATATATATATTTATATATATATATATGTGTATATATATATATATATATATATATATATATATATATATATATATATATATATATATCTACATATACAAATATGGTATGCATAGCACATTAGCTATTACACATAGGAATTCCCATAATCCTACTCTACCATTCACACATTACATTAGATTAGGCCTTTAGGTTTACACTTATAGACTTACATACACACATATATATGTATTATATGTACATAAAGAGTGCAACATATGAGATGTGTGTGTTTGTGACTATGATACATGTGACAGGATTTGGGGGTTTTACTGTTCAGGTGGGGTACATGTGTGTATTCATTACAAAATGTGTGTGTGTTAGACATACAAAACAGTGTGTGTTCTCAAGGCAAGAATTCTCTGGTGACAGTGAACCAAACTCTGTGTGTGTGTGTTCAGTCATAGGGAAATTTGGAAAACAAGGTGTGTGTCAAGTGATTATGCAAGAGTGTCCCAGGTACTGTTAACAATTAACAGGAATTGTGTGTACTGCAATGTTTGTGGGTGTGATGATGATAAATTGTGTGCAGGAAACTCATTAAAATGAACTAAAACATGTGTGTGTGTGGAAAATATGTGAGCTGTGTGTGTATGAGTGACAAGAGTGTGTGTATGTGTGAGTGTCACATAGAGTGTTATCATGATATAGCTTGTGTATGCCACAGGATTGTGTTCTCAGGTTACACAACAGTAAATATATGACAGGTAAAATAGTATACATGATTCTCAGGTTTCAGTTATCATAAATGTGTATTTGTATAATAGGTTAGCTAGGTATCAAAGTGGGTGTGTGTGTGAATCACAACAGTGAGTAAAAAGGGGACAACAGTTTTCAGTGTTCAGGCATTTGAAGATCAAACTCAGGTTTGAAAAACCTATTGAACCCAACTGGCAGTTTCACACTTCATTCTCAGTTTACAGGTTAAAATCTCAGGGAAAACCCAACTCATAAACTCTAATATAACTTGTGTAAATATGTGTAAGCTATCATTGAACTGGAAATCAAACATTCGAACTAAACTGAAGTTTACCAAACTGAAGGTTGAAACCAAAACATGATGTCTAGTTATCAACAAATTAAAATACAACTAATACATGGCATTAACTGGAATATTAGTGAAGGGAAACAATCAGTGAATAAGGGAATGGATAATGGTTTAATTCTTAGGAATTTGACAGTTGAACAGTGCAAGTTTAATATTTCGAACCCAACTTCACATTGATTATCCCATTCTAATAATTAATTATACTAACAGAGATTTGTGAATATGATTAGGACTTAATTTAGCAATCTAAAACATGACCTAACAACATATTAAATCATAAGAATGGGAAAAATGAAGAATCAGTGATACTCACTGATACTTGAGTATCAGCCGACTGGCCTGTCCCAATCCCCATTCGATTTCATAATTCAATTATAACAATTCATGAAGAATATAAGATAGGTAATAATTTATGGTTATTAGTAGGTAACATACAACCCAAATTGGTGTCCTAAAACAAGACACACGAGTGTCCAAAACATCTCACTAGCACGCACGAGCCTGGCACCAGCTCACATGACCAGGGCACGTGTCCAACCGCACCCGACACGCATCCTTAGGACACGAAACCTTGGGGATGACACGACAGTCACTGCCCCTTAATTCACGTCTAGCCATGCGTGTCCACGTGCTCTGTGCACTGAGCACGAGCACGCTGGTAGCAGGGGAAGGCTACCCGCACGGGCGTATGGTGCACCTCGCGTGTGCACGTGTCCAAAGCGACACGACAGGACACAGAAAACACCCCAGTAGACCATAAACGTGTAAGCCACCTCAAAACTCAACTTCCAATTCAAACATTTTTCCAAATATCGATCAAATGCCCACTGTGGCATTTCGTCGAACACCTGCGCACAACACTGATACGTGTCCGATACAGACACGTACAGGACACAAAATTGGACAAACTCTATTCCTACAGAACCAGGACACCTAGGGCTAGGTGTTTATGCAAAAAAATCCTAATCTTAATGAGGGAATAGGATTTTACCTTTGTGTGTTCTTCAACACAAAAGCTTCTTCAAAGGGGATCTCCAAAAGCTACCCAATTTTTCCAAATTGATTCAATCCTGTGATTTGACTCCATAAATAGTAGGAGAACAGTTATTAGAATATTATGGAAGAAATTCCAATGAAAATAGAGCTCTATTGATTAATCTATGGAGAAAAGAAGTGTAGGCTCACCTTGTTCTTAGGAAAAATGATGAACTATTGAAAAGAGGCACAACTTTCTAAAATGATACTATATAGGCAAGGGGAGGGGGTCTTGGCTGGCCACTTTAGCTAGGATTAGGGTTTTTAGAATGTATCTAAGGGCTAGCAATAAATCAAGTCTAATGAGTGGCCTAAAATCTAGGGCTCTTTCCTAGTTAAGTTACAACCACTCTACTTATCTAAACATGACTCAACCCACTATCTCATACAAACTAATTCTCAATGTGGCTAACTAGGCTAGCTATGGCTAATCTAGGTTAGTTCCAATCTAGGTTAGGCTAACCAAAACCACATGGCAATAAATAAACTAGTATTTAAATCACACCATTCAAATAAATCATTTTAAATTCCTAAAAAAATATATTAAATTCAAATTATTCAAAAATAACAAAAATACCCTCAACTAGAAATGTGGTAGTGACAATAAGTTTTATGGACCTATTACGCTTCTGCACATTAGTGGTACGAGTAATAGATTAGGATAACTTTTGTGGACCTATTACCCTTCTGCACACTGGCGGTACGCGTAATAGATTTTGAAACAAAATCCAACAGAGGTAATATGGACGTGACAGCTTTTATGATCTTAACACCATATCTTTTATCCCGGGTTGGGCACAGGAGTTAAGTCGGGAGACTATCGGTATCAGAGGTAAAATGGACGTGACAAACGATAATCAGGAATGATTTTTGGTGGACCTATTACCCTTTTGCACACTGATGGTGCGAGTAATAGATTCGAGACAAAACCCAACAGAGGTAATATTGACGTGATAGGTTTTGTGGTCTTAACACCATATCTTTTATCCCGAGTTTGGTACAGGTGTTAAGCTGGGAGATTGTCTATATCAGAGGTAATATGGACGTGATATATGACAATCGAAATATCAGAGCAAAAGTTCAGAGGTATTAGTATACGTGACTTGTCACTCGGAGAGATGCAATGTGAGTCCCCTTGGAAGGAACATAGTGTATGTTCAGAGGTACCTAAAGTACATAACTCGACACTCTAGGTAGTATGGGGATGTTTTTAAACATAGTATTTTTTTAGGAACTTGCCATTTATGGGCATCATGAGCAAGTCCCTATTCTGCTTTGCGAGCCGGTATGCGCCATTGGAGAATACAGTCTCGATGTTGAACATACCCTCCCATTTAGGCTGGAATTTGACGGGGGTCTTGTGAGTCATGACCATTGGTCAGCGAACGGCCAAGACGAAATCGCTGACTTGGAATATTCTCTGCTTGTTGAAAGCCCGAGAGATGCGTACTTGGTAGAGCTCTATGCTTTATTGAGCTTGTAAACTCTTTTCATCTAAGGCTTCCAGTTCTTGTAGCCGTCGACGGTGGTTGTCATCCACCGTCAATCGGTAAGTAAGGGCCACGAGAAACGAGGGGATCTGAGTCTCTAATGGGAGAACTGCCTCGCTCCCGTAAACCAAGGAGAATGGTGTATTTCCTGTAGCCGTCCGAATCGTAGTGCGATACGCCCATAAGCACTCGCCAAGCTTTTCATTCCAGTCGCGTTTGTTTGAAGACACGAACTTTTTGAGGAGCTTGATTATGGATTTGTTGAAAGCTTCAGCCAGACCTTTAGCCGATGGGTTATATGCCGTTGAGGCCATGTTCTGAATCTGATTCTTGTCACAAAATTGATACAAAGCGTGGCTTGCAAACTGCGAACCATTGTCATAAATAATCCTCTGGGGCAGTCCAAAACAATATATGGCATGATGTTTTATGAAGCTAATCATGTTTGATGTCTTCACCTCTGCAAGTGGAACAGCTTTCGTCCATTTGGAGAAGTAATCGGTGATAGCAAGTATGAACCAATGCCCCCTAGACTACGGTAGGGCGATTGGCCCAATGCTGTCCATTCTCCATGCTTCAAATGGCCAAGAGGTCACTGTTGGGTGCAAGAATTCGGATGGCAGATATATAAAATCTGCGTGGATCTGGCAAGCCTTACACTTCTTTTCATAATCAACTACATCGGCTACCATTGTGGGCCAGTAATAATCCATCCGGTGAAGACGATCTTGCAATTTTGGGCCAGGTTGGTGAGCCCCACAAGCGTCGTCGTGAGCCTTGCTTAAGGCTTCTTTGGCTTCTGTATTTGACAGGCATCTTAGTAGTAGCTCATCGTAGGACCGTCGATATAATATTTTCATCTCCGTATTATAGAAGAATCTGAGAGAGCGTCTTCTGATTGAAGTTGCTTCCTTCACATTCTCTGGCAGAATTCTGTAGACTGCAAAGTCGATGAGCGGGCGTCTCCAGTCTTGTATGTCGTTGGATATCTGGGCAGAGTAACTCGTACCCAGTTGAACATTGTTCATGGGACAGACCAGCTCATGGCCTATCACGTCGACTAGATGATGAGTATCATTTGGAAGTGCCAAGGAAGAGGCAAGACCTGCTAGGACATCAGCTAAGATATTTTGGAGCCTAGGAACATACTCTATAAAGAACCCTTCTAAGGTTGCAATAATGGCAATTGCTGTCTGATAGTAGGGAATTATGTCCTCGTTGTGAACCTCGTATGAGCCTCGGATCTGGTTTACAACCAACTACGAGTCACCATATGCTTCCAGGTACTTGATCCCCACTTCTTTTGCTAGTTAGAGTCCGATGACTAGAGCGTTATATTTGGCTACGTTGTTTGAACAGGGTTCTGTAAGAGAATACGCCCGATTGACCACTAGTCCAGAAGGAGAAATTAATACCACCCCGACTCTAGCGATGATATCACCTTGTTACCCCGTTCTTGAAGCACCATCAAAGAACATTCGCCAAATGGCATCATGTGAAGTCATGTTTGAGGTGATGACTTCATCTTCATAAATTTAGGCTATTTTTGAGCCTGGATGGGCTGCTAAGAAGTCGGCCAGGGCTTGACCTTTGACAGCCTTTTGCGAAGCAAAAACCATTTCGTAGGGGGATAACAGTATCGTCCAAGTGGCTAGACGAGAACTGAGTGTGTCTAGTTTCATCATGAGAACCCTGAGAGGATTAACTCGTGAGACAACATGGATGGTCTGTCCTGTCACATAGTGTCGTATTTTCTGAATGGCGAACACTAGGGCAAGGCACTCCTTGGTGTATCTATGTTCCGGTCCTACCATCATCCGACGGAGATAGTAAATAGCTTGTTCATGTCCCACGTCATTATTTTGTGCTAGCAATGCACCGAGGGAGTGTTCTATCGCCCGTACATAGAGCAGGAAGGGCTTTCCAACGACCGGGGCTACCAAAACTGGCGGATTCGTCAGGTATTCCTTAATGTCGTCAAAGGCACGCTGACATTTCTCGTTCCATACGAAAGAGACACCTTTCCTCATGTGTTGAGTGTAGGGTTAACATCGCCTTGAGAGGTTAGATATGAACTTCCTGATGTAGGCTAGTCTTCCCTGAAGGTCGCAGAGTTCACAGAGGTTCCTTGGTGGATTCATCTCCAGGATTGCTTTTGTTTTATCGGGGTCTATGTGAATGCCCCGGAAAGTAATGACAACGCCCAAGAACTTCCCACTAGACATACCCAGGAAAGACTGGTAGAATTCA
Organism: Iris pallida; assembly: GCA_029216955.1. Lineage (NCBI taxonomy): Eukaryota > Viridiplantae > Streptophyta > Magnoliopsida > Asparagales > Iridaceae > Iris > Iris pallida. The sequence continues at coordinate 2,001,963 of JANAVB010018399.1, read as the reverse complement.
TCTTCAGATTGTGCGCTCGCATGAGGTCGAACACTGTTCTCAAATCATATAAGTGATCATTTTTGGAGCGGCTTTTGACGGCGATGTCGTCAATGCAACACTCCACCGTCTTGTGCAAATGATCTCTAAAGATAATGCTCATAGTACATTCATATGTAGCACCGGTGTTCTTCAGTCCGAAGGGCATGCCCGTATAACAATACATGCCAATCGGTGTTGGAAATGATGTATGCTTCTCATTATCAGAAGATATTTTGATTTGATTGTATCCTAAAAAGCCATCCATAAAGGATATGCGCTCGAAGCCACACGTATTATCGATCATTATGTCGGTGATCGGAAGAAGAAATTCATCCTTAGGGCATGCCGCATTCAGATTGTGGAAGTCGATGCAAATTTGGATATTTTCGTTCTTCTTGATGACTGGTACTATGTTGGCTACCCAGTCTGGGTGCTGCTCTTCACGGATGAAACCGCTAGATATAAGCTTGTTTACTTCTGCTTCAATAGAGTTTATTACATTTGGACGAAACCACCGCTACTATTGTTTTACTAGTTTTGCGTCCGGGTAAATGTTAAGCTTATGAAGTGCGATCTCGAGATTTAGCCCTGGCATGTCTTTATAGCTCCAGGCAAAGACGTCGATGTTTCTATGACGAGTTGCAACAACGACTCCCGCTCGCCGTCTGTTAGGCTTTTACTGACGAAGATTGGCTTTGGAGAGGATTCATCACCAAGGTTAACTTGCATGACCTCGTCTTCAGTGGAAGGGTCTCGTAGCTCGAAGCGCTTCTCCTATTGTGCATCCAGTTATTGGACCCATGGCTCCAACTCAAGCGGTTTGAGTAGGTCTTCGTCTCCCTCTTCAATATCAGCGGATATCATGTTGACAGATAATATCTGTCTGGATATATCTCCAATGCTGCTATCGAAGTTCTAAGTGGGTGACTCGGACGAATGAGAGTGCCACTCGCATTCTTCATCAGAACTTTCGGGTGTTGTTGCTGGTGTAACATACCCGAGGCCGTGTCTGGATTTGTGATAATAGTCCTGAAGTTTCCCAGTCGGTGCCGACGTCTGTAGAGGCAATCGTTGACCGCTGCCATGATTCAGACCCGGGGTAGCCTCCATGTCGTACCCCTGCTTTCGCATGAAGTACTTGGCTTGAAGACTATACAGGTAGAGCGGTAATCTTCCAGCGTCGGTCCGTGATCGAACTCTTGTGGCGTGAAAGATTAAGAACCTTTTTTCGGCCAAAGATGATCGTGTGATCCCATCCTCTTCTGTCTGGGACCAGGAAGTAAGCCCCTTTAATGGAAGCAATTTGACTTGGGGTATGGATGGTTGTCACCTGTGTGTACAGGCTAACGTCTAGACAGTCCCGTGCAGCATACATTAGATTAAGCTTATCATACTCAGAATAGTCTAACGGCAGCCTCTTATTGATGAAATAAGGAATTTTGTCCACAGGGATTACATCATCAGGAGAGGGGATATCCACCTGTGTAACCAAGTATTTAGCGAGTTCTACGTCCTCTTCGGCTATCCCCTGCGAGCTCAGAGGTCGGGATGCTGTCTTGGGCAACTTGACCACCAAGGGTTCAGCTTGTGGTATTGACTTGCCTGAGGGTGTTGGATCGACACTTGGTTGTCGGATCGTCTTGGGAAGACGGATAATAATTGGCTCGGCAAGGGACTGTGTCTTCGATTTCCTTTGAGTAGATTTTGGCAATCGGATCACCATCGGCGTTACAGAGGGCCTCGCATCTTCCTGTTGCCTTTGATTAAATTTCGGCAGTCGGATCACCATCGGCCCTATGATATGTTTTGGCTCCTGGCTGGATCTCTGGAGCCGGATGACCATTGGTTCCAACTGCGCAGGTAAGGCAGGAGAACCGAGCGCCTCTTTATACAAAGTTGCGAATAGGGGTGCGACCTTGCCCGGTTTACGGGCCTGGAGATGAATTCTCAAGGGTTCTTCTGGCCCTGTGATAGCCTCTAGTTCGTCAGTTATATGTTTTCTGGATTCGTCATATAGACAAGCCTCCAAAGAGTAATAAGATTCAACCCCTTTAAAGTGATTGATGTCGACGAATTTAGTCTTCACGAAGCCGTACTTACTAGCATACTTGAAGCACTGGTGAAGGATGGATGGCACGATCATATAGTCATGTATCCACGGACGTCACAGAAGGATGTTGTAGGAGGTGTCTGCATCTATGACGTAGCAGGTAACCTCCGTCTTCAGGTCACCAATCTGATATTTCAATCGGATCTTCCCTAAGGGATAGCTCCATCCCGAGTTGAAACCGCTAATAGCAGTGTTGGTCGCCGCTAGCCGGTGTATAGAGATGCCGAGAAGTTGGAGCAAACTTTTTAGGATGATGCTTATTGACGAGCCAGGGTCGATATGCATCCGATCCACCTTGATGTCGCCTATGTATCCAGTGTAGTACAATGGGCGATCATGCAAGTTGGACTTGATCAACATGTCCTATGGAGTAAATATGATGTTGGGCATTGAGTCTGTGCTATTGCTGCCCTGTAGATCTACTGATGGGTCTTCCCTTGGAGGCTTGACCTGAGCTAAGTAGGCGTCAACATTTTGGAGTGCTTCGCTCAATGCGACACGAAGATCCTTGGAGAGCCATAGGAGCTCATATAACGACAACTTTGCTGGCGTGTTAGCCAATTATGCTAATATGTCAAAGTTTTAAGGTCTCTCCAGCCCCTGAGGTGCATCATTACGGAGTGGCCTATCGAAGCGGGTTTTCTTTATCTTGGACTTATATGTCGATGGAGGCTGAGGCGGCCTTAGAAAATCTGAGACAGGCAACGTTGTCGACTGAGGATCTTCAACTGAATTACCCAGTATGGGCTAGACTTGTGCTCCAGACCGAGTAACAATGGCTGCTGCTTCCTCAGCTTCGGCTAAAATTGTATGGCAGGATCTAGAATTCCTGTCTTTCTTCTTGTTAGAAGGAGATGACAACGCCTGGATAACTTCGGGCACTAAGTTCGGGTGAAGCCACATGATCTCTCCTTGCGAAGTGGTGAGAGGTACCAATCCAGATGTCTGGTTCCGGACGGGTAGATGATTGGTAACCTCTATCATCGCCCGAGGGACGGGTGTTACTCCATCTGGAGTGCTTGTTGGAAGGAAGTCACTGAACTAAATTGACACCATGTTCACCGCCACGGTAACCTCTTCAAAGTCTATTGAGAGAGTTTTGGAGTCGATAAGACTCTGGATGCATCGCTTTAATTGGAAGCAGTCATGAGTGGAATGATGGACATAGCGGTGGAAGTAACAATATTTTGGGTCCTCCATTTCTGTTGCTCGGGGCTCGTGCCTTGGTGGAGGGAGCCGGATCCTACCCCTTTGTAAGAGCATATCGAAGATAGGTTTGACATAACTATCTTCAAATGAGTAATTCACCTTGGACCATTGACCTTCCGCCTGTTTTTGTTCAGGCTTCTTAGTCGCATCGGCGACCATAGCCTGTTTGCCTTTATTATCCCGGTTGGAGGTGCCTCCACTGTTGTTGTTGCTAGAGGTGGAACCAGAACGTTTGCCCTTATCCTCTCCATCTGGGATGTGTAATCCCAACTGACGAGCCTTCTTCAACTTTGCTTCCGCATTGGTAGCACTTATGCTGAAGGTCATCTAATCCCTGAACTGATCGTCGTCCATCCAGAGTCTAATTGCGGGGAGCAGCTTCTTCTGCCAGATTTCAATCAAGGAGCTCTCGAGATTGCCTTGAGGCAATCTCATTGTGGTTTGGCAGAACCGCTTGATATAGTTTCTTGTTAGCTTCCTCTCTCCTTGAACGACGTCCATGAGAGATGACATTGTCACATCATGCCCCACTTCGTAAAACCTCTCCAGGAATATGTGCTTGAAGCCATCAAAAGAACGGATGTAGTTGTCGGGAAGGTTGCGGTACCAGTCGAACGCAATCCCCTCCAATGCTCCGATAAATAATCGTGTGAGGATGGCATCACTATGCGACAAGTGGTCGATTGTGACTTCAAAGTAAGTCATGTACCGACTAGCAGAGGTCATCCTGTTATACGAATCGATATGAAACGACTTGTACCATGGTGGAAAAGGCACATCTCTCCATGCGATGAGATACGACTGCCGTATTCTGAGGTCCCGAGAGGAGTCTCGGGTATTGAATATTGCTCGAAGCTCCTGGACTTCCCTTCTTGCTTCCTTGGCTTCATCTGCAGCTGAAGGAACGGATGCTCATAAAGGATCATCACCTAAAGGAGGGGCGGTCGTGTTAGAGTCCGCGTTGACTACGGGTCCCAAGCTTGTTTGTCCGGGCGTCCTAGCTAGTTTAGTTGGCAAGGCAGCTTTGATTTTGTCTATTGACTTGACCAAGGACAAGAGCATGGCTTCAAGTACTTCTAGACGTTGTCGGTCAGTGGACGCCTCGTGATCATCGTCAGCCATAAAGACTGTCCGTACATGGGTAGAGGTGGAAGGGACCGTAGCAAAGGTGCTCTCCGTGTCGTATTCTTGTACAGAGAAATCGTTGAGAAATGTCAGAATGTCATCTTCTTCGGACTCGGAAGGGGTACTACCCCTTGTGCAGAAAGCCGCATCGTCTTGGCTAGGGTGGTCGCCTCAGGGAAGTCTAAGTCTGTAGTATAGTTTCGAGGAATCTCCACCCCCTATGTATACTCCTAGTACACTAGGTTGTCGCATATATTAAGGGAACTGCTACCTCCAGCTTAATCTACTCCCAAAGAGGCCAAAGGTGCACCCCTAGGTGCTGGAAACTTCTTTCTGGATTGAGTACCTAAATAGACACTACCTGCGGCTGTCGGTAGCAACCCTCCAGATGAGTGTTTCCTTGCAATGATGGCTGAGATTATCGGGCTGGAAGAGCCTGTCTTCTTTCTTCCTTGCTGGGAGGAACCTTTCGAGTTGAATTACATGAGGCAAAAGGAAACTCTTCGTCTCCCGAAATTTGTACCTATTTCTCGAGTCATTTTCGGACAGGTGCTGGCTACTGTAGTCGTTGAAAAATGGACTGTCGAACTTCAGGTACTGTTAATTTGTCGCAGCAGCAGTTGATGATGACTTGGGTGCAACGACGTCCCGAGAGGGACTCATCATATGCCAAGGTTGCCTCCTTAGGTTTGTGAGTGATCACGTCACGCAAGTCGATAGCAGATTGATCTACCTTTGCACTAAACTTATGGACTTGGGTATCCCGAGCACATAGGTGCATAGGTATCATGTTTGCTTCCTGATCCGAGGCTAGTAAAAGCACTTGCTCTCGATCGTTGGAGGGAGACTTTAAAGACCCACAGTGTCCGTTAGCCTTGAGGGACTGGATGCGAGTGGTTCTGTACAACTTTCCATCGGGAGCCCATATAACAGTTAACGGTGCCAGCTGACGGTCCGTAGTTTAGACAGTTGACTGGGCTTATTGGGCCCGCATTGTCCTTGACTTTCTCAACTTAGCACCTGAAGGCGCATGGTAAAAAGTGTCCTGATTGGAATATTCTACATTCTCAATGGGCCGCATGGAGTCGGGTCCGCATGAGAGACGGTCGAATACAGAGCTTCTGACAAGGCCGTATGAGATACTCTGTCTATGGCTAGGATTGGCTGCTGCATGGGCCATCTTCCTGCGGCCAGAGTTGGCTGTCGCATGGGCTGTCTTCCTGCAGCTAGAGTTGGCTGCCACATGGGCCATCTACATGCGGCCAGAGTTGGCTGTCGTATGGGCCATCTTCATGCGGCCAGAATTGGCTACCACATGGATTGTCTGCCTGCGGCCAGAGTTGGCTGCCGCATGGATAGACTGCCCATTTCTCTTATACGGCCTCTTCTTCGTCCGTATAGATTTCCCTTGTGCCCCCAAAAACTCAGCATCGTAGTATTTTTTTTTGTTGGATTTGGGGACAGTGGGGTCCACTGCGATCGGAAGTAAAGCCACAGGAGTGCTTCGATCACCGCCTTGGGCTGCAGAAGGAGCTTCTTCGAGAACTTGGTCGGGGGCAACAATTTTGTGCGCCGACGTCCTGAGAGTTCTCTTTGGGTTGGCTCACTTCTGTGATGGGCTGGCGCTCCCTTCAGAGAGCATTTCTTAGAAGACTTGTTGGTCAAAACGAACCACAAGTATTTGATGCATAGAGCCAAGCTCGGTTGCGTCGGATTGTATCACCAGCTTCTCATCAGAGGAGAAGGACGGCCCCAGCAGATTCGCCATCGTGTTTGCCATTAAATATCAAAAACATGATTACAGAAACACTAAAATTGATTGCAAACTCGATTGTACAAAGAAAAGCCTAGAAAGAAATCCTAGGAAACAATCTAAGTACAATTGTTTTGTTTTTGATTCTGGAGGTGACAATGGAGGCTCGGGAAAGTGTATCGACTCTGCCTTACTCCTTGGACTATCCGATGCAGTCTTTAGCTCTTGAAGAAATTGCCTTTCGAAGGTTGTCAGCCTTTTGCAGGGTGTGGCACCCTGCTATTTATAGTGATATATGTTTTGAGCCGCATAGGTGGCCCATGGCCACATGGCTAATCAGCATATAAAGACCCTCTCTTTGGCCGCCAGCTAGCGATTTGTTGGGATTTTGTTGCAGCAAATCTGGATGGTTGAGACTTGGTCAGCCTGCCACGTGTCCTATCGCAGGATAGGAATCATTTTGAGCCGCATGAGTCTCTCATTTTTTGGCCATGTTGGGCCGCATAAGACTCATGCGGCTTAGGTCGTAGTCCTCCTTAGTCCGCATGTAGCTTAAGGACTTTTGAGCTGCATAGATTCTATATTTTGGGCCGCATAAAGCTCATACGGCTTAGGTTATAGTCATCCCTGGCCGCATGAAACTCAGAGACTATTAGGGCCGCATAGGTTGAGCCGCATAAGGTTCATGCGGCTCGGGTAGCAATCCTTCTGGCCGCATGACTTTGTCTGATCACATCTTATCTTTTTGTCAGAATGTCAGAGCTGTCATTTTTGTCAGATTTGACAGAATTTGTCAGCTTTATCAGACGGACTGACCAACTTGGCCATATATCTTTTTTCTGCGGCTCGAATTAGAGACGGGCCGTATAGGGTACAATCTGTCATATGGCTCCCCATTATGCAGACCAGTTTGGCCCAAAGTAATTATGCGGCAAATTATGACCTGCATGAACCCCATATTTTCCCTGCTTCTACAATTAGAATCAGAGCATTAAAAAGCTATTCTCTAAGGAGTTATATCCATAATAGATTTAATCTTGTCGCGTAAGGAGCCATACGATAAGAGCTATTTCACTGCTAGAAGAAGTGTTTTCTTTTACTGAAGACAGTTGTTCTCCAGCGCATGTTCATGAGTCATGCGACAACTACATCTATGCGCATAGAAGAAGTTTCTCGTTGTCAGCACATTTTCACACTGAAGCTTTATAGCAACAACCATGCACTTCCAACTATGTGCTTTGCTTGAGCACATGTCTGATGGTGTCTCATGTGTCATACCATGCAAGAATTGTCTTTCTGATCTAAAGACTTGGTGAAATAGGAAAAATAGGGATACTACGATTCTATTCCCATGTTCTACCATGGAAAGATCGATGTCCTTCTCGGTTCCTAGCACATCCATAGAGCAAATCTCATAGAAGCACTATGCCTAACTCCTTCACAAGTTTGCCTGAGTTGGCTAAGTTTTGAACTTGCAGAGGCATGGTGGGAGAAAGTGACCAAACTTGTGTGGAATGTTCTGCTATTCACTAGCCCCTATTTATAATAGGAAGGGATCACATAGGAATAACTAACCAACATGCAACAAAGTCTTATATGACCAATTTTTTGTTAAAACGTTCAAAAAATAGCATTTAATCAGTATGATTTTCAGTTCCTGAAATCAAGTTTATGTGTTGATTGAGCCTTCATTTGAGTGCCTATGCGTAACAATTGCCATGAATTTTGAGGACATTTCAGGTTCCAAGAAAAAAAGTCAAAAGAGCAGCGGTATGGAAGTGATCTTATGCCTCAAAGGCCTATGTGACTATTTTCTTCCCCATGCTTCTTTCAAAGTGTTTCAAAACATGTTCAACTTCTAAAATCTTTGAATGAGGTCTCGTAGAAGTATGAAAATTATAGCCGCATACAAGAAAGACATATAAATGTTTATGTGTCAACTTGCTATGCGCTAAATATAACTCTTGCCTAAGAATGGGTAATGATTTATGAAGTACTATATGAAAATGTTTCAAAGCAGTAAATTTTGGAGTTATAGGCACATACTGTAGGAACGAAGTCATAAAGAAGAATATTCTAGAAGGATGTGAATAGAGTAGGCAGCAGAATATTGCTAATTAAAAACTTGTTAGCAGTAAGATCACAAAATTAAATTAATAATCACAAAACAATAACTGTAAAGAAATGAGATCAGAAGGCAAAAGCAAACACAGCTATGTATACTGGTTTTCCTCTTATGAGGACTAGTCCAGTCGGAAGAACTCTAGCTTTCAGTTGAATCCGCTATTGGAAAATCTCGCAAGTTTTCATACAAAGTCCTTGCAACTTCTACATACGCGAGCTTTGATATGAAGAACTCGACCAACATCAATTTTGAAGAGTCTTTCTTCAATCAAGCCTCTGATTACAATTTTTTCAAAATCTTCTAGACCGCACCGTACCGACAAATTGACTAGAGAATTGTAACTGGCTTTGGATTTGAAAATGAAAGCTTTTTAGAATTCTTTGGAAAGAAACGTAAGCTTAGAAGAGAAGAGATGAAAGTGAATGAGTGATTTAAAATGATCAAAATTCTTCTCTATTTATAGTTTTTCCAAAGACAGAACTCTGACAGAATTCAGACAGACCTCTCTGTAAAAATTCGCAACTGATGGGAGACCAAGTTTTTCAAATGTTCGAAAATTAAACTGTCACTAACCGAACTCTGGACGAACTCGGACCAAGTTCTGTCAGGGTTGGTCAGGGTTTTCCAAAAGTGATTTTTGGGCTTTTTAAAATCCTTCAGAAGCTTTTGTAAAAATGGGATGTTTTTCAAAAACATAGATCATTTTTAAAAACAATTTTGGATAGCCTATTTGCCAGTGCGACTCGGTGTACAATGTATTCCTAGACTTAATAAAAGTAAAAATTATATTGCATAAAGAAACACAGACTCGAGTGGCAAACATAGCTTCAGTCTTGAACTGAGTTGATATCCGATCATGATCATTGTCCAAGTGTCTAAAATGTCTTGAGTAAACATCTGAGTAGCTCCGTATATAAAGACAGAGTTTGATCAATTATTAAAATCAGGTTTGACCATGACTAATGGGCCAATAATCTCTCCCATTTTGATAATTAACAAACCTTGACTGATATAATATCTTTGGTATCTTTGAAAAGACAGAAACAAATTTTGATAAAAAAGATTGTTCCTGTAATCTTACAAAGAATAGATTAAGATGTTAGATCTTATTTCTCCCCCGTTCTCACTTAGCAAAATAATTGCAAAAGAGAAAGCTCCCTCGCAATATATGCATAAGCAATAATCAGTGAAGAAACAAAAATTATAAGAAATATTTATAGTGTTCATAGGCATGGTATATTAAAAAAATATCGAAGCATGATAAAGAGTGCTATAACGAGATATGCTAAATAGTACTAAACTGATATAAATCTCTAAAGTAAAGAATAGAAAACGATGTTTAACAGACAAACATCACAGAAAATGTCACAAAAAGTTTTAAAACTAACACAAATAAAAGTACAAAAATGTCCAAATCACATCTCATCCTCCTCATCATCATCATCAGTAGTAGTAGACCTAGCACGACCACCATGTCCAGAAGGACCAGCTCCAGATGTGCCAGCTCCAGAGGTGTTTGGAGTAGCACCCGAACCACGGTACCAATCATCAGCGTTCCCTAGCTGGAACAGAGAATGGACCGCCTCATCCTTAATACGTTAACCAGATACAGCAGGGTCTCTAGGAAGAGAACTGGCAGAATGACCCGTCTGAACAAATCGGAGACCGGCAAACGAGTTGGCAATAGCCTGGAATCGAGTCACGTCACGGAACTCATGTTCCCTGGAAGTGTCAACAAAGAAAGTCTACATATTCGAAAGGTGCTGATGGATACCCTCAAAATTCATAGGATAGGTCCGAGGAGGAACAAGGGCAGTAGGAGCAGGAGCAGGAGGTGCAGGAGCAGCGACAGTGCTGCGACGAGAAAACTGAAGATACTTGGGCTCCGGGTCCAGAGCGCAAGTGGATAAATCGATATCAAAATACTGAAAGATTCGAGGGATAAGCATCGCATAAGAGAGATTGTGGTCTCTTCCGCGACATCTTTCCATCATCTGGATGATAGTCTTAGGGACAGAAAAAGAAATCCCCTTAAGAATATGACAGAAGGTAGATAGCTCAAGTACAGTGACATCGTCTTTCGAAGTGGATTTCAAAAGAATAGTGGAATAGATGAATAGTGGAATAGATGATGCGATGTAACTCCTAGTTAAACAAGTTCAAGTTATTGGCCCTGAACTTTCCAGGACAAGCACTTGTAGCGCACAAAGCTCATTCTTGAAACTAACAAGAGTCGTGCCCTCGGAAAAGTCGATGTTAGTGATGTCATCGAGCGGGGTACCTTCGTTTGGAATACCAAAGATTTTTGCTAGCAACACATCATCCAACTCGATATCAATCCCGCCAACACTAGTTCTTGCGGTAAAAGTGTATAACACGAAGTTACAGTAAAATAGTCGAAGGGCATTAGTAGCTATAGGGAGTTATTGGGTAACGAGACGGTGCAACCCTAATGCCTCAAACAAAGGATGATGATCTAGAAATAAAGTCCATTTGATCGGAGCACCTGTGCATATTGTACGCATGGCAAAGTCGGCATACCATAGCAAAGCTTGGTCATGAGTTTTGAAGTAAAATTCATGCGATACGCCATCACCTGATTGGACCGAAGAAAAGAGGGCATCTATATTCGGATCTGAAGATGATGCCTCTTCACTGGTATTAGTCTTCTTTCTCTTGGAAGGATTGAATCCCTTAGGCATTTTTTCCTAAAACTAGATAACCCTACGAAATTAAAAGTGGAGGGAAGAAGGAGTTATACCTTCTGAAATTCAAGTATGTTGTAGAGGGATGAATTCTCCGCACGAATCAAAAGATTGGATTGATTTCTCCATGCAGATTAGAAGCAACAAAGTGGAGAAGAACTAGGGTTTTGGGGGTCTTCGGGCGGCTGTTGCTGTCGTTTTTGTCACCTCTGTTTTTCGTTATACGTATTTCCAGTATACGTGTACCGAATCCTGACCCGTAGTTAGACTTGTCTTGCTTAGCTGGATCCTGGTTTAATCTTGCCTTGGTTTATTTTGGGTTCATCCTGGTTCGACTTGGCTTGGCTTGGTGTATTTGGTTGGCCTCGGTTGTATGGACTTGACCTAACATGCTAACCCACCTCTTTATAAGCCACCTACCCCTTTCTCTCTCCTCATTCACTTCTATATTTACTTCTTCTTCTTCCTCCATTAACTCTCTCCACCTACCAAGAGCTTAGGCAAGTGCAACTTGCTTCATGGAGGAACTCAATTTTTGTTGTTCCATTGTCTTCCTCACGAGATTCTAAGACACTTTAGTACTTAGCATTTTTAATTTCCATGGTTCATTTCATATAGATCTAAGTTTGTTGCATTTTCGGATTTTTTGGGTTTTAGTCGATCAAACCTTATAATTTTCAAGTTTTGATTATTCCATGTTGTAGAGAATTTTGTTCTACCCTATTTTGACCTATGGAAGTCCGAATTTTGACTTTAAATGAAGGATTAATGGAGCTTGGAAGCCATGGCATCCATGGTTCTTCTTCTTGGATCCTTGGAGAAGAAGAACAGCCTTTGCGATAACCCCATGCGGCCAGTCTTATGCGGCAACCCTCATACGGCCAGCCTTTAGCGGCAACCCTCATGCGGCTAGTCTTATGCGGCAACCCTCATGCGGCCAGCCTTTTGCGGCAACCCTTATGCGGCCAGCCTTTTACGGCAAACTCATACGGCCAGCCTTTTGCGGCAACCCCATACGGCCAGTCTTATGAGGCAATCTCATACGGTCAGCCTTTTGCGGCAACCCCATGCGGCCAGTCTTATGCGGCAATCTCATACGGCTAGCCTTTTGCGGCAACCTCATGCGGCCAGCCTTTTGCGGCAACCTCATGCGGCCTGGCTTATGTTGCACCCTCACGTGGCCAGCCTTTTGCGGCAACCGCATGCGGCCAGCCTTATGCGGCAACCCCATGCAGCCAGCCTTTTATGGCAACGCCATGCGGCCAGTCTTATGCGGCAACCCCATACGGCCAGTCTTATGCTGCAACCCTCATGCAGCCAGCCTTTTAACGACAACCCCCATGCGGCCAGTCTTTTGTGGTAACCCTCATGGCAGGGTTATGTGTTGGACGTGGCATGATTTCAATAATGGTATGACTTTTACAAGAACACGACATGATAGAGTAGGGATAGAATACGATATTGACCCGTCGTGGTGCACTCTTGACAAGTAACATGACAAGACAGTAGCCCATCGTGGTGCACCCTTGATAAGTAAAACTAACATGATATACCTCGATATGCTGTTGCGACCGCTGGCATGACATGACAATAATGAATAGCCTGGACACCGTGGGTGATTGTGTTTGTACAAATAAACCAGTATTGTCTTACATCATGTCTAGGACAGGGACCCCTGAGTACCACGGTCAGGGATACCTACTTAAATTGACTAAAGCTAATAACTAGAATAATTCAGTAGTCATGAAAAGATTTTCCAGCTACAGGCAATCCCGTTATCTGGGCGCCCCATCATAGGATTTGTAGCCTGTCGTCGAGTAGGGTACATTTTTAGCACACATTCATGTGTTGTACCCTTCAAGCTACTTAAGGTCACATGTGTTTCCTGGACGATGTACCCACATGAACTCAACCCCTAATTGTGTCAGGGTAACCTGGATGGTCTGCAGGGCTTGTGGCTGTTGGAATAATCTTATTGCATCTTGTTAGTAACTAGGCCTGTGATAACCCTAGTTAGTTAAAGTATCAAACCGTACTTATTGCTTGGCCGTGAATGTTGGATGGAGTCTAACCAGTCTAGTCTTGTCCTAATCATGTACAAGATTGTTACATGACCCGATTGCTTGTGTTACCTTATCGATAAATGGTGAAAAACCAAGTTCCGTTCAGATGAAAGGTTACAACCCCGGTCCTTATTTGGTTTACGGGTTGTAACTTGGTTATCTAAATAGTCCAACGGTTATCTTATCGTATATTATCGTGATTTTCCATATTTTCAGTCCTTTATTATATAATTATGTTCTTGTGCTAATTGTTGGTTTTAGTTCATAAGTGAAGCCTCCTTTGTGGTACTTCCTCTTTCTGGGATCTGACCCAGCTGGTTTAGCGTGGCCAGATACCGGAGCGGCTCTAGAGGATCTCCCTACCTTCCAGTCCGATGGTGACCACCATGCATAACCTTGGCAACGAGTGGGTTTTATTTTTGCTCTCCCACTCTATTGTAAAAATAATCTTTTGAGGCATTTAGCCGATGAGCACGTGTTAGCTCGATTGCACTTTACTTACTGTCTGCCTACGGGCTGTAGCATGATTAACGAATCCTAAGGTTGATCATGTATGACTGAAACTCTTGCTAGTCTTCATATTTTCTATGCTTCATGATCATCCAAATATGTAATATATGGGATGCCTTACTATTGTATATTTGGTGCTCTGACATCTTGTAATTGCTATTACTTGCTTGAGATTAAGACAAGAGGCTTGTTCATGACCATAAACGACTGATGGCTTGTATTTAAACCCTCATGTATTTAGATAGCCGTGACCGTATAGCGAGGTGGGTTGCACTTTAATATACGTAGCTGGCTGTGTCCGCCCCCGTTCTCCAGTATTCTGGTTCTGGGGCATGACACGGTTTAAGTGGTGGCCCATGCAGGTCTTGTAAATCAAGATATGTGAGAGTTTATCGAATAGATATCTCAATCAGCACTCGTCCTTGATCTCTGCTCGTACCCTCTAAATTCCTTAAATCTTGACCTGATCACATGCTTGTATGTTTGATCTGTCCTAGTCCTTCCTTATTGTTCCCTGTGTAATCTTCTTCAGCGGCATTACTCCTGGTCCTGCCAATCAGCCGGAAGGAGCTCAGTGAGTACCCCCGCAACAAGAGGATCAAGCTCAGCACTCAGGAGCAGCTTCCCGAGTCATGCTTTCCGGAGGTCCAGAACCCCCAATGCAGTCAGCCCAGCCTGCAAGGCAGGATGATAAAGTCTTGGTTGGACTCATCATGGAGTTGCTTGCATTACAGGATTGTCGAGGTGATGCATTGCACCAGACAGTACAAAATACTTTGAACAGAGGTGGTCATCAAGGTAACAGTACGGCCAACAGCTTCAAGTGCTTGAACCCTCCCTTCTTCGATGGCAGCGAAGATGCTATTGTCGCAGACGCTTGGCTGTAGGACACCGAGGTTATTCTAAAAGCAGCCAGGACTCCAGAAGATGAGAAGGTGGCCGTGGTGCGCCTGCAGTTATTGGATCTAGCCCGCAGCTGGTGGGCGGTACAGACCATTGGATTAGTGGAACCAATTGCCTGGACAGTATTTCGTGAGAGATTCCGGACCAAGTACTTTGACTCTGTAGCTCGGTATAATCTACAGACGAGGTTCATTAATTTGAAGCAGATGGGCAGGACGGTCGATGAATATGCGCTTGAGTTTTCTAGACTTAATCGATTTGCTCCCACCTTGGTGGCGACCGAGTTCGACAGAGGTCAACGGTTCTAGTAGGGACTCTGGAGATTTTACTGGCGGTGGAGCAGTTTGTGCATCAGACTTTCGATGCGGTATTGAGAGCAGCTATGAGGCATGAGTATACCTTCCAGAGGATTGTGGACCGGACCGAAAGTCGGAAGCGATCTCACGGCCAGATGAACCAGTCTTTAACACCAACCCCGGCAGCTCGGGCTTTAACCATTGAAGCTCTGAGGCGGACGGCTTCCGTTACGTCGATTCAGCATTTGACCCCAGTATTTCCCCAACAGCAGAAGCAGAAGCAGTCTTCCGCAATGGGTTGCACTCATTGTGGGAAGCCAGGGCATGTGGTATCAGAGTGTCGCAGAGCACAGGGTTTGTGCTTGGTTTGTGGGGCACCGGACCACAGGGTTGGGTACTGCCGGAATAGGTGGAGTTCATCTTCTTCAACCTTTTTTAGTCCCTCGGTTAGGGGACCAGCCCCAGTATCAGTCTAGCAGCAGCAGCAGCACCCGTTCCCGAGGCCCTTACCGTCTCAGGCCCAAGCATTTCAGCAGCAGAACCCTCAGCAGTATGCACAAGTCCAAGCTCAGACCCAGAACTGCCAGAGAGGTTTCCAGCAGAGGAGACCGGCACCCAGAGAGCAAGGTCAGGCCATAGCCCTTACCGTGGAAGAATTGTTAGCTTCAGGTGAGGTGGTGGCAGGTACCATTCTTGTCAACTCTTTTCTAGCATCAGTATTATTTGACTCGGGTGCATCGCATTCATTTATGTCTGCACGATTCGCTACACAGGTAGGACTGGAGGTGCGCTCCCAAAAGCTGCGAAAGACCTCCGGACAGGTGGAGGTGCGCTCCCAAAAGCTGCAGAAGCTCCTATATAAGCAGAAATAGGGGGTACTGTGGTCCCAGTGTCCACAATCAGGCGAGGGGTGGTAGGCCTCTCACCAGCGTCTGCTCGGCCAGAGCGATGATCGTGTCTCAACCACCATCCTGGAGACAGATCAAACAAGGAATCAATACTGAGATAGAATCGATAATTCAAGGGAGGACAGTTATCGAAGGAAGCAATTTTCAACAAGAATTTAGATGGCAGGAATCCAGTTAAGAGTTTTTCCTAATGTGATTGTGTACCTCAAAATAATCCTAATCCTACTGCAGGCTGTGGTGATACTCTAGTTCGAATACCACTACATAAACTCGACCTGCATGGGCCACCACTAAAAACGTGTCACGACCCGCACCCACTGTGAGGGTACAAGAACGTAACAGCGCCCAGCCTACGCCGCAGTGTCGGCGGTAGAACGCTGTTCTAGGTCATGAACTAAAACTAACATAACATGAATACTCTCCATAAGGAGGCTAACACAGAGGTACAACTCAATCACAATCTAGAGATAGAATATGGCACGATAAAATAGATAAGAAATCCTCAAATGAGGTACAGCAGAAAAAAATAACAAAGTCTCAACATCTCTAAAATATATAACTCTGAAAATAAAGACAACAGCTAAACATGAAAAGAAAGAACAGTCTAAGCTATCTATCTACACTATACAAGGTATCGTCCTCAGCAGCTGCCTGAACCTCCCAGGGGTCCAGGTCGCGAGTGTCATCTAGGCAAGCTCCAAAGTAAGGAATGCAGGGTTCCTCATCATCCTCTGTAAAATTTTCAACAGGTCCAGTCAGGACGGGAGCGAGCACAGTACATCTCAACAGTTCATAGCAGGTTAGAAAATATAATCATGCAGTAAAGTAAGATATAGATACTGAAGGAAATGCAGTATATAAATAGAGAGAGAACTGTAATAGAAATATCTGCTATAAGTAGAGAGCTACCAGTGACTAGTATTTTAGAGTACAAAGTCGACATGTGAACAGCTTGATTTGTACATGGCTATACTAAAGAGGCGTACATGGCTATTCTACTTTAGAATTATTCACATGGCTATTTATACTCCCCCGTACCCCCAATTAATACACAAGGATCCAACCAGGTTATGTTATGATTCTATGTAACAGCCCCCGAAGGGTAGTAAGCCCCCAAAGGGTGATAAGCCCCCAAAGGGTGGTACATAGTAGTCCCATAAATGGGATAAGGATTCAAAGAAGACTCTGTGATCATATGGGTATATGTCATAAGTGATCAAAGAACCAAAGAAGCATAGTGATACGCCATGTAAGTGAAACGCACAAAACATAGAGTACCCCGATGCTCCCTGAAGGGATAACATCTCAAGAAGGGATCCATATAGTACTAATCCATGTGACCAATGTGACAGTATCAAGTAAAGTAATTTAATGTAGGAAATAATTCTAAGCAGGATATGAAATGATCAGAGAATGTACTCGCCTCGTATCTGAATGTCTGAAGTAAATGTACTGTCCGAGATGAGGTACCTGACCCCTAGTTAGAGCAACACAAGTCAAGATGTATACAGAGGGTGATGTATGAAATATACAATGCATCTGCATGTTGTCTAGGTCAAACTAGACCAAAGTCAACACTTGGTCAACTCTGGTCAACTATACTAGTCAAACTAGGTCAACTAGGTCAAGACTGACTCAAACAAGTCTAATAAGTCTCACTAGGCCTAACCAAACCTATACTAGCCAATCAAACATGATTCCCAAGTCACAGAGCAAACACACACCATTCAAGTAATACAGGTTCACATAACCCAACTCATGTGCATATTCTACATACACAAGGCTACATAAGGATACCATAGGCTATACTACACAGGCCATGAGCCAAATTCATACATTAGGCAACACATATACGAAGTACCATATATACATACCAATTCCTATATGTCTATATACATACTATTTGTATATGCAAAAGCAATATTTATATTATATCACATATATCACATTGGTATATATATATTATATATACATATGTACACATATAAAAGATAGGGAAAAAATTATGCTTGTGTGTGTGTGCTAACATAGTGGCATGTGTGTGGGGAAGCACTAACATGTGTGTGTTCAAGGGCATATGCTTGTGTGGGTGTGTGAGTGATCTCATGTGTGTCAAGTACAAAGTAGAGGAAAGTGAGTGTCAATTTATACATGTGACAGTGCATGGTGTAAAGGACTGATATTGGCAGGTTTTAGTGAGCAAAGGGACAACATACAAGAGAGGGTTAATGGTCTCTACATGAAGGTAACCATGCATTCAAAATATTTGAACATCTAAATGAGGGTAGAGTTTAACAGTATCTTAGGAATCAAGTGACAGATGTGTGTGTGTCCAGGTGACAGGAAATGAGTGTTAGCATATATGTGAACTTGTGTATATGTGTGTAGTGTCCCAGGGTTCAGTGTGAACCACTGCTGTAAATTGTCATTAACTAGCATCTCTGTTATTCAATATCAATTATAAATGAATTCAGTTCAAGTTTGAGAAAACTGGAAAACAGTACAATGTTAAAAGGAACGACATGGCAGCTAACAATGTATGAGAACGGTAGCATATATCAATAAAAAATCAGTATAGGTTAGAGGAATAGGAAGTCAGTGTTCAGTTTAGGAAAAGTGTGTGGGAAACAGGCTATGTGTGTTCACATTATATAAACTTGTGTGTGAATATTACAACCTGTATGTTAGATTCTAGTTTGTGTGCATATGAGAGTGTGTATTGTACCAACAATGATAGGTATACATGTGTGTGTGTTTGTTAGTGGGGAAAAATACAGGAAACTGTGAACCATAGGTGTGTGTGGAGAGTGTGAGTTAAATAGGAGCTAAGTCTCAGGTTTTTGAAAAAAAATGACAGTTAAAAAACAAAACCAATACCCAATGAAATTTCAAAATCGATCACTACTGCAATAAAGTCCTAGTGCAACCAATCTCAGCTGAGCATAGGAAAAAAAATATGTGTACACCAATAATGTTACAATTTCTTAGTTTTGATAACTTGGTAATCTCAGTTTTTAGGTCCCTCCCAAATCTCAGGTTTTACTATATGACTAAACAGGAATGCACACACAAGTAAGGTCTGAATGAGTAAGGAACAGTATATTGTAAGGGTATGGACTGAAATTCTTTTTGAAAACATCAAATTGAAACCCATTCTCAGTTTTAAATTAATCAAATCTCAGATATCTTTCACTGTTTCACATTCAGAATTTTAATTATCCTAAATGAGCCTAACATCAATCCACAGGTTTTCATTAACTGTTTCAACAATCTTAGGTAAGCACATATGTAGACATATCAACTAATCAACATAATTTGCATTTAATTTTATTTTAAACATCAATTACAACTCTAAAAAAAACAGAACTGAACAGTATCAGTGTTTACAAAACTCAACACCACAACCCAATTTTGAAATACAAAACCACATCCAAACCCAAATCAACTTCTACAGAGTATCCCCCACATGTAGCCGTGTCATATGGGAGTGTTCTCGTGTCCAAACAGTGGACACGAAGTGTCCAAAATGAAAAGAAATAATGTATCAGGAAATAGTCTAAGTATTCCTCGTGCACGCGTGTCGATTGATCCAGGACACGACACAGACTTCCATGTGTCACGTGCACATGTCAGTGTGTTCGCCAATAGTAGGGCTACACCTTGGACACCCTGCAGCATGTCCTAGATGCGTGTCCAGGCGTGTCCGCATGCGTGTCAGTGGTGAAAACTGTGTGTGCACAGCAGCTCGCGCTGCGGCCCGTACGACCAATGCGTGAGCAAATTCGTGTCCGACGCGACACGAAGAGTCGTGAAACTTGGGGAGTGACTTGTCAGTCACGGCTCCGAGCCCTACACCAAATTTGGTGGGTTCACAAGGTCTGTGCAGTAAGCACGACATATGTGGTAGCAAGACATCGAGACACTGTCTCATGCTGCGAGTTCGTGTCCGTTTTGGACACGGACACAAGTCCAAATCGTGCTCAGTCCAGGGGGAAATTAGTAAACACATTTAAATCAATATTTTCATTCAAATACTTTTTCAAAAATAGCAATAAATTTCCTTTGTGACATTTCATCAAACACATGCTTAGACACCTTGATACGTGTCCGATACGGACACCAAACGAACACGAATTGACACAAAACCAATACCTACGGCTAGGGGACACCTAGGGCTTCCTATCCATGTAAAGAAAACGAAATTTGGTGGAGAGAATAGGGATTTACCTATATATTGAAATTCCAATAAAAAGCTCCAAAAATGGGGGTTTCTTCTTGATGGCCAAGTGCTCCAAATTGGTCCAAACCTGAGATTTCTCTCCATGGACATAAAATAGAGCTGGATTAGGAACCAATGCAAAAGACTAGAGTGGAAAAGGAATTAAAATGAATAATCTATGGGTTGGGGAAGAATGAATAAACCTCTTTCTTCAAAACTTGGAGAAGTTAATTAAAGAGGCAAGAACAAATGGAAGAGGCATTAAATAGGGTGTGGAACCCTGGGTTGGCTGCCATGGGTGGGCTTGTTGGGGTTTGGGCTTAAGTCATGGGCCTATGGTTCAATTCACAAGTCATTAAATCACAAGTCATTGCATTAAACCATAAGTCATGACTTAATTTCACTAAATCTAATCCCCTCATTCTAAAACCAATCTCTAATGACTAAAATGGTTTAACTCAAGTTAGGCTAGGGTTACCATAGCTAGGGTTAGGTTCTAGGCTAGTCTACAAGTCTCAAACTAGTCAAGACTAACATAACACATAGCAATATTTAATTAATATTAAATTCACAGAAATTCCCATAAATCATAATAAATTCAAATAAATCCTAAAATGACCAAAATAGCCTTTAGGCTAAAATGTACTAATTAAACATCCTAATCACATGGCTAGGCTCTAGGACAGACAGTCTCTACGGTTACACTAGCCAAACACCAAAATCATAAGCCATGATTTAAATAGTTCTAAAATGATTAAAAATCACTAAAAATTATATTAAAATTTTAAATACCATAATTAAATATTAAAATACAAAATTTCAAAATTACCTTTATTTCAGAAACTGGGTGTTACATATGACGTGGTCTTAGGGATGGATTGGTTGAGGGACCAGTATGCTAGAATTGATTGCCATATCGGCAAGATTATTAATAGCATTCCTGGTGAGCCAAAGTTTTCATTTTTTCGAGGCAGAGTAGAACCTTCTCCCCTAGTGTTGCGGATGGCAGTAGCAGCAGCAGTTCAGTTTTCCAGAGTTGTAGAAGAGTTTCTCGATGTTTTTCCCAAAGAGCTTCCAGGTATACCACCAGAGAGAGAGAGATCGAGTTCACCATAGACTTGATCCCCGGAACAGTACCAGTGTCAGTGAGAGTCTACCGAATGGCACCGTCAGAATTGGAGATCTTGTATAAGATGATTGAAGAACTCAGGACCAAGGGATTCATCCGTGCTAGTGGATCGCCTTGGAGAGCCCCGATACTTTTTATGAAAAAGAAGGATGGTACATCCAGATTATGTGTTGACTATCACACCTTGAACTCAGTGACAATCAAGAACAGATATCCTCTCCCGAGGATAGATGACTTGTTTGATCAACTCAGAGGAGCGACAGTACTCTCAAAGATTGATTTGCGGTCAGGATATCACTAGATCAGAGTCAGAGAGCAGGACATCCCGAAGACGAGATTTAGATCCAAATATGGGCATTAGGAGTTCCTTGTTATGCCTTTTGAAGCAACTAATGTGCCGGCTGTATTCATGGACCTCATGAATCGTATCTTCATGGCTTATTTAGATCAGTTCGTGATTGTGTTCATAGACGACATCCTGGTCTACAGCAAGAATGAATCGGAGCATCAGCAGCATCTCAGAGTTATCCTCCAGATTCTCAGAGAGCACCAGTTGTATGTGAAGTTCAGTAAATACGAGTTCTGGCTCGATCGTATTTCATACTTGGGTCATATCATCACCGGAGGAGGAGTAGAAGTGGATCCCCAGAAGATCGTGGCTATAGAGACGTGGCCCGTACCCAGCACAGTTGTAGAAGTTCGTAGTTTTCTTGGCTTGGCCGGCTACTACCAGCGATTTATTTCAGACTTTGCTCAAATTTTAGCACCACTGACGCAGTTGACCCGCAAGGATGTACAGTTTGCTTGGACCGCAGAATGCCAGGATTCTTCTGAGAAGTTGAAGCGAGGTTTGATGACGGCACCCATTCTCACGCTTCCAGATGGGACCGAGAGATTCTCAGTATATTGTGATATTTCAGACAGAGGTTTAGGATGTATTTTGATGCAGCATGGAAAGGTAAAAGCTTAGGCGTTATGTCAACTTCGTGATCATGAGAGGAATTATCTAACCCATGACTTGAAATTGGCAGCAGTAGTGTTTGTACTTAAGCTTTAGAGACACTACTTGTATAGAGATAGGATAGAGTTTTTTACCGACCACAAGAGCCTGAAGTATGTGTTTACTCAGAAGGATCTTAACATGCATCAGAGGAGATGGCTAGAGCTGCTTGTGGATTATGACATCAACCTGCAGCATCATCCTGGGAAGGCCAACGTCGTTGCAGATGCATT
Organism: Iris pallida; assembly: GCA_029216955.1. Lineage (NCBI taxonomy): Eukaryota > Viridiplantae > Streptophyta > Magnoliopsida > Asparagales > Iridaceae > Iris > Iris pallida. Next base: position 1,979,654 of record JANAVB010018399.1, on the reverse strand, counting down.
GAGCAGAAGAGTCGGAGTTTATTTTCTAACAGCACAACCAGAGTTATTAGCAGATCTTCAGAAGATGGGTATAGAAGTTGTCCTTCCTACCAATATAGCAATGGTGGCCAGTATGCAAGTTCAGTCCAGTATAGTTGAGAGAATCAAGTTAGCTCAGTCATCAGATTCTAAGCTTTAGCGGCTTAGGACAGAATATGTAGCAGGACGAAGGCCAAAATTATGTATCCATAAGGACGATACACTTCGACATAGGAGGCATCTTTGTGTACCTAGTGGTGACATCAGACATAAGATCATGGCAGAAGCTTACAGTTCTTCGTATTCGATTCATCCGGACGGTACGAAGATGTATCATAATATCCGACAGCATTTTTGGTGGAATGGCATGAAGAGGGAGATAGCCCGGTTTGTCTTCCGATGTTTAGTTTGCCAACAAGCTAAAGCTGAACATCAGAGATCGGGTGGACTTTTTCAACCTTTGCCGATCCTAGAATAGAAATGGAAGCACATTACCATGGATTTTGTAACTGGATTACCTAGATCCCCAGCTGGGAGAGATATTATTTGGGTTATAGTTGACAGACTCACCAAGGTAGCACATTTTTATCCCATCAGGGTTGGTCAGTCGACGGATCAGCTTACAGAGATGTACCTCAGGCAGATAGTCAGGTTGCATGGAGTACCGGTCAGTATTGTGTCCGATAGAGATTCAAGATTCATATTACACTTTTGGCAAAGTCTTCAGAGAAGTTTGGAGAGTCGTCTCAAGTTCAGTTCAGCTTATCACCCGCAGACAGATGGTCAATCAGAGCGCACGATCCAGACTCTTAAAGATATGTTACGATCATGTATACTCGACTTCGATGGTTCGTAGGAAGATCACCTGCATCTCGTGGAGTTCTCCTATAACAACAATTTCCAGGCCAGTATCCAGATGGCCCCTTTTGAGGCCTTGTACGGCAGAAAGTGCAGACCTCCGTTAGCATGGGATGATATAGGCGAGAGGCAGATACTTGGTCCAGGGATGATCACATGGACTATTGAGGTGGTCAGGCAAGTCAGAGATCATCTTCGACTTATGCAAGATCGCCAGCGCCATTGGGCCGATTCTCATCGGCGTCCCCTTGAATTTTTTGTCGGCGACCATGTATTCCTTAGGATCTCGCCTACCCGTGGCATCATTCGTTTCGGCGTACAGAAAAATCTTAGTCCTAGATATATAGGGCCATTCGACTTTCTGGAGCGAGTAGGTGCTGTGTCCTATCGTCTCGCTCTTCCATCGTCGTTACGTGAGGTGCATGATATCTTTCATGTATACCAATTGTGAGGGTATATCCCAGATCCGAGTCATGTCCTTGATCATTCAAAATTGGTTTTTGGTACCAACCTTCCGTATGAGAAGAGACCCGTATCCATATTGGACCGAAGAGAGAAGATACTCAAGAACAAGACTATCAAGTTAGTCCGTGTTGCTTGGGGTCATTACTCCTTGGGTGAGTCAACGTGGGACCGTGAGGATGATATCCGCTTGCGATATCCACACCTATTTGACTCATAAGGTATAATGTCTTCCTTATGCCTTATGTTTTTAATTCCTTGCTTACGTGAATGATTGCTTGGTTAACTGCTAGTCGTAGCTTGCTTATGATTAATATAGTCTGCCCCGGCATCTATAGCCTCTTGATTAAATTTTGAGGACAAAATTCTTTTAAGGTGGGTAGAGTTGTCACCTCCGTTTTTTGTTATACGTATTTCCAGTATACGTATACGGAATCCCGACCCATAGTTAGACTTGTCTTGCTTAGCTTGATCCTGGTTTAATCTTGCCGTGGTTTATCTTGGGTTCATCCTGGTTCAGCTTGGCTTGGCTTGGTGTATTTGGTTGGGCTCGGTTGTTAGGACTTGACCCAACATGCTAACCCCCCTCTTTATAAGCTACCAACCCCTTTCTCTCTCTTCGTTCACTTCTTCATTTACTTCTTTTTCTTCCTCCATTAACTCTCTCCACCTACCAAGAGCTTAGGCAAGTGCAACTTGCTTCATGGAGGAACTCAAATTTTTGTTATTCCATTGTCTTCCTCACGAGATTCTAAGACACTTTAGTACTTAGCATTTTTAATTTCCATGGTTCATTTCATGTAGATCTAAGTTTGTTGTATTTTTGGATTTTTTGGGTTTTGATCTATCAAACCTTGTTATTTTCAAGTTTTGATTGTTCCATGTTATAGAAAATTTTGTTCTACCATATTTTGACCTATAAAAGTTCAAATTTTGACTTTAAATGAAGGATTAATAGAGCTTGGAAGCCATCGCTTCCATGGTTCTTCTTCTTGGATCCTTGGAGAAGAAGAACAGCCTTTTACGGTAACCACATGCGGCCAGTCTTAAGCGACAACCCTCATACGGCCAGCCTTTTGCGGCAACCCTCATGCGACCAGTCTTATGCGGTAACCTTCATGCGGCCAGCCTTTTGCAACAATCATCATGCAGCCAGTCTTTTGTGGCAACCTCATACGGCCAGCCTTTTGCGGCAACCCCATGCGGCCAGTCTTATGCGGCAACCTCATACGGCCAGCCTTTTGCGATAACCCTCATGGCAGGGTTATGTGTTGGACGTGGCATAATTTTAATATTGGCATGACTTTTACATGAACACGACATGATAGAGTAAGGATAGAACACGATATTGACCCGTCGAGGTGCACTCCTGACAAGTAACATGACATGATAGTGGTCCGTCGTGGTGCACCCTTTATAAGTAAACCTAACATGATATACCTCGATATGCTGTTGCGACGGCTAACATGACAAGAATGAATGGCCTGGACACCGTTGGTGATTGTGTTTATATAAATGAACCAGTATTGTCTTGCATCATGTCTAGGGCAGGGATCCCTGAGTACCATCGTCAGGGGTACCTATTTAAATTGACTAAGGCTAATAAATAGAATAATCCAGTAGTCATGAAGAGATTTTCCAGTTGCAGGCAATCCCGTTATCTGGGCGCCCCATCATGAGATTTGTAGCCTATCATCGAGTAGGGCACATTTCCAGCAAACTGTCATGTGTTGCACCCTTCAAGCTACTTAAGGGTACATGTATTTCCTGGACGATGTACCCACATGAACTCAACCCCTAATTGCGTCCGGGTAACCTGGATGGTCTGTAGGGCTTGTGGCTGTTGGAACAATCTCATTGCATCTTGCTAGTAACTAGGTCTGTGATAACCCTAGTTAATTAAAGTATCAAGCCATACTTATTGCTTGGCCATGAATGTTGGATGGAGTCTAACCAGTCTAGTATTGTCCTGATCCGGTACAAGATTGTTACATGACCCGATTGCTTGTGTTATCTTATCGATAAATGGTGGGAAACCAAGTTCCGTTCATATGAAGGATTACAACCCCGGTCCTTGTTTGGTTTACGGGTTGTAACTTGGTTATCTGAGTAGTCCCATGGTTATCTTATCGTATATCATCATGATTTTCTATATTTCCAGTCCTTTATTATATAATTATGTTCTTGTGCTAATTGCTGGTTTTAGTTCTTAAGTAAAGCCTCCTTTGTGGCACTTGCTCTTTCTGGGATCTTGTCCAGCTGGTTTTGCGTGGCCAGATACCGAAGCGGCTCTAGAGGATCTTCCTATCTTCCAGCCAGATGGTGACCACCAGTTGTATCCCTGGCAATGAGTGGGTTTTACTTTTGTTTTCCCACTCTATTGTAAAAATAATCTTTTGAGGCGTTTAGCCGACGAGCACGTGTTAGCTCGATTGCACTTTACTTACTGTCTGCCTGCGGGGTGTACCATGATTAACGAATCCTAGGGTTGATCATGTATGACTAAAACTCTTACAAGTCGTCACATTTTGTATGACTAGCTTCATGATCATCCAAATATGTAATGTACGGGATGCCTTACTATTGTATATTTGGTGCTCTGACATCTTGTAATTGTTATTACTTGCTTGAGATTGAGACAATAGGCTTGTTCATGACCATAAATGACTGATAGCTTGTAGTTAAACCCTCATGTATCTAGACAGTCGTGACCGTATAACGAGGTGGATTGCACTTTAATATACGTAGCTGGCTGTGTCCGCCCCCGCTCTCCAGTATTCTGGTTCTGGGGCGTGACAGTTTTGATGAAGTTTAGAAGAGATGAAGATGAGGGGGCCTCGGGTTCTGACTAAAAAGTATATAACACCAACAGAACTCTGGCCGAATTTGAACCAAACTCGGGCGGAATTTACCTAGGGTTCTCCAGAGTTTTAAAAAGAAAAACTTGTGGGCCACATCCTTTTCATCAACTCATTTCAAATATTTAATTCAAAGTTTAGTAATTTTAAACTTCAAATAATATAATTAATATTATTTTATAAATTAACTTTCGTTACTCAGCGTCTGTTTCAAATTAGCTGTAGGAGTATTGTCCCAGCTAACGGGAGTTCACTAGGGACAATTAAGTACCGTTTCGGTAGTCGTGGTGACAGACAGACTCTTTGTAGGCTTGTTTTGAAAACAGTTATTAAGTATTAAAAAAAATTAATTAATAAAACAAAATTAATTAATATTATTAACATCTAAAATTCCTAATTTTTGACGTAAATAATTGAAACGATCTTTCGCTAGAGGTTTTGTGAAAATGTCATCCAATTGATTCTGTGTGTCCATGTATACAAGATCTATATCTCCATTTTGTTGATGATCTCTAAGAAAATGATGTCGAATCTCGATATACTTAGTACGAGAATGACATACTAGATTCTTAGTCAAATTAATAGCACTAGTGTTATAACAGAAAATGGGTTTGTGTGTGAAATATAGTCCAAAGTCTTCCAAAGTTTGCTTCATCCAAAAAAATTGTTCACAATATACTCAGCCTAAGTTGTTGATAATGCGACAGAATTTTACTTCTTGCTAAACCAAGAGAATAGGGCTTTTCCTAGGAAATGACATGTGTCGTTGGTACTTTTTCTATCTACTTTGCATCAAGCAAAATCAGCATCAGAATAACCGGTTAGGTCAAACGACGTGGTTTTAGGATACCATAAGCCGACAGAAGAAGTGCCTCTAAGGTATCGGAAGATATGCTTAACTGCGCACAGATGTGGTTCCTTAGGATTGGCTTGAAAATGTGTACACAAGCAAACACTAAACATAATATCAGGTCGACTAGCAGTTAAGTACAGTAAGCTACCGGTCATACCTCGATACTTACATATATCGACGGGTTTGCCATGTTCATCAATATCAAGCTTGGTTGAAGTCGCCATTGGAGTGCCAAGTGGTTTACCTGCTTCCAGGTCGAACTTCTTTAATAAATCATTTGTGTACTTTGCTTGATTGATGAACGTCCCATTATTGGTTTGTTTGAATTGCAGTCCGAGAAAGAATTTCTGCTCTCCCATCATGCTCATCTCAAACTCATTCTGCATACACTTTGAAAATTCTTGACAAAGAGATTCATCAGTGGATCCAAAAATAATATCATCTACATACATTTGAATCAAAAGAAGATTGTTATTCAAAGATTTTATAAACAGTGTAGTGTCAACCTTGTCCTTTGAAAAATCGTTGTCCAGTAGAAAAGAGCTTAGACGATCGTAACAAGCATGAGAGGCTTGTTTCAACCCGTATAAGGCATTCTTCAACTTGAAAACATAATCAGGATTTTTGAAATCAGTAAAACCTGGAGGTTGAGCTACATAAACTTCTTCTTTTATAAAACTATTTAAAAATGCACTTTTAACATCCATTTGAAATAATTTGAAATTATGAAAACATGCAAATGCACATAGCATGTGAATGGATTCTAATCTCGCAACTGGGGCATAAGCCTTATCGTAGTCGATACCTTCTTCTTGAATGTATCTTTGAGCTATTAGTCGAGCCTTATTACGAGTCACTAAACCATTCTCGTTCAGTTTGTTTCGAAATACCCAACGGGTGCCAATGACCGGATGATTAATGGGCTTGGGAACAAGTTTCCAAACTTGATTCCGTTTGAATTGGTTTAATTTCTCTTGCATAGCATCTAACCAAAAATTATTACTACATACTTCTTCAATGTTTTTGGGTTCAAGCTGTGAGATAAAAGCAACGCAGGAAGCTATATCCTTATTAGAGGAACAAGTACTTACACCCTTGGAAATCTTACCAATTACCAAGTCCTTTGGATGATCTGCCAAGAATCTCATCTCATTTGGCATATCCTCAGGATTGTTGGTTCTGATTTCTGGTTTTGTATGTGATTTGCTTGAAGACTCAGCTAGTGCTTGGTATGAATGTTCTGCATCTTTGTGTGAAGGTTTTGCAGTAGCTGTACTTGGTGTACTTACGTCTTCATTATCGTCATCGACTGAATATTGATTTAGTTTATCAAACTTGACATTAATTGATTCTTCGATGATCATGGTTCTCTTATTGAAGACTCTGTACCCTTTGCTCTTTGTCGCATAACCTAAAAAGATACCTTCATTGGCTTTTTCTTCAAATTTACTCAAATTATCAATATTATTATGAATAAAGCATTTACAACTAAATATCTTAAAATATGAAAGAATGGTTGTTCTATCAAACCAAAACTCATAGGAAGTCTTCTTCGATATAGTTCGAATCAGAACCCTATTGAGAATATAGCACGCTGTATTGACAGCTTCAGCCCAAAAGTATCTAGGTAGACTAAACTGGTTGAACATTACTCTAGCCATTTCAGATAGAGTCATGTTCTTACGTTCCATAACTCTATTTTGTTGTAGAGTCCTAGGACAGGAAAACACATGCAGATAACCGTGTGTGTCACAGAATTGTTTGAACTCTGCATTCTTAAATTCACCGCCATGATCACTACGAATGCGAGTAATCATGAAACCTTTTTAATTCTGTGCTTTCTTACAAAAGGTGACGAATTCTGACAAAGCATCGTTCTTGCATGCAAGAAAATATACCCATATGTATCTAGAGAAATCATCTACAATGACAAATGCATATAACTTACCACCTAGACTAGCAATTCTACTAGGTCTAAATAAATCCATATGCAATAATTGTAGAGGTCTAGTGGTACTTACAACGTTCTTGGACTTAAAGACGGATCGGGTGTCTTTGTTCTTTTCACATTCGCTACATACCGTATCCTTCTTGAAAAATATGTCCGGTAAGCCGCGTACCAACTTCTTTATGGATAATTTTAAAATTGTGTCCATGTTTGCATGACCGAATCTCATATGCCATAGTTGACTCTCAATGCTCTTGGCCATCAAGCATCTACCTGCTTTGTTAGCATCTTCTAATAGATATAAAACATATATGTTGTCTTCCCTGATACCTTCAAAGATAGTACTGCCAATTGAGCTATCAACTATAGTACATTTATCTTTGACGAAGTTAAAGCCATAACTATGATCAGCTAAATGGCTTATGCTGAGCAGATTATGTTTTAACTCGGTAACTAGACAATCATATTTAATTACAGGGTAGGGAGCCTTACCAATGTCATCGATACCGATTATGCACCCTCTCAAATTATTACCGAAGAAGACATATCCTTCTTTATTCTTTTTTGACATTGTTGTGAATAATGATTCATTACCGGTCATGTGCCATGAGCAACCACTGTCGAGAATCCATTTGCTTCTAGCATGTGAAGGGCATCCCACCTACAAAACAGTTTGCAGATGAAACTTTTGGTACCCATTTCTTGTTGGGTCCTGACATATTAGTCTTTGGTATCCATGAATAAACATTTATATCTACTAACTTTCTGATTTTACATGCAGAGGATAAATGACCAATGAGGCCACAATAATGATATTTTGCATGTTGAGTGTTAAAAGTTGTGTGATGTGCGTGATTGGTAGGTTTTGGTTTTCTATTATAGAAAAATACATGCCTATTAGTCTTCTTGGGCAGTGGTTTGGTATGGTTTGGTCTGACAGTGTTTGGTTTGGGTGTGTTCCGATGATTTGGTAATTGACACATGTTAGAATATGAAGCAGCAACTTCAGACCATTTTTCTAAACTAATTTCCAACTTTTTGGAGGTATCATATAATCTAGTATAGTCAGATGTAAGTATTTCCATTCTGACTTGTGCACACTGGAGACTCTTTCTCTCGTTAGATAGGTCTTCCTTTAGCTGGATGATATTTTGGTCTTTTTCTTCGGATAACTTGGTAGTCTCGTGTAACAACAGCTTAATAGAAGAAAACTCACCAGACTCAATAGAAGAAACATTATTTCTAACATTAGCTAGTTGGTCGGTAAGTCTTTCTATCTCACCTTTGTACTCTTTAAGTACCTTCTTAGAGGTTTCATATCTATGCAGTTTCTTGTAGTCATTTAACAGGTCACTGAAAGCCTCTCCTAGTTGCTCAAAGGTGAAATCATCATAAGGATCAAACAGAGGATTAGTAGTTACCTGATCGCAAGCCATCAAGCATACATTTGCAGCGTCATCCGATTGTTCATCTTCTAAGTCGATGGCTTCGCTCTCATGCCATATGCTTGTATTGGCATACTTTCTTGATGTAGATCTCTTCAGGTAGCCTTTGTCATACTTGTTGCTTTTTCTTGTTAATGATGATGTTGTTGGATAATCTTTCTTTATATGTCCTTTCTTCTTACATCTGTAGCAAATAGGATCTTCTTCGTTGTTGTTGTCGTTGCTGTCTCTTGTTCTTCTGTTGAATCTCATGAACTTTTTGAATTTTCTTACTAGAAGAGCTTGATCTTCAGAGTCAGAGCCGCTGTCGTTAGAATCATCTTCGACAGTTCTTCTATGTTGAGCCTTGAAATCGATCGACTTCTCTGACTTTTCCTTTGGTGTAGCATCTTCAAAGTCTTGAAGTTCTAACTCGTGAGTGAGTAGCTTACCAATAAGTGTTTCCAGAGACATTATTGAGAGGTCATTTCCTTCGATGATTGCTGTCGCCTTTGGAATCCAGTTCTTCGTGAGAGCTCGTAGAAGTTTACAAACTTCTCATGGTTACTGTATTCCTTTCCTAATGAAAACAAAGGATTTATAATATCCAGGAATCTCGTAAACATCTGAGTGACAGATTCATTTGGCTTCATCTTGAACGCCTTGTACTCTTGAGTAAGTCTGCTGATCTTTGACTCCTTGACTTGCGTTGTTCTTTCGTGGGTTACTTCGAGAAGTTTCCATCCTTTATTCGATGTTGTGCAAGTCGACACCCTGTTAAACTCAGTTCTGTCTAAAGCACAAAATAAAGCGTTAATAGCACGTATGTCAAGACTGGCCTTTTTTTTGTCATCCTCAATAAATTTATCATGGAGTTTATCAACTAAAACTCCCTCAACAGTAATACGAGGAGGCTTTTTGTAGCCATCAATAACTATAGACTATAAGTCAAAATCAAGAGATTTTAAGAAGAAATTCATCCGTATTTTCCAATAAGTGTAGTTTGTGCCGTCAAACAGTGGAGGTCTGTTTGTGGCTTGGCCTTCACTTGTGAATTTCACAGTTTCCATGTGTTATAATGTGATTTATATAACAATTAAGAATAATTGAATATAACTGCAATTTTATCTTGCTTTACTTGTATAATCCGCTTTGATACCAATTGTAGGAACGAAGTCGTAAAGCAGAATACTCTAGAGAGGGGTGAATAGAGTAGACAGCGGAATATTGCTAATTAAAAACTTATTAGCAGTAGGATCACAGAATTAAATTAATAATCACAAAATAATAACTGTAAAAGAAATGAGATCAGAAGGCAAACGCAAACACAGCGATCTGTACTGGTTTTCTTCTTGTGAGGACTAGTCCAGTCGAAAGAACTCTAGCTTCCAGTTGAATCCACTATTGGAAAATCCTGCAAGTTTTCATACGAAGTCCTTGCAACTTCTACAGACGCGAGCTTTGATACGAAGAACTCGAACAACTTCAATTTTGAAGAGTCTTACTTCAATCAAGCCTCTGATTACGATTTCTCTGAAATCTTCTAGAACGCACCGTACCGGCAAATTGACAAGAGAATTGTAACTGGCTTGGGATTTGAAAATGAAAGTTTTTTAGAATTCTTTGGAAAGAAACGTAAGCTTAAAAGAGAAGAGATGAGAGTGAATGAGTGATTTGAAATGATCAGAATTCTTCTCTATTTATAATTTTTTCAAAGGCAGAACTCTGGCAGAATTCGGACAGAATTCAGACAGAACTCTATGTAAAAATTCGCAACTAAAGGAAGACCAAGTTTTTCAAACGTTCGAAAATCAAGCAGAGTTGGTCAAGGTTTTTCAAAAGTGATTTTTGGGCTTTTTAAAATCCTTCAGAAGCTTTTATAAATAAGTGATGTTTGTCAAAAATATAGGTCATTTTTAAAAATGATTTTGGATAGCCTATTTGCCAGTACAACTCGGTGTACAATGTATTCCTAGACTCAATAAAAGTAAAAATTAAATTGCATAAAGAAATAAAAACTCGAGTGGCAAACATAGCTTCGGGCTTGAACTGAGTAGATATTCGATCTTGATCAGTGTCTAAGTGTCTAAAACGTCTTGAGTAAACATCTGAGTAGCTTCGTATATCGAGACAGAGTTTGATCAATTATTAAAATCAGTTTTGACTATGACCAATGGGCCAATACATACAACTGAGTCACATAGTCGTTCTAGCTGCTCGTTGGAAAGAGGGGTGTCTCGGTAGTATGCAAATGACGGTTATGAGAAAGATGTCAGTACTTATGTTAGCATAATCATTACACTTTATAACTGTACAAAGTATTCTCATGTGGTAAGGTATGCTATGCAGCATATGACATGTAGTATGTAGTAAAAGACCTTATGCGTCAAACTTCATAATGTGGCAAAATATACGTTGTCGCATTTATTATCTATGTGTAGATCATGTGCTGGGTGACAACAATTCATGTGGCACATCTCAAATAACTGAAGCCACGTGGCGGCCTATGCGTAAGATGTGAGCACATTCATCCCCACTAACTCCAGGACTCCTATGCGTCGATCTCATTCTATGTGCCTCAAAATAGTATATTTTTGTCTCATGCACGTATTGTCATTTCCAGTAAAGAAATGATATAAATAGAGGGATAATGTCTTCCTCACACACAGACAAACAAAGAGACATATGTTGAGCTACTTACAGCCAAAATTTTGCCAGTTAGCCAGAGTTAGCAAGCTTCTGCAAACTTTGTCCCAGATCGTCAATGGAGTAAAGAAGTCGACCGTAGACTTAACTTCCATCACCCAATCCCCAGAATTTTTATACTTAGAATTCTTGTTTAGGATTCTTGTTTTACTTTTCCTTGTTTAAGTTTTAATACACAGGTTGTTACACTTTTTATATATCGGAACACTCCTAATGTTCTACTACTGGTAGCAAAATGGATAGCCCTATTCACTTCTTCTATTGCTTCTACTACTACATCTCCTCCTACTGATCCTACTGTATTTGTTTTTGCTAGTACTACTGCTTCTACTTCTACTACTACTGCTCATACTTCTACTACTACTATTGCTTCTGCTTCTACTACTGCTTGTATTCTCTTCTTTCCTTTCAGTATAATTAGTATACCTTATTCTCTTCTTCTCTATATACCTTTTATTCCATATTTTAATGTTGTAGCCATTCTGGTAGCAGGAGACAATATAGCATGCTCCACATTGTTATGGATCAAAGTGGATCTCACTCTTTCTTCTACCTTTGCTTCTTATACTTTTATTATTATCCAAGAAACCCATTATATGTCGTTACCTATACCGATCTAACCCTATGTTCATTCTTTGTTCATCAGGTCCGACCCTGATGATCTAAATTGTCATATAAACAGGAGCCGAGAGGGAATGAGAGCCAATCTAAAACTTACAGTGGAGGATGAGGAGGAAGAGGGAGTAGGGGGCACGTCAGAGGAGGACTACGTCTAGGAGGAGCACGGAAGGACGGTCACATCAGAGCATAGGAGTCGGAGCACGTCGGAGCATGGTATTGACCACAGAGAGACACGAGAGATGAGATACGAGAGACGAGATAGAAAGAAAAACAAATTTGATCGACCGCCTTTTTTATAATTAAGGAACAGTACTAGGCGACGGACCGAAGATGCCTATGTCCGTCCTCAACTACAAAATAATAGTGATGATGCGTCGCTAAACCATCACAACATCTTTCTGTGTTGTTTTTGTGGTTTGCCGCGTAAACTGGTGACGACTAGGCGATGACCCGACGACGACTGTGAAAGTAAAATCTGAAATATACATTTTTGGAAGGTTGAAAGACGCAAAGACGTCATTACTGGCAACAGACGACATCCATCGTCGACTTTTTGTCGCTATTTTGCAGTATTTTAGTTATGTATATAAGATGAGGGTTTTTAGAGAGTACCACATAGGATCTTCATTTGCCTCCTTTAGTATTATATGATTTATTGTTTTGATCATCTCATATCGTCTCATCCTATTTGTGATTATATGATTTGTGATAAATTTAGTACCCACGACACGTTATATTTGGCCGAAATCGTTGGAAACAATGTAATACCTTTGAGGATAGGTTATTATCGAGCTTGACTATATAACACTGGTTCTATGTACTAATAGTTGACAAGTTGGAGTTCGGAGGAATTATCTTGTTATCACATAACTTTGTGGGTAGTCATACTCGCGTGTCATGCCGCTATATTCACTACAACAAAAAGGCCTATTAATAATGCTCGACAAGACGTATTGATGACGCCTGATACCTAAGCGTTATCAAAGTTCGAAATACTTTTTTTTATGACGGTTTGGGCTAATTCTGGAATTTTTATAACGTTTATAAAACAAAACGTCATTAATATTTTAGAGCGGTGGCAAACTAGTAATTCCTTCACTGTATAAAAGCTCTGTGGGAGAGAAAAAAATTTATTTCTCATCCATTTTCTAACCAGCAGCATCTCTCCTCCTCAAACCTCTTCTTCCCCAATTTTCAACCCTAACCATAATTACTCTGGCGATGGGCTCGACTACGTAGCAACCCTTCGGCGACTGAGCTGTCGGTGCAGAGCCACCACTTCGAGAGCAAGTTCCAGTGACGTGTGCCTCATCACGACGATCGATCTCATCTTCCTGGCGTCGTAGTTCGTAGCGGCACCTCGTCCATCTCGGCGTGCGACCACTACAACTAGCATTCTCTATTATGACCCCCAGGCGGTGCATCGTTCTTTTCCAGCAGGGAGGCGCGACGAGGTGCGGCTCGTCTCTCCTCGACGACGGTAGCTCAGATTACCTCAGCGACGTGTGACCGTCCTCTGGCAGCGAACCTTCATCTTCTTGATCTTCATCTCCATGGGGCCGACGTTCCTCGAGGCGGCCGCGGAGTACGTGAGGGTGCTGGGCGAGGTCACGTCGGGGGCTGCGGAGAGGCGGAGGAAGGGAAAGATGATGGCCGCGGGTTCTAGCAGGGGTAATCTTGGTCTCACATTGTTTGTTTGTTTAGTTTGATACGAATGTGAAGGAAAGTTCTAGTCTTTTTAGACCGTGAATGATGAATCTAGGGTTTTTGTTCTAGTCTATGTGCCCACATTTTATTGAATAGAGTTGGGCATGGATGATTTTGTTTAAAGAGTTTCTATTAATTATAATATTTTTAAACCGACAATATTTAAACTTCGAGATAGTTATATTGTGAATGCAACAACAACTAGTAACCTTCATTTTCATATTTTTATTGGTTTAAAAGTGTATACAGCTGTAAAGTTTGAACTTTTATTGTTCAAGGAAAGGAAAGGAAAAGGAAATTACAATTTCCATCTATTTTCCTTTCCGGTGTTTGGAGAGACCAAGGAAATTAGAAGGAAAAGTGAATTCCCTATAGTGGGAAAGGGAATCCTTGGTTGGATGGGGGCAACCAAGGAAATTAGAATGAAGAAATTTGTTTTCCTTTGCTTTCGTTGATCAATGATTCGAAATTCTCAGATCTGACATGAGTGGATCAGTCCGAACTCCTTCAAGGATCTTGTCACTACCACATTTCTAGCTTGAGAGTATTTTGGTCATTTTTAAAATTTTGGAAATTATTTGGAATTATTTAGTATTAATTATAATTATTGGAATTTTAAGTGATTTTTAGTATAATTTGTTTTAGTGCTATTCTTGACTTTGACTCAGGGTGACTTAGAAGACTGTCCTAGAAGCTAACCCTAGTCATGACTACTTGGTTAGAGTATAAAACCCTAGCTTGACCTAATTTAGTGATATCCTACTCATTAGAATTTATTTGGGGAAAATAGGATATTGATTAGGTTAGAGAATGACTTGTGATTTCATAAGTCATGATTTATGGCTTAGTCCCATAGAGGCCCATAGACAACTAGTGGAACCCTAACCCTAGTCCTACAACCACTTGGTCGGCCACCTAGGGTTTCCTCCACCTATTTAATGTCTCTTCACTTAGGGCTAGCCTCCTTAGAAAAAATAGCAAGTTGAAAATAGAGGTAAACCCTTTCTTCCCCAATCCATAACTTCTCCATTTCAACTCCTTTTTCCTTCTAATTTCTTGTAATAGGTTCTAATCTCTGTGCATTTGATGGCTATGGTGTGAAATTTCAGAGAAGGAGCAATTTGAAGGAGTTTGGGTAGCTTGAGGAGCAACTCTCTTTGAGGCTTTTTGAGCCATTTCACACCCCTAGGTAAATTCCTATCCTCTCCATAAAATAGTATTTTAATTGCATGAAAAGGAAGCCCTAGGTCTACCCTAACTGTTGGTATAGGCCTTGTTAGTTTTCGTGTCCAATATGTGTCCGTATCGGACACTTATCAGTGGATACACCTAGGTGTTCGATGAAATGCCACAGTGGGCATTTCATCCTTGTTTTCGGATTTGGTTTGAATAGGAATTTAGGGTTTGGCCTTGCTTATTGTTTTCCAGTGGACTGAGGTGGTTGTGGTGTCGTGTCGGGTCGCTATGTACACGGGTACACGCGGGGTGCATCGTACGCGCGTACGCGTGACATCTCCCCTGCTACTCGGGGGCCACAGTGCACTGTATACGTCACTTGGACACGTAAAAATCGACACATGGGTGCGGGCTGACACTGACAAGAGGCTCCTAAAGTTTCGTGAGTCCTTGTGTCGTGTCGGACACACTGTTGCAAGTGCATTGGTCGTACACTGTGCGTGTACAGTTCTATTATTTGTTCACTGTTTAAATTCCATTTTAAATGGTTTAAATTAAGATTAATTGCTATTTAAATTCTTAGACATGTTAATAATCTCTGATTAGTTGATATTACATATTAGAATAGGTTTTGTCATGTGGAAATGGAATTCGAATGTGAGTTGGTATTTGACTGATACACTGATACACGGTTATTCAGTTTTTCCTAAAACTTTGAATCCTATTTTAAACTATTGTCTTAAATTGTCAAGTGATCCCACATGTTTGATTGTTCATGTTAAGTTCGATTTCACTTATTCGAATAGGTTATTTGATGAGAATGGGATTTTAGACATTTCATTGGGTTTCAATATTGTAAATGACTGATACACATTAAGTTTCAGATTTCCTAAACTAAAATTCCTATTTTAATCTATTTAGATTGTTGTTTCAGTAGTTTTAATGATTCTCACATAATTGTTAGTTCATGTTTAATTCAATGTTACATTCGAATTAGACTTTCTGATATGGAATGGGATTTTGGACAATGTATTGGCTTCGAATGGCTATATGACTGATACTATATTGAATGATGTTTAATGATAGTTAACTATCATTTGGTTAGAACTCATCAAACCTGATAATTAGTTTCCCTTCCCTTCTTTAAACTAAACTAGAATGTGTATTTAATGAGAATTCTCATACTTGTGTTGGTTGTTTTCATGTTGATTCGAATTAGGTTGAATGGTGAATTGAGTTTAATGTAAACTGTCAATTGAGCTATATTGAACTGTCATGCCTCAACACACACAAATGACACTGTCCTTGTTCTTTCCATTCAACTGTTAATGTGTTTCTAGATTTCCTATATCACTGATTCCAGGATCACACTGTACACAGGTTTACATATACCATGTAATACCATTCACTATTTTACTATACACTTCCTATTCCTGTTCACTCACTGTTTTTCCATTTTCCTGTTTACACACACATTCCCAATTACCCTCACACACACACAAGTTTATATCATCTAACACTCACACAATCTCACATGTACAGCTCACTGTTTTTCTAGATTTTCCACACTCTCTTGTACTCTCAACACACACACACACACACACACACACATGAACACAAACACATGTATACCATCACCTTTCCACTTTCCTATTCTCTATATATATGCATATATACATATGTACATGTATATATATTTATGTGAGATGTATATATAGGTATCCTAAATATTATAATATGTGTAGATATATGTGTATATGGGATGTGTGTAGGTTGTGGACTTGTATAGGCCTTGAGTTAGGTTGTGATTGCTAGGTTAGGTCTAGATTAACTTATGTGACCTTGTGTGATCTAGTATGGACTAGTATAGACTAGAGTGACCTAGTTTAGACTTGATTAGACCTAGTTGACCTAGTTTGACTTCTAGGGTTGACCAGAGTTCACCAAGAGTTAACCTTGGTCTAGATTGACCTAGAATCATATAGAATGCATAGTAGGACTTCATATTTCTATTTTGGACTTGTTGTGACTTGTGCTGTACTGATTAGGAGCCAGACACCTCTCCTCGGATAGTACATTTCCTTTTGGACATTCAGATAGCAGGCGAGTATAATCTCTGATCATTTCATATCCTGTTAGAATTATTCTCCTGCTTTAAATTACTTTACTTGATACTGTCACGTTGGTCACACGGATTAGTACTATATGGATCCTTTTTGAGATGTTATCCCCTCAGGGAGCATCAGATACTACATGTTCTGTGCGTTTCACTTACATTGTATATCACTATGCTTCATGGTTTATTGAATCACTTGTGACATGTACTCTCATGATCACAGAGTCTTCCTTGAATCCTCCATTTATGGGCATTCCTAGAATCCCCATTTATGGGACTATCATGTACCACCCTTCGGGGGCTATTACATGAATCATAACATAACCTGGCTGGATCCTTGTGTATTGATTGGGGGTACGGGGGAGTAGAAGTGGACATGTGAATAATATCCAAGTAGTGTAGCATCAGAATCATTCCATAGTGTAGCATCAGAACCATCCTATGCCATTCGCATGTCTATATTGTACTCTGACTCACCAGCCACTGTTAGTTCTCTATTTATAGTAGATATTACCATTACAGCTATCTTCTTACATTCTGTACTTTTTTCAGTTTCCTGTATCTTACTTTACTACATGATTATATTTTCTAACCTGCTATGATCTGTTGAGATGTATTGTGCTCACTCCGTCCTGATTGGACACCGTTGTATGTTTACAGAGGACGAGGATGAGGCTGGTGTTGATACTTTTTATTGGACAACTCTAGATGACACCTGTGATCCGGATTTTCAGCCGGATCCACTAGCTATAGAGACTGAGGCTCCCTAGTCTAAATTTTACTATTTTTGTTATTTGAGATCTTGATTATATATATTCTTTCATATTCTATAGTTGATACTTTGTATTTTGGATGTTTGCTGAGTTGTAATCTTAGACACTTAGACTTTTCTGATCATCCGTATTATATTTTAAGTTCTATATCATATCGTACTTCTTCTTCCTTAGTTGTGATTGAGTTTACATTCTGCTATGTCACCCCCATTCGGGGAGTATAAACTGTTTAGCCTTATACTGTTAGATGCATGAGACCTAGGACAGCGTTCTACCGCCGACACTACGGCGTAGGCTGGACGTACCCACGTCTCTTTCCCTTACTCTAGGTTGCGGGTCGTGACAGATCTGTTCGAGATCGACGAGTTCTTCATTCGATCAATCCATTCTTGGTGAGTATCGATCCCGAATTTGAGTTCAAATTAGAGGGATTTTCTGTGGTTTGATGAAATTGTTTTGTGTTTGGTCTTTTCCTGTGAAGAAACTGGATGAGTCGATCGAGGGGACTAACGTGTGATCAACTTGAGGTCATGCTGACAGATCGAGTTGGAATCTTCGTAAGTACCCAATCTGAGAACTCTTTGGACTATTTTGATTCTTGAATTTTTCTTTGGATTTTCTTAAGAGCCGTTGTCATCCTCTATTGAACTCTCTCTTTTCTCTGCAAGGCAACTGTTCGATGATTTGTGCCAACAGAGAAATCGAGTGAACTCGTGGAGCCGTGTCTGGATTGTGTTGTGATTTCGAACCAGTTCTTCCCCAAAACTCAGGTAATTCTTACTCGTCCTTGACGAATTTATTGCTCGTAGCTAGAGTAGTGGTAAGTATTGGATTGAATCAGGGATTAAGAGGAGCTCTAGAGGCAATATAGATCCATAATGTCATGTTGAAGTTTTACAATGTCAACATGCCAGTAATAGTTGTAAGCTCAAGCATTTTTTGCAATAATTCACTTACGCACTACATATTAATACAAATTACGTTCCTGGCTCCCGTATGGATAGTGATTTAAAGAACATAACCAAGTTTCTCTTGGTTGTTATTTGTGCTCCCATTTACCAAATTGGTTTTATGAAACTACTTTATGCATGGAAATTATGCTTCACAAACCATACGTGCAAGCACCTTTCCTTGCGCAGAAATACAACTGAACGGTTTTAGTTACGTATTAAAGACCTTGAACTCTTAAATCATTGATGGAGGAGCACTACATCATATTTCCAGATGAAATGTGTCATAGAGTCATAGAGATTGTGTTCATAGAGATTATGTTTTATACGAATAAATGTTATAACTTATTATTAGTTTTGAGTTAGTGTTAGCAATTCACAAAAATTGTGTCATAGAAATTGAGTTTATTTGTTCAATTTAGTTGCACATCACGTCATAATACAATGTATCATTATCTAATAATGATAGAAAGCAAATGAAGAATTGCTACAAAAAAAAGGATTGGTATTGAAAAGCCCAAATGGCTCCAACTTCAGATATATAGGACCTATGAGTGAATGTGGATTCCACAACCACTCCACATCTCAGAAATAGAGAGAAGAAAGAAGACCAAAGAAAGAAGGTTCTACTTACTGCTGCAAAAGAAGTACAAATTAGAAAATGTTAATGCATGCTTCATTCTGAAGATAATTCTGTGACAACTTCTTTGCATTTATGGATTTTTTTTCTCTTCTTTTCTTTCCATAATGCGACGGTTTAGTTGTCTGAGGACTTCACATAGCAGAGGAATTCTTGACATGAGCACTTAGAGTTCTATAAACTTTTTTTCCAATTATGAAAGTTTTGGCTTCTGGGTTTTCTGAAATTCACTTGAACCTGTGTTTTTTTTTTCTCTTGAATTTTGTAGTGACTTGAAGTTTTTTTTTTCTTTCCAGTTTCTGGTCTTTCAAATATAATGTGTCATTTATACTTGGTTCTAACTTGATAACATCTAAATTGTAGATATAGGTGGGGTGAGGATTTGGAACACGAGACCTCCATTTGGTTGGCATTTTAATATCATTCTATTTTTAGCAATTCTCCATTTGTGCCAAGTGCAGTCATTCTAATAAGTGATTCTTTCTTAATTATGTATTTTCGATTTTGATTTCTAATATATAAATTTCTTGTTAACTTTATTTAATTTATTGGCTTGGTAAAATCCAGGTTGATTGTTAGGCTCATATTTCAGCGTTGATTACTAAAGTACTAAGCTGACATTTCTAATTTTTTTGCAAAAAGGGCACAACTTTTTTCCCGCCCTGGGCCTACTAAACCTCAGGACCGGCCCTGCCGCTGCCACGGCAGAGGCGGCAGTGGCCACAGCGCAAGCGGCTGCTGAGGTAGTGAGGCTGACCAGGCCTAATCCTGGATTCGTTAACGAGCATCGCGCCACCATTGCCATCCAAACGTCCTTTAGAGGCTACTTGGCACGTAACTATTTTCTCTTTGGAGTTTGATTGGTGTTTGATGATGAATTAATTTTGTGTCTGCGAAAAGGCGAGGAGGGCGCTGAGTGCTCTGAAGGGGCTGGTAAAGCTGCAGGCACGGGTGCGAGGGGACAACGTAAGGAGGCAGGCGAACGTGACGCTGAGGTGCATGCAGGCGCTGGTGATCAGGGTTCAGGCGAGAGTAAGGGATCAGAGGATGAGGCTCTCCCACGACGGCGCCGGCTGCAGCAGCATCAAGTCGTCGCTCAGCTGCGATACTACTTCTCATTAGGACTTCCGATATCTTCAAGAGATGGCAGAGAGAAGATCCATGGTTAGAATCTACTTAAGTAAATATTTCTAATAATTTGGTTAGCAAAAGAGATATTTATTTCTATTTTTTGGGTACATTCTGTATTTGGATATTCAATGTAATGAAGATGTTGATATGTACTCTATTTTGAGAAATGTAATAAAGATGGTGATATATAATGTTAAGTTTTTGGAATGTAATATATACTGTGCAGTATAGAGCATTATAAATATGCTAATTTGAATAGTATAAAGTGTTATAAATGTGCTGCATTGAGCCTATACATATTATCTTTTCATAACGTTTTAAAATTGTTCTGAATTGTGCACTATATATTAACTATTCATAACGCTTTTATAGAAACTATTCATGACGGTTTTTTTATAACGCTTTTAAAAAACATTTATAACACCCGTTTTCATAACAGTTGTTTTGAAAAAAAAAAGCGTCATTGTTTGTCATTAATGACGCTTTTTAGCCGTCATTAAAAGAATTTTTTGTTGTAGTGATAGTCCAGTATGTTCGAAATGATGTGATATGATCGATCTATGATAGCAATATGCATGTCTTCATGGATTCGATCAATAGCTGGAGAGAGAAGATGTTGGACCATGTGGCAATAATCGTCTAAATATCGAGTCTCTAGAATTTGGTATGATTTTGTATCGGGTTCATGATCTAATTTTGACTAGTATGTATTACCTTTGAGTGAAAATGAGAGTTATTATTACTATTATTCTTGTAAAAGGTAATACTTTGGAGTTAATGGAACTTAGAGTTTGCTTTACAATTTTGAGTTACCAAACATGTCAAAAACATAAGATATAGCTTCTCATTAAAAGTGAAACTACTAATAGTAACTCTCTCCTGCCGGCAGCTAAGATAAGTACATACTATATATAGTTCTTAACTGAAGTGGCAGTGTCTGCTCACTATAGGGCTGCCTTATTCTAAATAAATAGATGTATGATTGATTTTGATCCAATTGTCAGATACATTGTTTTTTGGGGCTTGCTATGAGTAGGGATCCAACCTCACAACCTGAGAAATAAGAATGTCAGAAAATTGGGGATTGACAGGGACCGCTGCATCCTAAACACTCACTAAATGCTAACAACATATGCCTATGATCAAGTGCTTCAAAGAATCTCTAAGTAACTGTACCAAGAAAGAGTATTGACAGCCCTCTAGTCAAAGCCACCCTGCAAGCCTAATTATGTCTAGCGGCCCCAAGTCACGGGTACGATACGATATGACACGACACTGTATCTAACATATGTTCTATTATATTTTTGAGTATTTGTATCAAGTGAAATATGCATCGGACATGTCATCAACCAGTTGTTTTGCGTGTCAGTACTCCTGACTAAGAGCATCTCTAACCCTATTGTGAGTTTGAAAAAAATGGTTGCCACATAGGAATGACAACCATTTTTTTCAAAAGTACTTCTCCAATGCAAATGTGAAATAAAGTGTGGAGTTGACATGACAATGACATGGCAAAGACAATGTGAAGTTGGTTGTCTTGATCTATACAATGCACTTCACAATGTCTTTATGTCCACATCATCATTTGTGAATAAAAATGTTTATAAAAAAGAAGTAGAAGAGTAAAAGTTGTCTTGGAAGTTGTAAAAAATTACTTTTTATTGTCTTCTCAATACTTTTGCATTGGAGATGACTTTTTAAACTCATTGTTATTTGTTAATATAATCTTGCCACCTATACAAGACATTGTCTTGTGCCTCATGCCACATAGGATTCACAACACAAAACAAGACAATAGGGTTGGAGATGCTCTAATGCAGATGGAGACCCATGGGCTTACGTGTTTGTCGCCCTACAACTAGCACTGTCCCCTTATTGCCGAGCCAAAATTTGCATAAACATCTCTCGCTTCTTTAGCTTTCATGGTAGGATCAGAAGGGAGCATATAAAGAAGGTTTACTCTTTATGGGCACCGATTAATTTATGTAATTTATCCCTCTATAATAATGTGGCCACCATTTAAGAAAGAAAAACACGAAGGAGCAACGTACCGTTCCTCCAATACAAAAACCCAAGCTCCCCCCTCTCGACTCTCCCATCTCCCCATTGTCTTTCAAATAGAGATTAAGAAAAGAGAGAGAGAGAGAGAGAGAGAGTCGTAGCTATAGATAAATCGAGGAGGAGGTGTATCTGCAGGCCGAAGAACTAGCCTCTGCGTCGATACGTCAAACAAGTCCACCAAACATAGCCGGCAGCCTGAGTATAGTTCGTTCGTGAATTCGAACAATTCTACTATTCTTCTCTCTTGATTCCTTTCGACAAAGTTTCATCAGTACTAGCTAGCAACCATGTGCGGAACAGACACCAACAGCTCCTCCCAACGCGATGACCGTCACTGCATTGTGCTCACCGCACCCTTGATGCAGAATTCCCGTACCGACACGCCTCACATTCCAATTCTCAAGCCCAAGCCCAAGCCCCACACCAATATATCCCTGGCCGCGGTCGAAACGAGGTCGATACTGAGCATTTCCCTCCCGATGGTACTGACCGGCCTCATCCTGTACTCCCGGTCGATGATCTCCATGGTCTTCCTTGGCCGCCTCGGCGACCTCCCCCTGGCGGGCGGCGCGCTCGCCATCGGCTTCGCCAACATCACCGGCTACTCCGTCCTCTCGGGCCTCGCCATGGGCATGGAGCCCATCTGCGGCCAGGCCTTCGGCGCGCGTCGCCACTCCCTCCTCGGCCTCGCGCTGCAGAGGACGGTCCTGCTGCTGCTCTCGGTCTCGCTCCCCGTCGCGCTCCTCTGGCTCAACCTGCGCCGCATACTCCTGTTCTGCGGCCAGGCCGACGACATCACTGCAGTCGCACAGTGCTACATTCTCTACTCCCTCCCCGACCTCCTGCTCAACTCCTTCCTCCACCCGATACGCATATACCTGCGGAGCCAGTCCATCACCATGCCCCTCACGTACTCCGCGGCACTGGCGCTACTGCTCCACCTACCAGCCAACTACCTCTTGGTCTCCATCCTCCAGCTCGGCGTCAGAGGAGTCGCGCTCGCCTCCGTATTGACCAATCTCAACCTCGTCCTGCTGCTCTCAGCGTACGTATACTTCTCCGGCGTGTACCAACGCACCGGTGGCGTCGCCATAACCGCCGAAACATTCAAAGGGTGGAGGTCGCTCGTCAATCTCGCATTGCCGAGCTGCATTTCCGTCTGCCTCGAGTGGTGGTGGTACGAGATCATGATCCTCCTCTGCGGACTGCTGCTCAACCCGCGAGCCACCGTGGCTTCGATGGGGGTGCTGATCCAGACGACATCCCTAATCTACATATTTCCTTCCTCGCTGGGGTTCGGCGTGTCCACCCGCGTCGGCAACGAGCTCGGCGCCAACAGGCCCGATGGGGCCCGACGCGCGGCCAAAGTAGGCTTGGTAATGAGCTTCACGCTCGGGCTGGCAGCGCTGACGTTTGCGTTCTCCGTCCGCAACGTGTGGGCAAGGATGTTCACTGCAGACACCAGTATCATTGAGCTCACCTCCCTAGTCCTGCCTATCCTGGGATTGTGCGAGCTCGGCAACTGTCCGCAGACGACCGGCTGCGGGGTCCTGAGGGGAAGCGCGCGGCCGAGGGCAGGGGCAAACATAAACCTCGGATCGTTCTACGGAGTCGGAATGCCGGTGGCCGTAGCCCTAGCTTTCTGGCTAGGGTTGGACTTCATAGGGCTATGGTTCGGTCTTCTATCGGCGCAGGGGACCTGCGTCATCCTAATGCTCGGCGTCATCCGCAGAACCGACTGGGACGTGCAGGCCGAGCGTGCCCAGGAGCTCACCGGCGCAAACACGGATCAATATTGCGATACCGACCCGAAGACGAGCACGACAAAGCCGGACGTTCCCGGGGATGCCGAGGATAAGTCTAGTAATGTGCTAGTTAGTATAAAAGTTGATCAGTCCACTGCATTAACTTAAACTTTGATAGTCGACGCTTATTTCTTTTTTTCCCCTTTCATTTTCCTTTTCTTTATATATTGTACCAGAAACTCCGAATTAGAAATTAACAGAGATCCATTAGAGAAATAATGCTAATCTTACTTTCTTTACGTTTAATTTATCTTTCCTACTTAATTAAATATTATCAACATGAGTTTTGTTGGGAAAGCGGCTACGGTTCTCTTATTCTTCCCGGTCGTATTATTTGAATGGAAACTACTATTTTCACAGCGATGTTGTGACCGTGTTTGATGGACGTTGCTACTTTGGTCGCGATTTGTGACCGTATTTGTTAAGGCATGTCACGTAACGGTCTTTTATTGATTTTCTGGCCTGACATTTAAGAGGATTGGATCAGGTGATAGCAGGAGAACTAATGGTTGGCTGCCACGTGAATATGTGATTACGTCTACAGTCTGTGATTTCGGGCAAAATATCACTTTCTTATTTGAATCAATCATTTTTGGGGGCAGGCAGAGGGAGAGCGCGCAGTGGGTGAGACCGAGTCGACGATCGAATAGTGCGGTCCATCTTCTACGCTATCGAGCTAGTAGCGATGGCTATGTTTGTGGCCGGCAGTAGAGCTTGTAGCCCAATTGGCACGCCTGCAAATAGAGCCAGTTCCCACATTCCCGATCAGCTTACTTTGAATTGTGGTAGCCGTTTTGACAAAAAAAAAAAAAAAAAAGAGCAGGGAAAACTATGGAACCTGGGTCCCTGATTTGATTGGTAGCTTCGACTCGGTTCGAGACCTGACCGACTTCGCAACCGCGTGGAAGTCGACTAACGGTGTTGTGGGTGGACCGGAATATGGTACGTACCTGTAGCCATCCGAACACGTATAGTAGTAGCAGGAGAATGTTTCTGGTACAACCGATTTACCTAACTATCCCTTCTCGAAGATAAAAATTTTCTTCATTATGTGCCAGTCCCTTTAATCATTTCCATAATCAGCAAAATTAGCTGCCTTTGGCTAAGTAACATAACATCAAATTTTTGTGGTCATCTAGTGTCATGCTTGGGGCTCATTCGAAAATATATCATTTTTTTTAGTTTTTTTTACCATAATGCATTTTTTTTTTTCATTTTTAACGAAATTTATCGATGACTAACAGTCAACTCCTTTGATCCCCACGACGACACTTTTGAGACAAAAATACTCTCAATGGGTTGTTCCCACTTGGCATCTATCTATGCATATCTAAGTATGAAGCTATCTTAGGCCAAATCTATCACTACAAAAAAATAGCTAAATAGCGACTGAGATTTCAGTCGCTACATTTTCATCGGTAAAACGAATTAGCGACTAACCCGCGACTACAATTTTTAATCGCTAAAAGCAACGTCGTTGTTTAATTTTAGTCGCTAGTTCGTCGCTACAGCGACTAACCAGCGACTGAAATAGCCACTAACAGTAGCGACTAAATGTCGACTAAATAGTTAGTCCCTAAAACAGCAACAAATATGCGACTACAATGCCATGAAGTTACGATTATAATGTTACAGTTGATATCTAGCGACTAGACATCTTTAGTCGCTGGGTTGTCGCTTCGTTGTCGCTGGTTAGTCGCTTCTATTATTTTTCCAGTTTATATAGTCACCGGTTAGTTGCTATTCCGTCGCTTAATCATTTATTTTTTCCAGATTTGTAGGCATCATGCTGTGCACATCCTGTAAGAGTAATATAAACAAGTCCACACGCACACAAATACAATACAAACAACTTTTAGCCGCACAATAATTACCAATGATATAAATAAAAATAATAACATACACAAAGTACATAAACATAAACTAAAAAATATATATCACAGTCATGTCCAATATGTCCAACCATCGACCATACACCATCCAAACAAAAAAGATAAACTAATACAACAATCACAAAATAATATGTCACAAAAGCATAGTGTCACGATCCGCACACGAATATTTGGGCACGAGTACGTACGTAGGCCACACCTAGCCTACGCCGCAGTATCGACGGTAGAACGCTGTCAAGTACCCAATAATATATATACCATTTATAATATGCATAATAACATATGTACTCAAATCATATCACAAACAACTAAGGAAGATAGGAAATAGGAAAGATATCAATAACACTGAAGCAACTAAAGTCTACAAATAAATGTATATAACAAGGATGTATCAGAGACAAATCCGATAATGAAACATAAAAAAAATACAATGTCCTAGAGCTTTCCAGAGGTCAACTCACGATCTAAAAATACATCGAGATCTGTCATTATGAAGTTCAGGGTGTGGGACATAACATTACCTAGAAAATAGTTATCCAGTCAAGATTGGAGCGAAGTACATAACTCTAAAAGTAGTTCCATTGCATGGTAGGAAATACATAATTCGCAATAGAATAAATTACATGACATGCTGAAAAAAAATACAGAAAAATAGAAAAATAGCATCATGAAGATATAAGAAAACTAAGTACATAAACAAGACAAAGAAAAATGTTAAACTATAATAATATAAGTGATTTAGAGCACAAGACAGTTAAATGATTGCTTTAGGTTCTACATGATTATTCTATGGTAACTTGATTATACGTGAAGGTATAATCGACATATACATGGTTACACTAGAGAAATTTAATCACATAACTACTTCTACTCCTCCGTCCCAATCAATACACAAGGATCTAATTAATATATGTTACATACATGATTGTTAGATTGCACATGAAGCACATGAGAGCACATGAGAGTACATGAATAATACGAATACAAAGATTACACGATGTATATGATAAAGAACATGAACATGAAATACCTGATGTACCCAATAAGGGATAACATCTCCTGACAAGATCCTTATAGTACCAATCGGTGTTAACAATGTATCGGCATCAAGTAAAGTAGTATAGAGCAGTACAATATAGATACTATCATGATGAAAATAATCAGAGAATATACTTGCCTCAATTTGGTTGTATTCGGCGTGCACGACACGAACGTATCGACATGGAATAGGTACGATGCTATGCTCTACAAGAAACGACGGCAAAAGTAGTTCTATTGAGTCCAGAATAGTCCAAATAGCCTAGTTTTGTATATAGAAGCCCAAAATCAGAGTTTGTACAGTAATTGGGTCAAGAAATGAAAATGGCTATATTAGTCGCGATTATGATTATAAGGGGAAAAAGCCACTAAAATATGTTTATACCTACTCCTTGAAAATCATTTATAATATTTGGAAAAATATATTTTATTAATTAAGATATTTTTAGATGTTGTTTTGAAATATAGGAAAACATTCTAGTGTCAAACATATTTATAGTTAATAAGCATTTTAGCAAAATTGCTATCTAGAAAATATCAGTATTATTATATAATTTTAAAATAACCATTAATATATATATATATATATATAATATATATATATACACACACACACATGCGAATGACCTCTAGTCTAGTGGTTAAGAGAGATGCATGCGTCCCAAGTGGTCAGGAGATCGATTCCCGGTGGGTGCGTTCACCACAATTACCTTCTTTCAAAAAATTATATATATATATATATATATATATATATATATATATATATATATATATATATATATATATATATATATATATATTATTTATTTATATATATTTTTATATATATATTTTATATATATTTATATATATATAATATATATTTATTTATATATTTATTTTATTTATATATATTTATATATATATATATTTATATATATAACCTCCAATTTTATTCATATGAAGGCGCAAAATGCCAAAGCCTTTACAAGTAAGCACAAAGAAAGACAAAACGGGCTGGAAGAAGGTAAGTATGAATCCCTCTCCATCCCAACAGTCAGAAGTGTAAGGACCGCCACAGTTTCTCGACGCCATGTTTGTAGTGTCTGCTGGCTTTGTGGGTTTGTCGTACCACCTTCCGGATAAGTCGATCGGACAAAAACTGGTGGCCCTCATATCTGAATTTGTTATGGTTCTTCCCGATGACCCACATGATGGCAACTGCGACGATCTGATGGCCATGAGAAGAGTTAGCCCAGTTGGCTAGGAGATCGTTGAAGCTCTCACTTTCCTGGTCCTGTCTGCAATGATGAGATAGGGTTGTCCAGACCCTTGCAGATAACTCTCCAGAGTAAAAGATGTGATCAACCGTTTCTAATTTTCTTGCAGAACAAAAATGACATGTCGATGCTAAGCTGAAGCCAATAGTATTGAGATTGTCATCAGTGGGGAGTTTCCTGTGAACCGCTCTCCATAAAAGGAAGGACCATTTTTTGAAAATGTAAGATTGCCAAAATGGACAAATGATGGGGGACGGTGTTCCAATTCCGCACACAACCCTTCTGGCCGAAGCAACCGAGAAGTGATCGTTGGCCGTAATGGACCACTGTAGCTCGTCACGGTCTGTGCTAATTATGATCATAGCGTCAAGGATTGTAGCTGTAGCCTCATTGCCGATCTAATCGCAGAACCTTTCCCGGTTCCAGTCGACCGAGTGGTCCCACAACTCACTGATTATACTGTTGGTAGGGGCAGTCGAAAGCCGGGTGAGGAGATCATCTCCGGCCCATCGTTCGAAAAATAGAGAGGATTTGCCCGAGCCCAACCGGAGACGGATAAAGGGTTTAGCGAGGCTACGTCCATGAAGGATGCGTGTCCAGGATGCAGAGGATCTACAGTTGAACTCGACAGTGGATGGGCGGATGCGTTTAAAATATCTGGCATTCATAAACTGCGTCCAAAGATTGTGACTCACTCGGAGTTTCTACCACAGTTTCATCGAGAAAGCATCAACGACGTGTGATAGCCTACAAAAACCAAGGCCGCCCTCTTCGCTGGATTTGGCCATGGTGTCCCAACTCGCCTAATGATGCTTGTCCTTGTCGTCATAATGCCCCCAGAGGAAGTTGGTGAAGAGGTTTTCGATAGATGTGAGAACTTTCTTAGGGGGAGTAGGCAGTTAAGGTGTGTATAGGGATGGAGGAGAGCACATGTTGAATCAAAATCATCTTTCTGCCAGGCGACAGCGTTGCGTTGTGCCATCCTTCAAGTTTTTTCCTGATTTTGCCCACTAGCCCTTCGAAGATGCACACATTGGATCTGCCGTATACCAGTACGCACCCTAGGTAGAAGAAATGTGGGTACTCAACATAGAAGGAGGTAATATTGGAGAGGATAGCTTCGTTGTCTATGTTGGTCTTATGATGGACGTACATGACGCTCTTGCTAGGGTTGACCCGTTGAACAGAGCATCAGGCGTATCTCTGCAGCGTATTATGGACCACCTCCACAGACCCGATATCTCAAGAGGAGAGGATGAGGATATCATCGACATATGCCAGGTGGGTGATGATCGGACAGCCATTGGTGGTGAAAAAGTGTAGAAAATTCGTGGTGCCACCATTTTGATCAGATTTCTGCTCAGTGCTTCGGCCGCGATGATAAAGATGGTGGAGGATAAAGTATCTCCTTGTCTGACACCACGACTTGATTTGAAGAAACCTTCAGCTTGGGCGTTAATAACCATGGAGAACCACAATTTACAGATCGATCTTCACACGATGTTGGTCCTGGTTTTCGAGAACCCGTAAGCCCTGAAAACCCAAATAATGAACTGTTAGTCCACCTATCGTATGCCTTCTCCATATCCAATTTGATTGTAATATTCCCGCCCCTGTTTGGTAATTTCATGTAAGTGATAATTTCCTGAGCCATCAGAATCTTGTCGAGGATGTTCCGACCGCGAACGAAGCCACTCTGTTCTTCAAAAATAATTTTGGGAAGGATCTCGGTCATACGATTAGCAATAATATTGTAGATGATTTTGTTGGTGAAGGTGCAAAGACTTATAGGGTGAAAGTCTTTGAAGGTCTCCGTGTTTTTCTGTTTGGAAATAAGAATCAGGTTAGCGCAGGAAATAGATCTGGGATACCTAGCTCCTTGGTAAAATGCGATAGCCGTCTCATGGATATCCGACTTGATATTGTCCCAACACGATCTGAAGAACACGCCGGTGAAGGCATATTACATATATATTTTATTTGTATTTTCAAAATAGAATAATAGCCAGATGGAGCTTAAGGCCCAAAGACCAAGGCCTATATCAACCCTAATCCTAATCATTAATTATAATAGTAACAAAATAATTAAAACTCAAATAATTTAAAATAGTATTAATTTATAAGAGGTCAAGGCCCAGTCCAACAATCCAAAATCGCAAAAGGTGTTACCAAAATCACTAAAACTGAATGTATTAATCCTGGCCCAATACAAATATTAATACTCTAAATAAAATTACTATTGACTCAAGCTCACATAATATTTCAAACCCCAAATAAATAAGTCCAAACCCATGTATTGATAAAATAATAATAACCAATTAATTATAAACCTCATCAACTAATTAAAGGAAATAAACACAGGGGGGTCCTTGCTGTTACTCTTCACTCATTCTCCTAATACCGAAATTTTCCAATTAACCTTAAATCTCAAATAAAGCATTAGCATTAAAGACATGTTAACAACAAAACCTAATAAACATTAAAAGGGGGAGGGTCAATACTGTTCAACTCATTCAACATTCTCAAATATAAAGAAGAGGGGGTCACTACAAGAAAAAAGGCTTTTCTTGACAGTTTTTTCCCATCAAGAAAGGGGTATCTTGACGGTTGTGGATCCGTCAAGTAGGCCGGAGTTAAGAAAAGTTCCCTCTTTTCATGACGGTCGCTGACAGCGCTTTTCTTGACGGTTTTTGGCTGTCATATGAGATAGTTTTGTTGACAGTTTTTAGCCATCAAGATAGCAGTTTGGAGAAACCGTCAATGTAGGTAAAAAAATTTCTTGACTCCAGCCTATATGACGGTTATTAATTGACAAGAAACCGTCAATGAAAAGAGCATTTGCAATATGATTGAGTTAATTGTTGACGTTTTATAACTGTCAAGGGAAGCTAAATTATGTATAGCCAAAATTCCATTTATAATTATATATAATGAATCAAACACACACATAATATCAATAATCTAGAAGATATACATACATCAATAACTATAAAACCTAAATTTTATATTAATAAACTGTATATTGTTCATACACCACATACTTCCAACAAATCCAAAACACGTCTAACCGCAAACATCTAACACTTGTCCAACCACAAACATATCCAACCAAAGTATGTAATTTTCGTACATCTTAAACATCCAAAACTGATCATTATACAAATAAAACCAAAGTAGGTAGCAAACCCGGCCACAGCACATCCCTTCCATATTCACAGCACCTTTATTTTCCATATAGTTTCTGAGAGAACAAGGGCAAAAATTACCAATTTATGTTAATGAGCTTGTCGACCAACAAGAAAACAAGATAAAAATATCCTAAAAAAATAAGGAGAGTATAATAACTCAACCGAACTATCATGAACAACATTTGGAAGACTAGACTACTAATAAGAGGACCAGAATCAATAAATTCACTCTCCCATGGCTGGAATTATCAAAGAACCAAAAATTTTATAGGCTGAAATGATAAATATTGATAAGAATAATAAGTATATCAAATAAATACTGGACAGAACTAACCTGAATGTAGCGACAAGAATTTAAAATGAGATTATCCTCCTCATGGCTCATACCACTCCTGAAATTGGTCACCCAAACATCCAGTCGTTGACTGTATACTACTAACTGGAGAGTTAAATAACAAGAAGAAACTTCTTAACTTTAAAAAAGAAAATATTTCCTAAGGTATGTTTTGAGTCAGTCACACAACTGGTTGATGTAATAGCTGCATGACAGCAGAGTTAGTGGTACTAACAATAGAGCCTGCAAAAGGGAATGAGCATTAAAGGAAAAAAGAAATAGTTGCTTTCAGAGGAAGCCTTACAGTGCACCACTTGGGGTTTTCCATTTGAAATATTTGCTACGCTCATATACTAGGCCTTTTCTCGTCAATTATTATCAGGCCGTTATACTTATAAGTTTATGTAGGTGCCATGTTTGCTTACATCATCATCTGAGGGAAAAATATAAAGGATAGCATTAAAGATATGCAAACGATCCATTATTGGAAGCTGACAACCGATCATGTGAATCCAATAGCATTTCAGGAGATGTCCCCTTGTTAACCTACCCTCTTTTTATACTAGGATCTCAGTAACATTTTGAGTGTGTCTACAACAGACATTACATCCATACTTTAGCATAAAATTTTCTACAGATGTATATATCCTTTTAATCAATCCACACATAAGCAACATCTAATCCCACTTTTGAACCATCGACAACTACCTAGATTGTACTTGACTTTGGCCTGATTTTGGATTGTTGTCGCTTTTCAAAAGGCGGCTTATTTCATGTTCTAAATACTCAGTGTGACCTGTATTATATTGAAGACAACTGATGCCTTGCTGTAAGGAGTCTGTGATAGACGGTAAACACCTACAGTGGTGCATCTGCTATATGGAACATCATTTAGATGAGTATGTGGTTATTTCGTTGGACGCACCAATTTATTTGTGCCTTCTATGAGGCACAAAACACTCCCTATTGCGTAAGAAATACCATATGATAGTATTGCTTCTTTAACCCTACTTTTTAAGAACACCAGAAGCATGATAGGTTCACTGAATTACTTGTAGCGAGGAAGCTAGATAAGCATTAATGATATAGTTTTCATTCCTAGACTTCAAAAATGCTCACCAATGGGATATCCTTAAGCTAGTATCACCAGGACAACTAACGAGATCCCAACATCCACTCATCACAAAAGATAATAATCACCTTGGTTTATAAAAATACAAGTTATGTCATTATATATATGGCAAATCAAATAAATATCTCACTTTATGCAGGTATACAATCCTGTTGATGATTTAAATGACATAGAATACATCTGTTGCACAAATAATATATGTAGCACTTGAACTTTTGGAGCAAGCAAATATAGATACAAAGTTCTCTGCTAGAAGGATAATTAGATATATAATGCAGGAAGTAAAACTGGTGTAAAGGGAATAAAATATTAAAAACATTTAGCACACAGAGATCTAGGTCAGTTTTGAACAAAATGCAAGAGCTTGTCCAATCATAGACAATATAAAACCAATTAGATATGTCATTGACCAGACAATCTTGGGCACAAATGACTAGCTCCCAGCCAAAGTACCATAGCAGCACTGTGGGAGGATATGAAAGTCTAGATCGCATATTAAACTATCTTAAATAGTAACTAGTTAAGAGAATCATAAATGTTAAGAACTCAAAAACATAGGGAGTCAACTTTTGTGCATGGCTCCTCGACGAAACGACTAATTTTATTCAAGAAATTTGGCCACAACTTTAAGCGCCTTCAGTTTGCCTGATATAAGTTATCAAATTGAACCCACCATTGCCTAGTACATACATAAGAAATAATGTATGACATCTTAAAGTGAATGGGGTATCCCCCAGCACATCATTTAGATGGGCCGCTGAACAAGTAATGTGATTGTTTACAGTTGGAGCAGCCCCTAACATTAGCATTACATGCTCTGAATGTGCTTACGTGAGATGGTCAGGGAAGACCATTAAGAAGTTTGTTCATGGCTGGTACAGAGCAGAAAGGTACACGCTTTCATACTATATAAGAAGCTAAGGAATAATTATGAAAAATGTAAAGGAAGGGCAAATGCCTGGATATCGTACATCACAGATGGGATTTGCGTTAAGTAAGAAACTGACTAAACTAGTTCGAGATATTTAAAAGAAATCTCCAGGTTTGGTGTTCAACAAAAAAAGAAAAAGAAATCTAATATGGTGCAATTACCAAACAGATTTTGGTATTACTTTCAGAAAAATAAGAAAAAGCAGCCATGATAAGCAAGCCCAATCACAGCCTTAACTCAATAAATGCTGGAGAACTTTTTGCTTCTTTTTTTGTACTGTTAGATGGTATAAAAAAATATGACACCATGTTCATCAGAAATCTCAAGTTTTGGAGTTGGAAAATTAGCTTCACCTAACAAGTCACATGTTTCTTGAAAACAAATAACCATACATTCCCAGCTGAAGGGATATTCATGCTAGTCATTATGATATATAGGGCACACTTTCTAAAAGAAACACTACAAAGGGGTGGGAATGGAGGATCTATGAATTTCTCTAATTGCAGATAATTCAATACAGTTGTTGGACTACAGAAGTTTGGTGAGGTCTCAAACATTTGATATTAGCATTGAATTTGCACAATGATACAATCTAACGATTTTATGGTATAATTTTCACTGTAGATAACTGTGGGTATGTAATCCCATTCTTAGCAAAGAAAGAATATAACCACAAGAAGCTATACTTGAAAGAACCCGCAATTTCGTTTTGCACCCATAGAAAGCAGTCATATTTTGCCCCCATAAGAAAACATGAATGCTTCATGAAAGTAACCTTATTTTTTGTTGAAATGCATTTCTTCCCTGCTGTAACCTTAATTTTGTTGAAATGCATTTATTCAATGTTTTAAGTGTCTATTACTAAGATTTCTTCTACATGTTAAGTATCTTGTAAAACCAGTTCTATAATTATCGTTAATTAGTCTGTATCTATGTTGCCAGAATACAAACATACTGGTATGGACACATTACAAATGTGTTCAAATAGATAGAAAGGTAGGTACCTATGTTGCATGAAAATGATACGAACACGGATACGAACATGACATGGATGTGGACACCATTTTGTTATGTTCATGCAACATAGGTCAGTATTATTGTTAATAATACAAATTCAAAGAAGCAATACCAATAAGTTTCAAACCCTCTTATAATTGCAATATGAATTTCTAAAAAAATTATTTAAAACGCATGAAATGATGTATACATTCTTAATTACTGCCCTTGTTATGTCGAGCTACATTCAGAACCCATAAAGAACATATGGATACATTCATGAGTAAATGCGAATTGGTATACTTACCTCGTCATTTTTGCCTGCCAAAACCAGATTTTTAACCCTCAATTAACCATCATTTTCACCGAATTCCTAACAAATAGTATTAATTAGTATAGAAAGCATGTTTAAACCTTGATTTCATATATTATAACAAATAGAAAAATTAATAAATTTTTGTAAGTACACCACAACAGTGGGTGCTCAAACTACCAAAAACAGAACCTCGAAAAAGACGGTAAAAACAAAAACAAAAATTTGAGCCTTTGATTGTAATAAAACCTTACAGGTCAATTGACTGGTTGGTAGTACCCAGTTCCATTAGCATAGTATGGTTAATGAGAACAAGTAGAAAAGCGGCAACACAGGTTAACCAAATTACCTACTGAAATTCAATCTAACATAGTAGTGTTTCAATATGTAACGTATGCATAAAATGAATGAAGTTTACTTGCCATCGATAGGAAAGAATCAAATCCCCTTTATTCAATGCTATTAAGCTTCGAAGATAGAAGATGGTCCGTAGTTAAGAAAGCAACTTAGATATGGTTGCAGTTCCCTTTTGTAATTCAATCTTAGAAATTATTTGTGTTTGTTAGTAGAAGCACAAAACTAAAGATCCTCACACTATAGATCCCCAATTAAACCAAATATTAAGAGTAAAACAAAGTACATCAACCACCACATCATTGGATAAAATCTCATCAAACTCAAACCACATTTTAAATAGAAACAAGTCATAATCGGATGAACATAAGAAACTACACCCATCCCGAGAGTAGAAAGCTCGACCTCGTTGTGCTGCTGCATATATCTCCAGAAAAAAGAATAACAACCAGTCAAGTCAAAAAACCCTAACCATAAAGAAAAGGCACGAAGAGGGAGAAATGGCCAGGGCTAGGGTTTCGATAGACCTTGGCGAGATTGACACAAAAGAAGAGCGACTTCTTAGTATTGGAGACCTGGATCCGGTTCTTCTTATGTGTGTCAGACAAGGTGAGATTGCTAATCACTTCTGTCACCTCCTCCATTGCCGAAAAGAAAGGAAAAAAAGAAGAAGTAGCAGATGACTCAAAACCCTAACCCAAATTTCTGAATCGGTTTCGAGTTCTTAAGTTCGGAGAGGTCCAGCATTTTGATCGTAGGATTTCGAAGAGGCAAGAGAGAGAAAGAGAGGTGAAAAGTGAAAGCCATAAATTTAGAAGAAGGAAAGAGATAGAC
Source organism: Iris pallida (assembly GCA_029216955.1). Lineage (NCBI taxonomy): Eukaryota > Viridiplantae > Streptophyta > Magnoliopsida > Asparagales > Iridaceae > Iris > Iris pallida. The sequence continues at coordinate 1,943,276 of JANAVB010018399.1, read as the reverse complement.
CTGGGCGTCTCTATTGGCCTCCCCGGTACTCGCGAGCGCAGCGTCTCCAAGAGCTAGCTCGCTCTCATCAACTCCGTCCGTCGTTACGAGATCCCCGGACCCTCTCCATAGGAAAGCTCCCCTCGGTGACCGACCGGGGCCTCGCGGAGATCGCCGCCTGCTGCCCCGGGCTGGAGACGGAGATAATGAAGAGGAAGAGGGAGATGGAGAGGATGAAGGGGTTTAGGATTTTCTCTTCCCTGGGCAACATGCTAGTAGATGAGATAGAGGAATAAATAGAGAGAAGAAGAAGGAACAGGAAATAAATAAAGTAGGATTGAAGTACAACCGTCAACATAGATCTACAACCAAAAAATTAAAAAATATTACCAAAATGGCAATTAAAAAAAGTGTGCCAATTTTTTCGCGTATAGATTAGTTGACGGTTATCGCCAAACCGTCAATAAATAAAATGATGTTTCTTGAAGGATCCTCTAAAACTGTAAACAATTATGCTATAAAATTGCTTAATTTACATAAAATAAGGTCTTTCTTGATGTAAGGCTAAATTGCAAAGATAGTCCATTTCTTTGACGGTTTTCCACGACCGTCGAGAAATAAGCTATCAAGAAACGTCATTTTTCTTGTAGTGGGTTCTTATTTTCCATTATTCATTTTTAATTCCTCAGATCAATTCGACAAAGAAACGAAGGGGGAGAGAGCAAAGGAGGGAGGTGGGAGAGACGGTGAGGAGCACACCAGAGCAATACAGCTCCGGTGGCTACTGGCATGGGGAGGTCAGATCCGATGGAGGGAAGCGGCTGGTCTGGTGGAGGCGATCTCGTCGAGACACGGCTCGACGCATGAGGCTCAGAGGAATCGATTGAAGGGGCTTTGCATTAAAAAAGTGCTCATAGTGGGGCGGTCCACCGTCGGATGCGCTAGATCTGGGAGGCGCCAGATCCAGGCGCGATCGGGCACGACGGGGTAACTGGTGTGCGGGGCGGTCGGCTTCGACGAGACCTAGGCAAAAAGCAGGTAATATTTCTACTTTCTTCCAGATGGTGTTTTGATTTGGTGGTGGCTGGCGACGGTAGTATAGGATAGTGGGAGAGTGGTGGAGTTTGGTGGTCGGACAGTTCCATTGGTGGTGATGGGGTTGGTTACGGTGGTGGTGCAGGCAGTTGCTTTGGTGACTTAGTGGGGACGATGGTGGTGCGGGCGGTGATGATGGGTTGTTGTCGGTGGTAGTGTGTTTCAGTGGTAGCAGAGGAGGGCCAAGTGGGGCTCGGCCAGACGGAGGCCGGAGCTAGCCGAGTGCTGTTGGAAGGAGGTGGTATTGGTCGGGGCATGAGCCATAGAGTGGCGGTTGTAGGAATGTGTGTGTGTTTAGGGTTTTGGGATTTGTTTAAAATAATGGAAAGTGTCCATACTTATAGGGTAGGAAAGGAAACCCTAAGGGCTAAATGTAAATATAAAGAAAATAGGGAAATGGACATAAAAATAAATATGTATAACTTATAGATTTTTTTCGAAATGGACATAAAATTAAATTAGGACAAAATCTCACATAAAATAGTTTTTACAAACCAATGACCCAACAAAACACCAATAATAAATTATGATCAAAAGTATTTTCTCAATATTAGAATAGCACAATTTTTAAAAATTTAGAAAAAATTCAAAAAAAAATTTAAAATATTCCAAAAATCCAGATTTCGTCCTCGAAATTTAAGTTGGCATGGGAATCAAGACGTGATTAAGAGTTTAGGCACGATCAAGGAACGATGACTTGACGCGATTACGATAATCAAATTCAAAATAAATTAGGCACGACTAATGATTTTGGCATGCTATAATCGGAATATGAACAATATTGTTCAAGCACGATTTAGGGGTAAACTCAAGTCATTCAGGCACGATCTCAGTTATGGCTAAGAGGATCGAAAGTAGAATTCAAAATTTAAATATGGAATGATTTAGTAGAGTTTGACTTGAAGATAATTAAAAATTAAATTCAAAATCACATAGTCACGATCAATATTGAAGCTTAGTTATGACAAAAAATAAAGTTTTGGCATGACGAGATTTGAAGTCACAGTCTTATAGGCACGATTTAGAAAATAAACAAGTTATTTAAGCGCAAAGTCGCGGCTAGGGAAATCAAAATCATTCAATTATGATCGAGTTAGAATCAAATCTAACCATTGCTGGAACCCTAGAGGGGGGTGAATAGGGTCAAGCTAACTAATCAAGCACTTAGCATAAGCTAATGGGCAATTTAAAAATATAAGTGCAAGAGAAGAAGCAAAATAATACCGACACCCGATTTATCTTGGTATTCTCCCAAGGGGCACTTCAGTCCCGAAACTCTTTTCATTTTTGATCCACTATTATCGCAAATAGTATAACATGAGTTTTCATACGAAGTCTCACCAACTTCTTATACGAGAGCTTTAGTCCGAAGGTCTCTCCAACTTCAACCGAGAGCATTGAAAAGAGCTCAAAGACAACTTTTCAGTCAGCGATCGGTATACCGTTGGTACGAACCGATATATCGTCAGAATATCGGTCTGGAATTACAACGGCTAAAAATATAGCCGTTGGCATCATTAAATGTTCAAAAGCCGACAGTTGGATTTCAACATTACTGAATCGGTATACCATCGGTATAGATCGGTATTACATCGGTATGCCAATTTTGTAGACAAAAATTTTTTGTGAACAAAAATCGTTATACCGTCGGTATACCGATTTTCATTCGAAAATATTCCTGGGCTAATTTCTACCCTAGCTTTCGATTTTGCCATCCATTTCTTGTATTTACAATTATCCTAAGACTCATTACAGACTCCAGATATACTGTAACTGGTGCAGGCTTCTTTAGAGTCTTGAAATAATGATGGCATGGCTTCTTTCCTTGATAGATATTGGCTTCTTCCTTGACGGTAGTTGTCCAAAGATATCCAGTTTATGAAAAATAAATACCTTTCGGGGGCATCGCCCCCGAACCCCGACGGGATGTATGCCCCCTCGACCCCCGTCCGTTGACCGGACAGCAGAACCTCCGAGTGCGTGGCTCCAGAGATGTCGTCGGGTGGTTCAGGGGTAATCAAATTCTAGACATATTTCAGGGGTAAGAATAATAGGCATAGTCACTATCTTTAGATTTACGATCGCAAAAATTAAAGTCGTCTAATCATGCCAGGTCATCTAGGCACAACTAATTATGAGAATTTCAGATATAATCGGGAAATCATACCATGTTCAGAAAAGATTTTAGGCACGAATGTTAATGACATTTAAATACAAATATGATCATAATCGAATTTTGACACGATCAAGGATAGGGTCAATCTAACCTTCATCCAAACAGTATTTAGATACGACAAAGAATATAATCGAAGTCTAGGCACGAGCAATAAGGATTGAAAATCTAAATCACGATCGGATTTAAAGTCACTTGAGTATAGTTAGTAATCAATAACTTAGCATGATAAGGAAGATTACCAAAATTGGTTGGTCACGATCAGGGAGGATCAATATTTCAACGATATTCAATTTAAGGAATGATTTAAGGAAAGAGGAATCAATCTCTTTTACTAGGATAGGAAAATCAAAGTTAGGATTGCGAAAGAAAGTCAAATCATCTCACTCTACTTCGACTACTACCAAGTTTATCCGATCATCATTTTCAAATTACATCTTTATCTTACAAGCCCAAACATGATCTTCAATCATGAAAGTCAAACCCTTATATGACTACTACCTAAAATTATAATCTTCAATCACGAAGATAGAATCTTTTTATAAGTATTTTAGGCTTGACCTTTATTCCAGAGGCACCAATCCACTTTGGCACTAATCCATGGAACATACCCTTGTTAGAATCCCTCAATCAAAACTTTTTTTAGTCTATTATCAACTTATTCCAAATTCTTCCACTTTGTCTTTAACCTGGATCTGAAATTTCCTGAATCAACTTTATAAAAGTACTTGAACTTGTTCAAACCGCACCCTCATTATACTCAAATTTAATGCCTCCTTATCGTAAAAAAATTCTCAATTGTTTTAAATATCGACCTTCATATTTCCTTCAACTTTTATACTTTCAAACATATCCTTCCTAAACTTAAGAATTTCTGCAAAAGTCTCTAGATTTTTCTATAACTCAAAATTTTTGTTCTTTCGGTTTCTAATCATTCTCTTACCAATCTTCATTCAATTCCAAGTCATTTTCGCATGTTGTCGTAAGCTTCCATCCATGTATTTGAATTCCTCATTTTAGTATCTTGTCTTAATTCCCTAAAGTAATATCCCAATAATCAGTAACAATAAAATATCTAAATTCTCAAAAATCAAACGCCCTCGGATATCCTTATCAGTTTGAAAAGTACAACTACAAAATATTACAGTTTTCATCATAAAGGTAGATTCTACCATTCTTCCTATAAAACATCCTCTAACGTTCTTTTCAGAATGATCCATACTCAAAATATTCTTCTAAATGTAATTATTTCCAGATTGATAATATCGGCCTCTATATTTTATTTTTATTCTCAGTCATATTCTTATCCCACTATTTTATCTAAATGTCCAACATTTTATATTCCTACCAGATTACCACATGTTAACAAATTCTGTCCCTTCCGAGCTAGATGATTAAGATATTACCTCAGCCTTTCCCAAGTAAGAGATACAAGGATTTAAAAGATTTCAAAGTACTACTAACAAAATTATATATGAGATAGCTGATCAATGTAATTAGGACATAGTTAATTAAGACGTAGAAACGATGATAAGGTGAGGAAGTGATGATAGGAATTGTTCTTGCTTATCTGGTCATAACAGAGTGAACCAATTTAATATATGATCTGATAAACATATACGTCTACCTGAAATCATGTTACCCAGAATTTTTGCCACGCTAGTAAGCCTAGCTGCAATAAACGATAGAGTCCATAACTAAGGTATATACCCTATAATCACGTTATCTAGAATTCTCACCACGCCAACCGGTATGGCTGCGAGAAACTGTAAATTTTTTAACTAAGATAAGTTTACCTCAAATCAGGCTCTATGTTTTGTTATGCCAGCTAGTTAGCTGCGATAAACTCTAGACTCCATAACTAAAGTAAACATTTATCTTTCACACTGTCCTCATTAAATACATTATCAGAATATACCTTAATTTAGTCCATAAAGGTCATCTTGATATAAAATTGAAGTCAACAACGAACACGATGATTCAATCAACGAACAAGGAATAGTAGACGAAAACAAATGAAAATAGATTTCGAGGTAGAGTTTAGAGTGAGATTATCATGGGTCATCCCAAAGGTACTATCTTGGTCAAAATTTAATTTTTTTTGAATATAACCTAAAATAATTCTCGACCATTATATATAAGATTGATTAATCATCTTTCTCCTCAACCTAAATGGTATATAAGTTCAACTCCTACTCTGTTGTTCCTCATATAGTCTATATAGCTAATCTAAATGCAAGAATAGGGTTCGGCAACGGACACATATTCAAAATCAGAGGAGCAAAATAAGTAAAATTAGACTCAACTGAGTTTTCGTAGTATAATTCTTAGGGGTCATTCCTGAAATCTATCAAGAGATCCTAATATGTGATTGAGTACCAAAACTCCTAGAATATTCTATGATTCAAATCCTAATTCTAGGTGTAGCATCCACTTTTTCATAGAAGGATATTTTAGTCAGTTTAGCCATTTTGGCCGTTTTATGATTTTCTAGATATGTTGACTTGTATTGTGCTAGCAACTGGTTTAACCTTAGTGGACATGTATAGGGGTCTAACCATGCCTTATAATTGTTATTTTTATTTTTAGAATTTATTTTAGGCATTAGATTATTTTTAAGGCTTTAATTGATTTATTTTAGCCTTTTTGCATGCTAGCCTTTAAGCCTTTTTGACTTGGGCCCATTTCTACTTGAGAATGAGTTGGCCCAAATGTAACCCTAACCCTAGAGACCCCCTTGGCTGCCAACAGTAGTAACCTCTCCCCCTTTTCTTTATTTGTGGAATTGTAGCCTCCACAAGTGAACCCTAATAGTTTTTCCTCTCCAAAACTCATATTTCCTTCATCCGGAGTCCGTTTCTTCCCAAACAAACTCCGTTGCACTCGAAGAGGAGAGGAGGATCTGCTGGAGCTTTTCTAGCGAGGAAGGCGGAGGCTTTTTTTGAGGGAAATCGGCCGATACGACAACCGAGGAGCTCTATTCATTGAGTTTTTGACACTCAAGAGGTAAATCCTAATCTACCATAGTAAATCTAGAATTTCTTTCATTTTTGCATTCATATAGGTGCCTAGACTTGCCCACAAAATTTGGTTGGATTTTGACTTCGTTTGATGGCGGTATCGGACACGTGTCGGTCCTTTACGACACGTGTTCGACGAAATGCCGCTTAGGATAGAAAGTTGCTGTTTTCCGATTCTGTCTTCATGGATGTTTAGATAATATTATTTTGATAAACTTTTGTGAAGACGGATTTGGTTTTGACAACGTATCAGCGGCGTTTCGGGCAATGGACGCACGTGCACGGATCCCATGCACGAGGCCGTGCGTGCCTTGCTGTCCGTGCGTTGTTTTTCGATGCACAGGCCATATTTTTGTGTGAAATTTCTTGAGCACATGGGGGCAACCTCTGCCCCCATGCTCGTAAAATTTCACGGCTTTTCGTTGAGCGAGCGCGGAGAAATCGCGCGTGCACCGCTCAGTCGTACTGTGCATTCAGCCTAATTTTTGTCGCTGAAATGGACTTCGTGTGCGCACACGATGCAGCGAAGACATGTTCCAGGACCTGGGACACATCGACCTATACCTAGACTACCTGAGGAACGAACCTCGAGTCGCGGCGTAGCCCGACGAGCGAGCCACGAGGGCGGAACTAGCGCGCATGAGGGCGCGCGGGCGCGCGCGCGCGCGTAGCAGGCCGCGCACGGGCACGCGCGCGCGTAGCAGGCCGCACGCGGGTGCGGGGCTGCGTGCGCTGCTTCGGCACAGCGTGTCACTATGTCACCGTGTCCTAGACCTACCCCAGGACCCCCCCAGCTACGTGCACAAGCGCGGGGCTTTTTGTTGTGTGTGCGGCGCTCAAACGAAGCGAGAACGCATGCGTTGTCACGCAGTATCGGGAAATTCCGATACGCATTCTGTGGACATGACACGGACGATTTTGAACCCGAGAGTATACGAGCGCATCACGTGGGTCAAGACCAACGTATATGCCGAGTTTCGTGGGTTCGTTTGGTGTATATTGCATTTTGGGTCGTTGTGTGAATTGGGTTTGTTTCTTTAATTTCGAATTTTTGAGTTAAATACGATATTTTGATTTCCAGCTAATTAGCTTATAAAATCTGAGTTTTCAGGACATATATGAGGTTTCGGATTTGTGGGAACCAACTTTTGGTTTTGTTTCATAATTTTCCATCATTTATGAGTATATATGCTTTCTATATAGCTATGTATACAAATATTTAACTATAGATATACAAAACCCCGTTGAAACCCATTGCTAATGCATACATGTTGAGAATGGGTCAAGGAGGATTTAATTCCAGATTTTGACTCTTTAAATTATCTTAAACCATTGCCAATCTTTCCATTGAGCTTTTGTATATATATATATATATATATATATATATATATATATATATATATATATATATATTTATTTTTATATATATTTTATATATATATATTAAAAAAAAAATACATATATTAAAAAAAATACATATATATATATATATATATATATATATATATATATATATATATATATATATATATATATATATATATATATAGTTTCCTTATTTTGCATATATGTATATAAATAGTATATTAATTTGGGAAATACCATGGTTGTGTTTGGTGTTTTTGATTTCAGAATTCACCCCATTTCTGTAAGCCCCAGGACACACACACACACCATCATTTGTTAGATTTAAAGTTTTGTTTGTTTTGCAAATACACATGTGTGTATATACCTATATGTATATAGATATTTACGCTTGAGAACTCTCTTAGAATAGATTGTAGTTGTGTGTATAACTATAGAAGTCCTAGGACAGATTTAGTTTGTCATTTTGAGCCTAGTTTAGTCGAATTGGCCGACAAGTTGACCAAATTGACAAAAGGCAACTTTGGGTCAAACTTGATCCAATTTAACTCAAACGAACTCCAAATGACCTAGAATTTTGTGTATGACCTATAAATCAGTAGACGGACTAGTTGACCCAAGTTTGACCAGGTTTGACCAGCGTTGACCAGGTTTGACCAGAGTTGACAAGGTTTGACCCGAGTTGACCGAGGGTTGACTTTGACCAAAAGGGACCTAGAAGCATGTAGTCTTGTATTGTAGCTATTTCTTTTGATATTTTAGCCTTGGTTGTGACATGTGTATACTTTAAATAGGTTTATATTGCCCCAGTTTAGCTACACTTCATCATCAGCAGTTCAGTTTGCTAGGCGAGTACATTCTCTGATCTTTTCATACTTCTTTGGATATGTTCTCTTGTTTTAGACTAGTATACTTGATGCTGACATGATGTTCACACGGATTAGTACCCTATGGATCTTTTCATGCGATTTTATCCCCTCGGATACATCGAGTATATCATGTTCATGTACTTTATCATGGCCATCATGTACTCCATGTATTCATATTTATCCATGTGCACTCATGTGTTATTCATGTACACTCATGACCATATGAGCCCCATGTATAAAGTAGTTATTATCCATGTGCAATAACATAACATGTATTGATCCTTGTGTATTGATTGGGGGCAGGGAGAGTGTAGTTGGTTATGTGATCATTATCCCTAGTAGGTATCCATGTGCACTCCATAGCTGTATCCATGTGCAACCCAAACAGTTTACATAACCAATTCATGCTCTAAATCACGTAGATGGTTACTATTCTCTATTTATCATATTATATCTCATTCTTATAGTCTCTCTCTCTATTGTTGATTCTCTTTACAGCGATTCATGTATAGTTTTCTATAGCTTGCTTTATATGTCCAATTCTGATATAAACTTTTGTGAGAGATATGGGCTCGTTCCGTCCTGACTGGGCATGTTGAAAATTTTACAAGTGATTATGAGGAGTTTTGCCCTACTTATTATGGCATTGACTTAGATGACACTGGCGACGTGGACCCTCAGGAGGATCCAACAGTCGCTGAGGACTTGCCAATAGTCTAGCTGCGACTTAGTATTTATTGTCTTTCTATTTGAGACATTATGAGTTGTACTTGAGATTTATTCTGGTGGTTTACACCTAGACTTCTATTTATGTTGTGACTCTCTTGTGATTTTCTATTCTATTCCTATCTTAGTTCGTGATTGAGTACTTATTATTTACTCTCCATTCGGAGCTTATTCTAGATTGTGTTAGATATTGTGACTCAGGACAGCGTTCTACCGCCGACACTACGGCGTAGGCTAGGCATATTCACTTCTCGTGCCCTTTCACTGGGTGCGGGTCGTGACACATTTTTTGTGGTGGCCCATGCAGGTCAGTCCAATCACAACTAGTGTGATTCGTAGTGGTACTCGAATTAGAGTATCATTACAGCCTGCAGTAGGATATAGGATATAAGTTAAAGTACTCAATCACATTAGGTAACCTCTTATAAATTCTTGCTGTAATTGTCTCCTTTTGAAAATAATTGTCCTCCTTTGATAATTTTGCTTCTTTTTCAGTAATTGATTCCTTGTTTGATCTGTCTTCAGGATGGTAGAGATATGATCGCAGCGCTCTGGTCTTAGGGATACCACTGAGAGGTCTACTACTTCTTGTCCGACTCAGCAGGTGTAACTTCCCTTCCCGGAGAATTTTTTTCAAATTATTTTTTTATTATTTATTTGATTTAAATAGTGATTTTAGAATTTTTA
>JANAVB010018399.1:1903362-1928362 GCA_029216955.1 Iris pallida | reverse complement strand
CACTTTCATACAGCAGATGATGGAGATGCAGCGACGCTAGACAGAGGACATGAGGCAGGGCATTGATAATGCCCACCAGTTAGCGATGGTGGCAGTAGAGAAGGTGACTGACCAACCCCAAGAAGGGCAGATTCAGCCGTACCAGCCAAGGACTCCAGGTATTCAGGACTTCCAGAAGATGAGGCCGCGGGACTTCAAGGGTACGAAGGGTATCCTTTACGCAGACGACTGGATCGAGCACATAGATGAGATTTTTCGTCTCACAGAGATACCGGCTAGACTCCAGGTGGAAGCAGCGGGCAGCATGATGCAGGATCTTTCCCGCACTTGGTACCAGACCGACCCCAGGGTTGGTACGACGGGGTAAACCTGGGAGGCTTTTAAGAAGCTTTTCAAGGAGAAGTTCTTCCCCGATACTGCACTTGGCGTGTTGGAGACGCAATTTGAGAACCTGGTTCAGGGGAACCAGACTGTAGAGGAGTAAGCCGGGGAGTTCTGCCGCTAGAGCAGATTTATGGAGGGCCTTAGCGAGACAGCGAAGGCTAGGATATTCAAGAAGGGTTTGGTTAATGAAGTCAAGTCCTTAACCAAGAGCAACAGGAATGCTATATTTGAGGAGATTTTGATGGGAGCAATGGCAGCAGAGGATGATCTAGAGCTGAAGCAGAAGATAGGTCGTGATTCCCATACAGCCGGTGGTAGTGGAGGACCGACCAAGAAGCCCCATTTTCAGCAGCAGCATCAGCAGAGGTCCTTCCAGCAGCGGAGGCCATTCCAGCAAGCACAACAGAGACAGGGTCAGCAGGCACCTGAGACAGCAGTAGGCCACCATTTGTGACTTCTGTAAGAAGCTAGGGCACAGGTGGAGTGAGTGCAGGAAGAGGCTAGGCAAGTGCCTACTCTGTGGTTCATCAGAACATCAGTTGAGGGAGTGTCTTGAGGCTTTCGGGCGTAAAGGACAGGGAGCAGGAACCAAGGCACCAGTGGAGCAGCATAGGGGACCCTTGCCGACTCAGCAGCAGAAGTTTGTTCAGCACCAGCAGCAGACTAGAGGAGGCCAGCAGGGGCGAGCTTTCGCCATGGCAGCGGAGGATTTCGAGGCAGAAGGCGATCTGATAGCAGGTTCTGTTCTTATCGACTCTTTTCTCGTATTCACATTATTTGATTCGGGTGCTTCCCATAGCTTCGTATTTGTATCTTTTGCCATTAGACACCAGCTTTCTTCTGAACCTTTGTCTAGGATTTGCAAGATCACGACTGGGGGTGGTATTATCCTCGTCAGTGATGTTTACAAGGATCGAAGAGTAGTTTTAGGAGGCCGAAAACTGCATGTGAGTCTGCTCGTGATGCCACTACCGAACTACGATATTATACTCGGTATGGATTGGTTGAGCATGCACCAAGCCAGTATAGATTGCCATGGGGGTAGAGTTCTTTTCAGCATGCCAGGAGAGCCAGAGTTCGAGTTCACCAAGCGGGAGTCAGAGCAGAGCAGCGGAGTTTTCTACGGAGTTTCAGCAGAGGAGCAGAGCGTGCCATATCCACTGATAGCTGAGTTTATGGATGTGTTTCCGGAGGAGTTGCCAGGGTTGCCTTCGAATAGGGATGTGGAGTTCTCTATAGACTTGGTACCCGGTACAGAGCCGATATCTCAGCATGTCTATAGAGTGAACAACAGTGAGCTTGTGGAGCTGAAGAAGTAGTTGGATGAGTTATAGGACAAGGGCTTCATCCGATCGAGTTCTTCACGTGGGATGTGCCAGTACTTTTTGTACCGAAGAAGGATGGGTCGGTACGGATGTGTATCGACTACAGGGCACTCAACAGCCTCACGATCAAGAACAAGTACCCGCTGCCGAGGATCGATGACATGTTCGATCAGCTGAGCGGAGCAAAAGTATTTTCCAAGATTGATCTGAGGTCAGGGTATCATCAGGTGAAGGTAAAGAAGGAGGATATTCCGAAGACAGCTTTCAGGACTCGGTATGGCCAGTTTGAGTTCATGGTGATGACGTTTGGGTTAACTAACGCCCCGACGATGTTCATGAACTTGATGAACAAGGTGTTCCACCAGTACTTGGACAAGTTCGTGGTAGTATTCATGGATGACATTTTGGTGTATTCGAAGACCCCAGAGGAGCATGAGGAGCATTTGAGAGTGGTGCTGGAGACTCTCAGGAAGGAGCAGTTGTACGATAAGCTCTCGAAGTGTAAGTTCTTCTTGGATTGAATTGATTTCCTAGGTTATGTGGTGACCAGAGATGGGATCTCAGTCGACCCGAAGAAGATCAGAGCAGTTAAGGCATGGACAGCACCGAGTTCAGTCGTAGAGATCAGGAGCTTTCTGGAATTGGCTAGGATACTACAGGAGGTTTGTTCAGGATTTCTTCCGGATTACAGAGCCATTGACTAGGCTGACCCAGAAGGACGCAGAGTTTGTCTGGTCAGAGGAGTGTCAGGTTGCTTTTGATGAACTGAAGAAGCGACTAACGATAGCCCCGATTTTGATATTACCATCAGGATCAGGCGGGTTCACTATCTATAGTGATGCCTCAGGAAAGGGTTTGGGTTGTGTCTTACAGCAGCATAGGAAGGTGATTGCCTATGCATCCAGGCAGTTACGTCTGCATGAGAAGAACTACCCTACCCATGATTTAGAGTTGGCAGCGGTTATCTTTGCTCTAAAGCTGTGGAAGCACTATCTATACGAAGAGCGTGTGGAGATCTTTACAGACCACAAGAGCTTGAAGTATGTGTTTACACAGAAAGAGCTCAACATGAGGCAGCGCAGATGGTAGGAGTTGATGAAGGACTTCGATATTTCATTGCAGTACCATCCAGGAAAGGCCAACATGGTTGCCGATGTCTTGAGTAGGTATCCGGTAGCTATGTGCTTGATGATGGATCATCATCTATTAGCAGATTTGGAGAGTTTGGGAATCGAGGTGATCGTACCAGGAGTTCTGATGTAGATGTGGGACCTTCAGATTCAGTCAGACTTGATGGAGAGGATCAAGTCAGCTCAGTTCGACGATGTTACCCTGCGGTGTATCCGAGAGCAGGTTCGAGCAGGATTGGCAGATGTGGAGTTCATCGTTACGGAGGATGGTACATTGAGGCACGGTTCCAGAGTGTATTTGCCTAGCGGAGAGCTTCGAAAGCAGGTTATGCAGGAGGCCCATCGCTCTCAGTACACCATGCATCCAGGTGCCAACAAAATATATAGAGATTTGAAGGAGCATATATGGTGGTATGGGATGAAGCGGGAGGTAGCACGCTTCGTAGCCAGGTATCTAGTCTGTCACCAGGTTAAGGCAGAGAGGTAGAGACCAGGAGGACTATTGCAGCTATTTCCCATTCCGGAGTGGAAGTGGGAGCACATCACGATGGATTTTGTTTCTGGATTGCTGCGTTCACCAGGAGAAAAAGACGCGATTTGGGTCATCATGGACAGGTTGACCAAATCGGTCCACTTTTTGCCATTTAAAGTAGGGACGTCTACTGAGAAGCTAGCGGAGTTGTATATGCGGCAGATTGTCAGGATACACGGAGTTCCGGTAAACATTGTCTCAGATCGGGATAGTCACTTTACTTTCCATTTCTGGCGGAGTCTGCAGACTAGTTTGGGCACTCAGCTCAAATTCAGTACTGCATACCATCCTCAGATGGACGTACAGTCGGAGAGGACTATTTAGACTCCCAAGGACATGTTGTGGACTTGTGTTCTTGATTTTAGAGGATTATGGGAGGATCACCTGCACTTGGTAGAGTTTGCATACAATAACAGTTATCAGGCCAGCATTGGTGTGTCACCATTCGAGGTATTGTACGGGCGTAGATGTCGTACTCCCTTGTCTTAGGATGATGTTGGAGAGCGAGCTTTATTGGGACATGAGATGGATGTTGACGCAGCCGAAAAGGTAAAGCTCATCAGGGATCGACTTCGCATGGCACAGGACAGACAGCGGCATTGGGTCGACAGCCACTGGAGACCTTTGCAGTTTGAGGTATAGCTTAGACTTAGGATTAGAATATTGTTGTTTGTGTTTTTGTTGATTATGTGATTGTTTTTAGTTAATTGAGACCATGCTTGTGCTAGGTTGGAGATATGGTATTCTTGAGGATTTTACCGACTCGAGGCACAATTCGTTTCGATGGAGGAGGAAAGCTTAGCCCACGCTATGTCAGACCTTTCGTTGTCAGCGGAAGGGTCGATGACGTGTCATACAGACTGGACTTGCCTTCTTCCTTAGCGGGGGTCCACAATATATTTCACGTATCACAGTTGAGACGGTATGTGGCAGATCCTAGCCATATACTGGACCATTCCGAGATTGAGTGGGACCTACTCTCAGTTATCCAGAGTAAGATTCTGGACCGACGGGAGAAGGTGTTGCGAAACCAGTCGATACCTTTAGTTCGTGTAGCTTGGAAGTATCACTCTCCAGGAGAGTCCACCTGGGAGAGAGGATGAGATGCGCGAACGATACCCCTATCTTTTCCAGTCTTGAGGTATGATTTTGTTCTTTCCTAATCATGCATTTTGTCTTTAATTTTGAGGACAAAATTATTTTAAGGGGGTAGACTTGTAGCATCCACTTTTTCATAGAAGGGTATTTTAGTCATTTTAGCCATTTTGGCCGTTTTATGATTTTTTAGATATGTTGACTTGTGTTGTGCTAGTAACTGGTTTAACCTTAGTGGACATGTATAGGGGTCTAACCATGCCTTAGAATTGTTATTTTTATTTTTAGAATTTATTTTAGGCATTAGATTATTTTTAAGGCTTTAATTGATTTATTTTAGCCTTTTTGAATACTAGCCTTTATGCCTTTTTGACTTGGGCCCATTACTACTTGAGAATGAGTTGGCCCAAGTGTAACCCTCACCCTAGAGACCCCCTTGGCCGCCAACAGCAGTAACCCCTCCATCTTTTCTTCATTTGTGGAATTGTAGCCTCCACAAGTGAACCCTAATAGTTTCTCCTCTCAAAAAGTCATATTTCCTTCATTCGGAGTCCGTTTCTTCCCAGACAGAATCCGTTGCTCTCGTCAAGAGAGGTGGATCTGCTGGAGCATTTCTAGCGAGGAGGCGGAGGCTTTTGCTTAAGGGAAATTGGCCGACACGATAATCGAGGGGCTCCATTCATTGAGTTTTTGACACTCAATAGGTAAACCCTAATCTACCATAGTAAATCTGGAATTTCTTTCATTTTTGCATTCATATAGGTGCCCCAGACTTGTCCATGAAATTTGGTTGGATTTCGACTTCGTTTGATGGCGGTATCGGACACGTGTCGGTCCTTTACGGTACGTGTTCGACGAAATGCCGCTTAGGATAGAAAGTTGTTGTTTTTGATTCTGTCTTCATGGATGTTTAGATAATATTATTTTGATAAATTTTTGTGAAGACGGATTTGGTTTTGACAACGTATCAGCGGCGTTTCGGGCAACGGACGCACGTGCATGGATCCCGTGCAAGAGACCGTGCGTGCCCTGCTGTCCGCGCGTTGTTTCTCGATGCACAGGCCGTATTTTCATGTGAAATTTCTTGAGCACGTGGGGGCAACCTCTGCCCCCTTGCTCGTAAAATTTCACGGCTTTTCGTTGAGCGAGCGCGGAGAAATCGTGCGTGCACCACTCAGCCATACTGTGCATTCAGCCTGATTTTTGTCGCTGAAACGGACTTCGTGCACGCACACGACGCAGCAAAGACCCATTCTAGGACCTGGGACATGTCGATCTATACCTAGACTACCCGAGGAACGAACCCTGAGTCGCAGTGTGGCCCGACGAGCGAGCCACGAGGGCGGAACCGTGCCCAAGAGGGCGCGCGGGCGCGCGCACGCGCAATAGGCCGCGCGCGGTTGTGGGGCTGCGTGCGCCGCTTTGGTGTAGCATGTCGCTGTGTCACCGTGTCCTGACCTACCCCAGGACCCTCCCAGCTACGTGCACAAGCACGGGGATTTTCGTTGTGTGTGCGGCGCTCAAACGAGCGAGAACGTACGCGTTGTCACGCGGTATCAGAAAATTCCGATACGCATTCTGTGGACACGACACGGACACGATTTCGAACCCGAGAGTATACGAGCGCATCACGTGGGTCGAGACCAACGTGTATGCCGAGTTTCGCGGTTCGTTGGTGTATATTGCATTTTGGGTCGTTGTGTGAATTGGGTTTGTTTCTTTAATTTCGAATTTTTGAGTTAAATGCAATATTTTGATTTCCATCTAATTAGCTTATAAAATCTGAATTTTCAGGACATATATGAGTTTCGGATTTATGGGAACCAACTTTTGGTTTTGTTTCATAATTTTTCATCATTTATGAGTATATATGCTTTCTATATAGCTATGTATACATATATTTAACTATAGATATACAAAACCCCGTTGAAACCCATTGCTAATGCATACATGTTGAGAATGGGTCGAGGGAGATTTAATTCCAGATTTTGACTCTTTAAATTATCTCAAACCATTGCCAATCTTTCCATTGAGCTTTTGTATATATATATATATATATATATATATATATATATATATATTTTATATATATATATATATATATATATATATATATATATATATATATATATATAAAAAAATATATATATATATATATATATATATAAAAAATATATATATATATAAAAAATATATAAAAAATATATATATAAAAAATATATTATATATATATATAAAATATATATATATATATATATATATATATATATATATATATATATATAAAATATATATATATATATATATATATATATATATATATATATATATATATATATATATAGTTTCCCTATTTGCATATATGTATATAAATAGTAAGTATATTAATTTGGGATATACCATGGTCGTGTTTGCTATTTTTGATTTCAGAATTCATCCCATTTCAGTAAGCCCCAGGACACACACACACACCATCATTTGTTAGATTTAAGGTTTTGTTTGTTTGTAAATACACATGTGTGTATATACCTATATGTATATAGATATTTACGCTTGAGAACTCTCTTAGAATAGATTGTAGTTGTGTGTATAACTATAGAAGTCCTAGGACAGATTTACTTTGTCATTTTGAGCCTAGTTTAGTCGAATTGGCCGACAAGTTGACCAAATTGACAAAAGTCAACTTTGGGTCAAACTTGATCCAATTCAACTCAAACGAACTCCAAATGACCTAGAATCTTGTGTATGACCTAGAAATTAGTAGACGGACTAGTTCACCCAGGTTTGACCAACGTTGACCAGGTTTGACCAAAGTTGACCGATGGTTGACTTTGACCAAAAGGGACCTAGAAGCATGTTGTCTTGCATTGTAGCTATTTGTTTTGATATTTTAGACTTGGTTGTGACATGTGTATACTTTAAATAGGTTTATATTTCCCCAGTTTAGCTACACTTCATCATCGGCAGTTCAGTTTGCCAGGCGAGTACATTCTCTGATCTTTTCATAATTCTTTGGATATGTTCTCTTATTATAGACTAGTATACTTGATGCTGACACGATGTTCACACGGATTAGTACCCTATGGATCTTTTCATGCGATATTATCCCCTCGGATACATCGAGTATATCATGTTTATGTACTTTATCATGGCCATCATGTAATCCATGTATTCATATTTATCCATATGCACTCATGTGTTATTCATGTATACTCATGACCATATGTGCCCCATATATAAAGTAGTTGTTATCCATGTGCAATAACATAACATGTATTGATCCTTGTGTATTGATCCTTGTGTATTGATTGGGGGCAGGGAGAGCGTAGTTGGTTTTGTGATCATTATCCCCAGTAGGTATCCATGTGCACTCCATAGCTGTATCCATGTGCAACCCAAACCGTTTATATAACCAATTCATGCTCTAAATTACGTAGATGGCTACATTCTCTATTAATCTATTATATCTCATTCTTATAGTCTCTCTCTCTCTCTTGTTGATTCTCTTACAGCGATTCATGTATAGTTTTCTATAGCTTGCTTTATATGTCCAATCCTGATATGAACTGTTGTGAGAGATATATGCTCATTCCGTCCTGACTGGGCATGTTAAAATTTTTACAGGTGATGATGAGGAGTTCTGTCCTACTTATTATGGCACTGGCTTAGATGACACAGGCGACGTGGACCCTCAGAAGGATCCAACAGTCGCTGAGGACTTGCCCATAGTCTAGCTGTGACTTAGTATTTATTGTCTTTCTATTTGAGACATTATAAGTTGTACTTGAGATTTATTTTTGTGGTTTACACCTAGACTTCTATTTATGTTGTGACTCTCTTGTGATTTTCTATTATATTCCATCTTAGTTCGTGATTGAGTACTTATTATTTACTCTCCATTCGGAGCTTATTCTAGACTGTATTAGATATTGTGACTCAGGACAGCGTTCTACCGTCGACACTGCGGCGTAGGCTGGGCGTATTAACTTCTCGTGCCCTTTCACTGGGTGCGGGTCGTGACACTAGGGTAGGTTCGCAGTAGTATGACTAAGCCTATATACTACCATGACTTCGTATTAGTTGTAAAGTCTGACTTGTATGGGCCACCATAAAAATGTGTCACGACCAGCAGCCAGATATTCAGGCACGAGTACGTGTGCCACGCCCAACCTATGCCGCATTGTCGACGGTAGAACACTGTCAAGTACCCAATAATATATGTACTCAAATGACATTACAAACAACTAAAAAAATAGGAAAGATATCAATAACAGTGAAACAACTAATTCTACAAATGGATGTATATAACAATGATGTATCGGACAAAAATTCGATAACGAAACAAAAATAAAAAATACAATGACCTAGAGCTCCCTAGAGGTCAACTCACCATTTAAAAATACATCGAGATCTGTCATCATGAAGTCCAGGGTATGGAGTATAACATTACCTATAAAATAGTTATCCAGTCAAGATTGGAGCGAAGTACATAACTATAAAAACAGTTCCATTGCACGGTAGGAAATATATAACTTGCAATAGAGTAAAATATATGACATACTGGAAAGAAAATACAGAGAAATAAAAAATAACATCATGAAGATATAAGAAAACTAAGTACATGAACAAGACAAAGAACATGTTAAACTATAATAAATATAAGTGATTTAGCGTACAAGACACTTATGTGATTGGTTTAGGTTATACATGATTATTCTACAGTAACTCGATTATACGTGAAGGTATAATCGACATAGACATGATTACACTAGAGGAATTTAGTCACATAACTACTTCTACAACTCCGCCCCAATCAATACACATGGATCTAATCATAATATGTTACGTACATGATTGTTAGTTTGCACATGAAGTACATGTGAGCACATGAGAGTACATGAGAGCACATGAGAGTACATAAATAATATGAATACAAGGAGTATACGATGTACACGATAAAGTACATGGACATGAAATACCCGATGTACCCGTTAAGGGATAATATCTCCTAACAAGATCCATATAGTACCAATCCGTGTTAAAAATGTGCCAACATCAAGTAAAATAGTCTAGAGCAGGCAATATAGATACTATCATGATGAAAACAATCAGAGAATGTACTCACCTTAATTTGGTTGGAGTCGACGTGTACGACACGAACATGTCGACGCGGGATAGATACGATACTATGCTCCACAAGATGGTCCCAAACGATGTCACAAACGGTTCCATTGAGTTCAGAATATTCCAAATAGCCTAGTTTGATATATATAAGCCCAAAATCAGAGTTTGGTACGATATTCGGATAAAAAATGGAAATTACTATATTAGTCGTGATTATGATTATAAGAAAAAAAATGTCACTAAAATACGTTTATACCTACTCCTTGAAAATCATTTATAATATTTGGAAAATTATATTTTATTAATTAAGATATTTTTAGATGTTTTTTTTGAAATATAGAAAAACATTCTAGTGTTAAACATTTTTATAGTTAATTATCCTATTAGCAAAACTTGCTATCCAGGAAATATCAATATTATTATATAATTTCATTATATATATATATATATATATATATATATATATATATATATATATATATATATATATATATATATATATATATATATATATGCATTTGTGCTATTATTTGATAGTAATGGTTAAAAAAAAATGAAAGCATATACATATTTGTATTTTTAAAATCCAATAATAGCAAGATGGGCTTAAGGCCGAAATGCCAAGGCCTATGTCAACCCTAATCCTAATCATTAATCATAATAGTAACCAAATAATTACAACTCAAATAATTTAAAATATTATTAACTTATAAGAGGTCAAGGCCCGGCCCAACATTAAAAATACCAAAAGGTGTTACCAAAATTACTAAAACTGAATGTATTAGTCCTGGCCCAATACAAATGTTAATTCTCCAAATTAAATTGCTATTGTCTCAAGCCCGCATAATGATTCACCACCCAAATAAATAAGAGTACTAACTCAGCTATTGGTAAAATAGTAATAACCAATTAATTATAAATGTCATTAACTAATTAAAGGTTAAACAAACACAGGGGGGTCCTTGCTGTTACTCTTCACTCATTCTTCTAATCCCAAAATTTACCAATTAACCTTAAATCTCAAATAAAGCATTAATATTAAAGACATGTTAACATGAAAACCTAATCCCTAATAAATATTAAAAATGGGGGTTCAATGCTGTTCAACTCTTTCAACATTCTCAAATATAAAAAGCGGGGAAGGGTTCTCATTTCCCATTATTCCTTATTAATTCCTTAGATCAATTCGACAAAGGAACAAAGGGGGAGAGAGAGAAAAGGAGAGAGGTGGAAGAGATGGTGAGGGGCTCACCAGAGCAACGTGACGCCAGTGGCAACTTGCGTGGGGAGGTCAGATTCGGTGGTGGGAAGCGGCTGGTCGGTCGGAGGCGATCTAGTCAAGACGTCGCTCAATGTGCGAGGTGCAGAGGGCTCGACAGGAGGGGCTTGGCGCCAGAAAAGCGCTCATAGTGGACGGTCCACCATCGGATGCGCCCGATCTGGACGGCGCCAGATCCATATGGGGTCGGGCACGGCGGGGTGACTGGTGTGTAGGGCAGTCAGCTTCGACGAGTGTCACGACCCGCACCCATTTTTTTTTTTAAAACGGATACGAGACGTGTCCAAGCCAGCCTACGCCGCAGTGTCGGCGGTAGAACGCTGTCACGGCCATGAAGATCATAATCACAAAGATGCTCATTCACAACATTAATTTAATTTACAAAGATCACAAGTTTTACATTTGTAGAAAATATAAACTTGTACAAATAAATAAATGACTATAACTCAACTATCTAGCTAGTCTCTAAGCTTTTGTCTGCGAGTACCCCGTCACTCCCCAAGCTAAGTGAATCCATGGCTAACCTAAAAATGTTGGTTTTCAGTCAGGAATGGAACGAGCACAATTCACTGAATGCAATTTCAAATAAAGAAAATGACTATAAAACAAAGGTTCAACATCAATCATGAGTTTGAAAATAAACAGGAAATACGGAAAACTAATAGTAAATAAATAGACACCAAATACTTTCCCCAACTACTAGAAGTACCTTTGATATGTGATCGGTCTGGGACACTACACCGCACGGTCTACGAGATCTACTTGCATGAAAGATAAACACTGTCTACGAGATCTACTTGCAGAATTTAAACAATGTCTACGAGATCTACTGCATAAAAGTAAACAATGTCTACGAGATCTACTGCATAAAAGAAAACGAGGTCTACGAGATCTACTGCATAAAAATAAACGAGGTCTACGAGATCTACTGCATAAAAGTAAACAATGTCTACGAGATCTACTGCATAAAAGTAAACGAGGTCTACGGTCAGATCACACATCCTTGGTACTTCTCATTCCCGACTCAATAATTTATAATAGAGTAAAAAATCACATAACCAATGACTAAATCAATATCGAAATGCAGACAATAAACTATACTCGCCTGTGGTCCTGTGCTGGTAAAACCGATAATCTGAGCCACTCAGTATGCTACAATAGTCAAAACCCATACAACTGTCCCCGAAAGCTGAAATAGACAATACCAATGATCTCAGAATAGTCAAATTAGCTAGGATTGCCTGTCCTTAAGTCCAATTCTGGACACAGCGACAAAACGATAATTTCGGGCAAAAACGATGTCCGCCGTTGGACCCGTTTTGTACCGAAAAGCATGCCAGAGTCAACGGTCTCTAAAGTCGTCAAACTACATGTCTACGGATCCAGTTTTTTGATACGAACCCAACCATATGTCCAAAGTTAGATTCCGGTGGGCTGTGCACAAAATTACTCAATAAGTGGGGCCGTGGGGCCCGCAAAACGACGTCGGATTTAACTATCTTAGAATCGGACCAAACTTGGCATACAGGACCAGAAAGATGATACAGTTCTGATGGTGCAAGTTTTGTCTCGATCTGACGAGCGTGCACAAAGTAATTAAGGAATTTGTAAAGTGCACGATACGGTGAATTTCGACGGATACGCATCAAATTCGTCGCGCACACGCAACCAATTTGAATTCCGTCAAAGCCCACACGACCACGTAGCTGTTACGCAGCTTTTGATGCTTACGGTGCACGACCACGTCGCCCGAAATGGTGGGACGTACGTTATGTGGAACAATTTTATTGATTTATCATTATTATAAACATTGTTTAGTGGTCATCTGTTTATAAAACACTTAGTTTTAATTAAGTATTCCTACTGCTGTTCTTTGTATGCTAATCTTATGTATATTAAAAGTTATCATGCACTAACATTATTGTTTGGGAAGGAAAAGTTTAATAACGAGACCCAAGCGGAGAGCCGGTAATATTTCCACTTTCTCGTTGATGGTGTTTTGATTTGGTGGTGGCTGGCGGCGGTGGTTTGGGATGTTGGAAGAGTGGTGGAGTTTGGTGGTCGGACGGTTCCATTGGTGGTGATGGGGGCAGTTACGGTGGTGGTGCGGGCGGTTGCTTTGGTGACTTGGTAGGGACGATGGTGGTGCGAGCGGTGATGATGGGTTGTTGTCGCTGGCAGTATGTTTCGGTGGTAGCGGACGAGTGGCCAGGTGGGGCTCTCCCAGGCGGAGGCCGGAGCTGGCCGAGTGCTATTGCGAGGAGGTGGTATTGGTCGGGGCATGAACCGAAGAGTGGCGGCTGTAAGAATGTGTGTGTGTTTAGGGTTTTGGGATTTGTATAAAATGTTAGGAAGTGTGCATATTTATAGTGTAGAAAGGAAAACCCTAAGGGCTAAATATAAATGTAATAGAAAATAGGGGAAAATAGTGGAATACTAACACACGAACTCTAATTGCTAACAACTAACATTTAGTTACTCCATACTAGCTAATAATTAATTAATACTAATTAATCTCTAGCTAATTACAATTTAGCTAGCGACGACTAGTTAATACTAAATATTCACTAGCTAATTATAGATATTAATAACCAATTAATTAGTTATTAGCTAATTACAATTTAGCTACTAAATAACCACGACTAGCTAAATTCAAGTCATAGCCCACAATCCATGTTCAAACTTGGTAGGCTAGAAGACCGCAATGCGCTTAGCCCGATGCGAGAAAAAAAATCGAATAACCTATAATTATCGAAAACCTTTAAGACTAAAATAATTAGTAATAAAATAGTTTTTTTTTACAAATCATAAATTTACAATTATTTTCTCTATATAAAAATAAATATTTATAACTTATAGATTTATCTTAAAATGTTTAGAAATTAAATTAGGCTAAAATCTCACATAAAATAGCTTTTACAAACCAATGACCCAAAAAATACTGATAATAAATTATGATCGAAAATATTTTCTCAAAATTAGAATTGCACAATTTTCAAAAATTTAGAAAAATTCAAAAGAAATAAAAATTTAAAATATTCCAAAAATTTAGATTTTGGTGAAGGAAGGTTATACATAGAAAGTCAAGAAGGTGGTGGCAGCATGTTGCCCATTATGTCATGAACGTAACTAATGAATGTTGCTGGCTCATCGTAAATACACGAGCTGGAACAAAAGTAGCCGAAGGAGCAACAGAGGGAGACCCTCCAATTTCTTGTGATCAGCGGCCTGAAAGGCATGACTCTCCAATTTCTCGTAGGCCTTCTATATAGAAAGGTATCATGAATATATAAAATTACAACCAAACTACATAGTTTTGGAGAATATGAACTTCTATTTGTAAAGATAAAGATGCCGAAGAATAATAACTGCTACATGTAAGAGATTAGAAATGATAATGGAGAACACTACAAAATACTACTGAAAATGTCCTTATCCAGTATGAAATTCGGTGTCCTTTCCACTTTGAATACTATCTAATGGCTTGATATCGCTCATGATTCATACATCATAATAAAAAAGTAATATATAAAAGTAAATTTAGGCAAAAACATACATATCAAATAGATAAAATCCCTAAAGCTTCATAACTCATTAACAGTTGAGCCACTTAGCAAAGGACAAGAACCTAAAGTAAATGAAAACAAAAAGGGGGATTCTAGAATAGTTGGCTTCGTCAGATGCAAGAAAAGATATTCTGATTTGTACTTGACCAAACTGAATAGGTTCTCAACAACATTAACAATGAAAGATTTATACAGAATAACATAAATATGCATTCAAGAAAAGCTATTATTAACACAGATGAACTTGCCATACGAGATATAACTTGGAACTTCAAGAGATTTTTCAAACCAGAGATAAAATGTGCTTCACATATTTAGAAGACTATTAGCTAAAAGAGGATTTTGTGAACCACCCAAACATATGAAAAAGGGGATTAAGAAAACCTGCAGAAAGAATTACGTATACTTCAGGAAACATAAAAAAATGGCCACGGCTCTATGACTTTCCAAAGTTTCAGGTATACTGTTCCTCCATTCATAAAGCCTTCATGTATCGTAGAACTATACATTAAGCACATTTTTCATTGTTAAAGGACCATGTTAACATCAGTATCATAATGGAAGTTCTTGCTACAAGAAATACCACAAAATCAAAATTGATGGATAAATGAGAAGTGCAATCCTAATCGATGAAGGAAATATGGTTCAACCAATATACTTTGATTATAAAAATCTGACAGCGCGATGATTACGTAACGAGTCAAGTGGCCAAGCCCTAAATTGATTCCAGACCATGCCCTAAATAAAGTGCTCAATTTGTCTCACTATCGATTCCAGACCAATCCCTAAAATGATGTATTTCAGACAACAATGTTTGTAATACATATTGGACTGCATATTGCTCAAGCATAGTGCCAGTTTGAGATTTTGAGTCTTCCTGCACCATTTTGAAACTATGACATTCCATATATACAGGGTGCATGCTTAGATTTTTTACCACTTCTAAACCAGAGGCCCAAAAACATCCTCTGTCGAGAACACTACTAGTAGTGCATGTATTAGTGTATTTCAACTGACAATTAAATTGTTGTGTCACTCAGCTCACATAGTTATTCAATAATACAATGTCATCATAAATAATTTGTCGGCAAAAATTAGAGGATTGAGCATTCACAGGCATTCCAACTAAAGTTGATCACCAAATCCAACTCCAGAAACAAAAAGTACGCCAACAAGAAAAGAAACTAAACAATTTTATAATTCTCCATAAATATTTCTTATTTGAGTATGGAGCCAGGAAGCTATTCTAGCATACATTGAAGATTAAGCAATCTACATGAGATATAATTAAAGAAAATGACAATATAAAATTTAGTAGTGTAGCATAACTTACAATGCAGCATAGAAATTTTGTATTATTTCAGACATCATTCTACTTTCAGGATTTTCCCCTAAAATGCTGGAATTGTTAAAGATAAACATGGTAGTATTTACGAAATTTACAGATAATAGAAAATGACTTATTATTATACGTCTACAAGACAAAATTTAGCATCATGTACTTCGAAAAACAAGCAATAAGACAGGAAAATCAATATCCTTTTTGCTTTACTGCCATAGCTATGTTAAGTCGGGAAAATATACTACCCTAATGTTTTTCATAGATGAAATAAAAACAATAATAAAAATAAAAGTGCATAGTATGAGCAGGAATATATACATTAATTAACGTATCACCTGTAGGTGACTTTTAACATGAGCAATTGTCAACCTAGGCAAGGACATCGCCTTGAATATTCCTTTAGGTGTTGCCCCTAGAATTCAATACAAATATTACACTAAATTAGTGCCTTCACAGTAAACTTGATAAATGAGAAGAGAAAATTTGCTCAACTATGGAAGCATAAAATTCAAGCAATTGGGCTCTAAAAGAAATTGTTGTTATGCATTTCCAAGCAATGCATGTGTATGAACTTGGAAAGGCAAATCAACAGGTCAACAAAATAAATGAAACATAAGAACAACATTTCATTTCTGACCATCAATCAAGCACCAAAAAATGTAACAAAACTTAGCATGGATGGTGTCTTATATGCTATATAAAGTGAAGTTAGGTGGTCTAGTAGTAAGAAAAACATATAGACTGAATACAAAATGGATACCAATAGGGTACTACCTAACAATAACTCAAAAGTTGGAATAAAAAAAAGTTCAACATATAGCTTCAATAGTAATTATTAGATTTTTATTCAATACAACTTCAATAGTAACTATTAACTTCCAGAATAACCATTTGTATTTGTATCCCAAAATATAAAAGTATCATAAAAGGGTTATACAACCAAAATACAGTGAGCATGACTCCCATCAAAGGTGGGTTAGCATGCTCTATACAACTATCCTGCAAAGGCTCCTGCGTAGAGTATTATTCTACTGGGCTATTACACACTAATACGTGAATACACCATTTACTACACATATTAAAATTTATAAAAAAGAAGCTTTTCGATAAATACAAAATAATTTATACTTACTACGTGGTCCCCCAATTAGAGAGTGAAGAAAAACGATACATGCGTGTTCGATCGCTCTGATACGAGAACCTCGTGTCCGATCTAAACTAAAAGGATGTATCAACTATAGAAACAAATGTGCGAATGATTCAAACTGAATGGTGCATAATTTATAGTTCAACAAGTTAGAAGTCGATAAATGGTAACAGAACAAGAGTAAGACATTCGAATTATCTAGCCGATCGAAAACTATAAATATTTAGGATAATTTTGTACCTACGGAAGTTTACTCGAAGTCGACTGTGAACGTCCTTGCTCTGATGATTGTATAGGAGAAGATGACCTCAGTGAACCCTTATCGAACACATGGTGCACAACTGGAACCAAAGACTTAATTAGTGATGTAGATTTATAGAAAGGAAGTTATAGTTCGTCGATCGGTGATCTGTCTCGCCGAGTGAAAACTCGACCTACGAATGGAAGCTGATAAGCTCCGCAACCTCTGATCACCCGCTCAAATGTTTATCGACGTAGAAAACAAAGAAAAACAAAGTCTAATTCAAAGAACCTTACATGATCGATACTTGATGATGACTGTCAGTGGACGTCTAGGGCATCCAGAGGAGGAGGCAGAGATCGATGGCGTCGACGTCAAGGGCGTCGACATCAAGAGGGAAAGGCGTCGAGAGGAGGAGAAAGAGGGGATCGGAAGGATGAGGCTTCGAGAGGAGGTGTTACGAGAGGGAACCTCAAACCCTAGCCGAAACTCTCCCCCTCCTGACGGCCACCTGGCGCCCCAGTCTCGCGCATGCGCCAGCACCACCGTGGGCAGCAGTCGGCCGGCGACAGAGCCGCCACAGGCCGGCAAACATCAACAACAGGCGGCAGCAGCAGTAACAACAACAACGATAGCACAACAACTTCGCGATGCCGTTTTTCCCTGCACGCTCGCTTGTTTCCCGAACCAATTGAACAAGTATATAGACAACCTATACGGCTCCGCTTCCCTGCAATTAGAATATTTTAATTCGTATTATCTACAACAAAAATTGAGTTCCAAAATCGAGAAAAAACTTGATTTTTAGATGTTAGAAACTGTCTCAACTTCCACTGTTTACGGTCGTTTTACGACCAGTGTATTGCAAGTTTTGAAAATCCGTTTGAAGAGACTTGTAGAACACCTAACCGAGATGGAAACCATACTTTTAGATTTAATTCTAGTTTCTTATTTTCTGTTTAAAATTAGGTTAAAGTAGAACCAAAATCTATTTCTAAAATATTAAAATTCTTCGATACGACGTACGTCACGCCAATCTAGGCGACGTGGTCATGGATCGAAAGCTTAGAAAGGTGCGTATCCATTTCTTGGACGTGTGGGCTTTGACGGAATTCAAATTGGTTGCGTGTGCGCGACAAATTTGATGCATATCCGTCGAAATTTACCGTATCGGCCTCTTTGCAAATTTCCTAACTACTTTGTGCACGTTTGTCAAATCGAGACGAAACTCTCGCCAACAGGACCATATCATTTTTCTGGTCCTGTATGCCATGTTTGGTCCGATTCTGAGACAGTTGATCGGATTGCCGTTTTGCACGCCCCACAATCTGATTCAATGGGCGATTTTGTGCCCGGCCTGTCGGAATCCAACTTTGGACATACGGTTGGGTTCATATCATCAAAATAAATTTGTAGACATGTAGTTTGATGACTTTAAAGACCATTGACTTTGGCACGCTTTTTGGTGCAAAGCGGATCCAACGTCGGACACCGTTTTGATCTAAAATTATTGTTTTGCTCCTGTATCCAGAATTGGATTTAAGGACAGGCTATCATAGCTAATTTGACTAATCTGAAAATGTTGGTAACATCTATTACAACTTTTTAAGGCATTTGTGAGACTTTGACTTTTTGACTTGTTGATTGGCGATATATTGTTGGTTCTCCGTTCAACCCTCAAACAAGTATACCTTGTCGAACATATGCAGTATTTATATTGTTTTCTTTCTATTGTACTTCTTTTATATGGTTACCTATTTTCTTTATTGTGATTGGTTTGTCATCGATTGTTTTACTTGTTTCTAGATTTACGTGCACGTATAGAATATTCGACATTGCTTGATTATTGGTCTTTTCGTGTTACCTTGTCTCGTGATTGAGTTGTCAGTTTCTATATCTTGTTCTTGACTTGACCATTCTTGACTGGAAGTATCTTGTATTGTACTACAGTTGAGATGTACTATAGATTGGGAGTATCTTACATTGTACTACGACCTATAGCCGATTCTTTTATCTTGATATTGCTTGGTTGACTTGACTTGAGACATATTATAGATTGGGAGTATCTTGCATTGTACTATGACCTATAGCATATATTGATTAATTGATTGACTTGATTTGCGACACTATGAATTGGGAGTATCTTGCATTGTACTACGATTTATAGGAGTCTACTTGACATTGTATCCTTTAGGAGAGGAGATAGATACTAGAATTTGCTAATCTCGACTGAGAGTATCCTGCTTTGTACGTCAATTAAAACACTATCGATTGGGAGTATCTTGCGTTGTACTACAAGCTTTAGGAGTTCTGATTGATAGTTAGCCAAGTCTAGAATTATATTTTCACACGACTCGTCGTCCTTAGATGTTCTTCTTGCAGTGCTCTTATCCCCATACATGTTATTTACTGTCATATTAGTAGGCATGTTTTATGTATCTTGTAAGTCCTCTGAGGACCTGATGATCTCTTTAGGTAGCTGATTGCACGGTGTTAGTTAGCTGAGCATGTGGTAGTTGATTTCATCTGCATGATTCATGTTTTTTGTTAGTGTTATTGATTTACTATCTTTCTCGTGCTTTTATGATATATCCTGCTTATCAGCTTAGCTTTATAGACTCATATTATTCTTGGAGTATAATCGGACATATATGCTAGTGGGCTGCAGACCACGACCCAAACTTGTTCATTCTTGTCTTATATATTTTTGTGGATTGAGATACATTGTAGATTACCATATTCGCTAGATACCATGATCTCAACATCTTATACGTACTCGAGTCGGGCTGGAGTCCGCTTGATACGTAGCTGGCTTGCTCATGCACTTGCATCCCGAAAAGTGGGTGTGGGTCGTGACAAGTAGCGACTGCAGTAATTTGGTCATCCTCTCGTGCTCGGCCTTTACTTGTTGGCATACCAAACACTGGGCCACGAAATGAGTTATCTCCCACTTTATTTTGTACCACAAATAATACTGTCATAAGTCCCGGTACATCTTAGTTCCTCCAGGATGTATAGAGTAAGTCGAATTGTGTGCTTCCGTCATCAACTCCTGCCGTAACTCTCCATTAGGAACATAAATACAATCACCACATCGCAATATCCCATCGGAATGAATCATCAATCCCGTCTACTCTCCTATTTCAGTCCTCTCTAGAAGCCATCGAAATCTAGCATCCGTGGGTAATGCTGCTTTGATCCTCTCTACTAGCGATGATTGTACTTGGAGATTGGCTAATAAGCCATCCGCTCTAGGAAATACTACTTCAGTACCAAGCTGCTGTAAGTCTCCAATCAACTCCCGCTATGTGGTCAAGAAGTGAGCCATGGGCTTATGGGTTAATACGTCTGCCACAACATTAGCCTTGCCCGGATGATAATGTAGCTCGATCTCCTAGTCTTTCATCAACTCTAACCACCGTCGTTGTCGCATATTCAACTTTTTTGTGTGAACACATACTTGAGGCTCTTATGATCAGTGTATATGTCTACCTTCTCGCCATATAAGTAGTGTCTTCATAGCTTCAAGGGAAAGATAACTACTGCTAGCTCTAGATCGTGGGTTGGATAATTCTTCTCGTGCACCCTCAACTGTCTCGATGCATATGCTGCTACTTGACCGTGCTTCATCAATACGCATCATAATTCCTTCCCGGATGCATCACGGTATATCACAAATCCTTCCAGGCCCGATGGTAGTGTCAAGATAGGTGCCATAGTCAAGCGCTTCTTCAACTCGTCAAAAGCGGCTTGACGGTCGTATATCCATACAAACTCTTGGTCCTTACAAGCTAATCGAGTCGTAGGCCCCACTATTTGAGAGAAATCTCCTACGAACCTTCGGTAATAACCTGTAACTCCAAGAAAACTTATCACCTCGGAAGCTGATATGGAAACAGGCCATGCTTTGACTGCTGTGATCTTCTCAGGATCTACCGATATGCCATCTCCAGTAAAAATATGCCAAAGAAATGATACCTCCTTGAGAAAGAAATCACACTTTCTAAGCTTCCCGAAAAGTCGCTCATTCCTCAATATCCCCAAAATAATCCATAGATGCTTCTCATGCTCCTCTTGACTCTTGGAGTAAATCAAGATATCTTCTACAAAGACGACTATAAATTTGTCCAAGTACTGGTGAAAGATCTTGTTCATTAAGTTCATGAAAACCGTGGGATCATTGGTCAAACCAAAAGACATGACAAAGAACTCGTAGTGTCCATACCTCGATCGAAATGCCGTCTTCAGAATAGCTTCCTTCCGAACCTTCAGTTGTTGATAGCCCGATTGTAAGTCGATCTTGGAGAACACCTTTGCACTACTAAATTGATCGAATAGATCATCTATACGTGGCAAGAGGTACTTGTTCTTCACCGTCACTGCATTCAAGGCTCTATAGTCGATACACATGCGCACTGTCTCGTCTTTCTTTGGCACAAAAAGAATGGGTGCTCCCCATAGTGACGCACTGGCACGAATAAATCCTTTCTCTAATAAGTCGTCTATCTGCATCTTTATCTCTACCAACTCCTTCAGTGCTATTCGATATACTCGAAATGAAATAGGCTCGGCTCTCGGAATAAGCTCAATGGAAAACTCGATATCCCGGTCGGGTGGCAGTCCCAACAAATCTTCGGGAAATACGTCTTCGAACTCAGAGATGATAGGGTGCTAAGGGATGTCCTGCATCATCATTTGAGTCCCCAATTTTGGTGCAACACAACTCTCTCCTTCTTCTTTAGTGAACTCGAACTCCATCTCATTCGGTAGTCTAAAGACGATACTACCCCTATGGCAGTCTATCAGAGCAAAATACTGGCTCAACCAGTCCATTCCGAGAAATATATCGAACGTAGGCATAAGAAATACAAGGAGTCATGCTCTTATCTCTCTACCATATATCACTATAGGACAAAGCCTATAAACACCACTAACAGGTATAACTCCTCCTCCAGTGAGGATTCTAATGTTCTTAGATAAGGGTGTGATAGGAATGCTGTGTCTAGTATCAAAATTAGTGGCTATGATTAAATGAGTGGCTCCAGTGTCAAACAAAGTAATGGCAGAAAATGAAGCAACTAAACCCATACCTGCTGTGACCTCTGCCTCTATCTCTATATCCTCAACGGCAAGCGAGAATGTCGGCCCATAATTTAGTCCCGGGCCCTGAGCTCTGGCCTTGTTGTACTGTACGCCTTGAGGAGGCAATAGTGGGCAAGGTGATCCTGCTGCAGGACGTGGTGATGGAAGTGCTGGGGCCGTAGGCCTTGTTGTGCATATACTAGTACCTGCTACTCGGGGCAATCTTAGTCCATGTGCTGTCCTGATCCAAATCTCATACATAGTCCCAGGCGAAGTCGACAGTCATTCCTGATATGACCTAGCATTCCACAAAAGTTGTAAGTGTGCTTCTGGTAGGGTGTAGTCCTCTGCTGGTACTATCCTGTGGGCCTCTCAATAGGCCTATCCTGGGTAGCTCTAGCCGGTACAACTGCATGTGTATAACGTCTCGCTGTTTGCTGTTGCTCCTAGCGAAGAATCTCCTGAACACGAGCTTCCTCTAAGACAGCTGAGTAGGAGACTAGAGACTGTGTAATCGTATAAGACTTGAGCTCTGGTGCAAGCCCCTGATAGAATCTCCTCGCCTTCTCTAACTCTGTCGGGATCAGTCCTGTACCTAATCTATTCAAGCGATTGAACTCTGAGTCGTACTCATCGACTGTCATATTTTCTTGCTTTAGATGAAGGAACTGGTCGTATAGACCGTCTCGAACATAGATAGGGAAGGATCTCTTATAGAATAGATCATAGAACTGCTTCCAGGTGATCCCAATGCCTAATCACTTTCTTCTGCCTTCCACCAGTGGTGGGCATTATCCTCTAATAGTAGGTCTACTGTTGTCATCCAATCTCGAGCTGGTAGCTGGGTTGCCTTTAGTAACTTTTCTGTGCTAATAAGCCATTGAGACACCTCTAGTGGCTTCTCTGTTCCTCTAAAGGGCTTGGGGTTCACGTCTATGAAGTTCTTGATAAGCCTTCATAAGGATGCAGAGCCGGTACTAGTGGTGGTGTTGGTGTCGAGGATAGAGGTGGAGGTCTAGCCAATGATGCCATCATAGTCTATCTCATTAGCTCAGTCTGCTGCCACTGAGCCTGCATCATGGCATATATGAACTCGGAAGTAGGGCTCCTATCAGTCGGTGGTGGAGGCATCTAAGGGCCTGACTGTGGTAAAAACTGCTGAGGGAATGGTGGTGATGAAGGTAGTGGTACATTCCCTTCTGATGGCACAGTAGTGGTCTGCCCAGTCTGGATGACTTGGGGTGCTGAGATCTCTGGATGTACCGTCGTCGGAGTCATAGTTGGCTGCGACTGTCCTGGTTAGTACGGTGTCACTGGAGTCATCGGAGGATTCTGTCCCTTCGGGGTAGCCTCTTCACCAAATGCGAGGGCCAAGGCAGAAGTGCGTCCGCTTCTTAGTTTAATACTATTGGCATGAAGAAAGTAGGATGGTATTAGGAAGGGATAGATATGAGGTAATTCAAGTTGTCAAAGAAAATTTGAAAAGCTTGGAGGTCAAAGGAGGTAGTAGTTCTGGATGAGATACTATTCATATTCCTGTATGCAAGCTTGTTGGGCACAGTCATATAACCTAACAATATTTTTTGACCTGCATGGGCCACTACAAAAACATATAACACCCCAGTCCCAATATATATTAGGACCGAGTACGTAGACATGCCAGCTGCACATATACGAAGAATACTATAATATATGGAATCCTCGTATACGTACATATGCTGTAAATATAAAATAATCACAGGCTAGGATATAATCATCTAATTTCATCATAGCTCAATACAGAAGATAATAGCGCCCAAATAATAAATAAGTGTATCAAAGAGATAGCCGGGTGGACATACCACTCCAAACTGCTATAAAAAATAGTCACAATGATCGGAGTCCAACCTCTGCAAAATAGAAAGAAAAGAGATGTAAAAGATGTCCACTAAATGTCTCAATAATGTATAGACTATAAATTAGCGGGAGATGCCTCGTCATCAATGTAGGATGGATCCAGTGCCGCTCCGAACTCCTGCGGGAAGTCATCTAATCCTGGACAGATAACCTGGTCCTCAGAGGGACATCACAAGATACAAGAAAACATCATGCCATGTAAACTATGATATATAATAGAGAGTAAAAGGGAATACATGCAATAGTGTTCCTAACCATTCTACTATGAATATGTAGTTGAGATACAATCCTTCGACGCATGAGCCCTGACTGATAATATGATCCGGTATAGTCCCCTCTCGAGCACCAATGACCAAGTGCATAACGTTCAAGAACGTCAGTGGCCAACCTGAGTGGATAATCATACCAGTATCTCCAGCAAAGCTTCCGGGTTACAAGGAAAAGTGTAGTAGAAGCCCATATGTCAGGTATTGTTCTTTCCATCCAAATGCCTAGTATCGTCATCTCCTTGACTAGTATGAACGTTTAGTAACTGCTAAGTCCACTAGTATACAATTCTATTGGCGGTTACTCCTATCCGTCGTACGCCTTAGACATATCGATGGGCAGCCGACTACGCAAGTACATATCCTACATGTGAATCACAACACGTGATAAAGGCATATGTCAAGGCCGTATGAGATATGCCAATACCTCATCATCCATGGGTGGTCACTAGGCTAAGTAAATGCAAGAAAATAGAACAAAAGCAAAAAAAAACGACCGATACAGTCGCTTGTGCCCAAGTGTGACTTGGACACGCAATTATATAATATTAGCAACAAATAAATAATGTTGAATATAAATAACTAAAAATA